>VCAZ01000066.1:649023-1244023 GCA_005784505.1 Bagarius yarrelli
AAATTTAGGTCAGCTTCTGATAGTGTTCAGGCAGCAGAGAAGGACCTTCTGACCCTGACTGCACACCACTGTATTAACTGTATATTAATTATTTATCTTCTCAAATATAACCTAGTTGTTCTTTGTCCCATCTTTTGGTTTTTTTTCAGAGATTTTTAGTGACATTTCTTGTATCCCTTATTTCTGCAATTTGATAAACATCACTCGTCTTTTATTTTTATATCTCAAACAATATAATAAAACATGCGCAACGGTACAATGACAATAAGTGCATAACCCTTTCTGCAGTATTGTCTGTCCCTTTCCCAAGTCTGCAGTATTGTCTGTCCCTGTTCTCTGTAAAATACTTGTTTTCTGAAATGCAAAAAAAATGTGTATCGATGTACAACTATAATAATTTACATATTGAGAAGTGGTAGCTCGGTGGTTACCTTTCTAATGCTCTGTTTTATTAAACGATATAAATGTACGTCTGCCAAACTCTGTACATCTAGACAAATCCACTTACCTGTTGTTACTCTACATGAGTAGCTTTAAAAGCTACAGCTTTTTCTGATGTTTTGTTGTACAATTCAGTAAGTTGTGTGTGTATATCCTATGTTTAGCTTTAATTCTATGCTTAAACACACTTTCATGTCCCTGCACTGTGCGCACAGGCTTGGTGCACGCTGAGGAGGTTGTAGGACAGAAGCTTTTAGATCTGGAGGGTCAGAAGAGCCAGATGATGCGGGAGCTGGAGAAAGTGGAGCAGGAAGTAGCACAGAGCCTTTCCAAGAGCCACACTTTGGACTCAGAAATACAGTATCCTTTTATTCCTTTTTCTTTCTGCATAAAGAACACAACCCTAGTGTATTCCTTCTGTTATGATGTAATTTTTGTACAACAAAACAAAGAGCAGCATTAACTACAAATGATCTACATTCAGTTTCTTAGGGTTCTACATGTTTTACACAAATTATACCTTGCTTTAAGGACAATATAAAATATACCTGTCAACGAATACAAAGGTGTGACATCTTTTGCAAATTTTGCAGTGGAATAAAAGATTTTTGAATGTGAGCTTATAGAGACATAATCAACTATAGGAGGTCAGCTGTAATTCACTGACTACAAAGCAGCATTTTATTTTTAACCTATTACTTATGAAGTTTTTTTCCTATGCATTATTGTTTTGTTTCTTTGACCTCCTGTGTAAGATTTCTACATAGAGAGCTGGAGAGACTCAAAGACGGTGAAAAGGAAATTCAAGCTCTGCAGCAGGAGGTTGATGAAGACACAACTGAAGTAATTCCCTCAGCCATGTAAGTAAACACAGCTGATTAAGTGGCTGCAAAAAAACCAAACACACTGTCAGCTAGACGCCACAGAATCAAGGTAGATGTTAGTCATTCAAAAAATATACATATATTAAATTTATTACATTGACCTTTTTAACCAGTAAATCAATAATCAAGGGAACACCGGCAACAATTAATAATAAGAAAACAAATAAAACAGTAAATTTCCCAAACTAAAGGTATCAAATATGCTTATTGTGTTATTGTGCACCCTCCACTGCTGCACCAGCCCCTGAAAAAAAACAAAAAAACAGGTTTCCTGTTGTTGCCCACATCAGATTTAAAAGGCCCCTCTATGTGGTGAAATGAATTCCCCAGATTTCAAAATGTACTACTTTAATTTATCGTAAAGGAAAATCAGGTGTTGCCTGTGTGTTTGAGTTTCTTTTAAAACTGATTGAAAACATTGATTGAGACATCATTTCTGTAGAAAACCTTGGATAAAGTTTACTTATTTTCAAATGTTATAGCAGTGGATGTATTGTCAACAGTAATTTTAACACTCCTGTTATATCCAGTATTAATAAACCAGTTTGCTGATATGTTGCAGATATCTAGCACAGCTCTACTGTAAGGTGACCAGAATTAAACTGGAGCTTGGTACAGAGCCTCACGTACTGCGTGGAGGTAAGCCACTCGATGTACATTATGTTGTTTTTGCTTTTCTTTTATCTCCCTGCGGTAAACCTGAATGATGTAGTATCCTGTAAACAGGAATGCTATTTCTACACACATGGCAATTAACAAAAACATTCTGACACAAATACATTGCATTATACAGTGAAATGAGCACTGATATACCATCAGTAAAGAAAAGAAGTATCCCGATCTTGCCCAACAGTGGCAGCTTGGTGATGCTGAGGCTTTAAACCCCAGAGTTTCTGAAAAGTAACCCATAACATTAATAATGAAGCCACCACTGCCACATGTTGTAAAGGGTATCAGTCGAAAACTCCTTGTATCTAACATATATTTTGGAGATCAATGCATTGAGTTGATTGGTTGTAGAGTAGGCTTGCTCTCACAAGCTGAAAATAGATTATGGAAGTAGTCTAGCCCCCTAATGAATTAAATCAGTCTAGGACAGAAAAGGTAAGTGTACATTTTCTTTAAAGCACCATAAGGTGAACACTGTTTTCTAAGCATTTGATTTTAAACATAAAAACATTTGAACAAATCTTAAAATAAAGACACTGGATGTGGTGTCGATTACCAGAGTTTACCCAAAGGTTACCCAAACTGTTGCAAAACAGTTATGTCGGGGCTATTGTGTCTTCCAGTCTACCAAAATGCGTCCCTGCTCTGGCCATTGGTTATCACATAGGGAGTAAAGATATATTTAATTCTTTCACAAATATAGTTGTGTAATTGTACCGTCTGTAATTTGCTTTTGTGCGCTTGGTTTAAACGTTCACTTACCATCTGTGATCGTGTAAACTGTGTATAGTGAGCGGTGGTACTGATTTTACATGATATTTATCAGTATTTCTCCAGATATGTTGCACACCAATTACTCCTTCATCGTCTTGTCAGTCATTACTATCCTCATGTGACAAGTGAAAACGGGAAACGACAAGGGAAACGTTACACAGACGCATGCGCAGTGGAGAAAATATCCAAATTCACTAACATCTGGAATAGGATGTTTGGTTAGGACGAAATATTTGTATTGATGCTTTTAATTATGATTATTTGTATGATTTATTTGTGTTTTGACAGTGTTTTTGATTGATGTTTTTACTTCCTTTAAAAATAATGTCTTTTTATGTTGACCATTGAGCCCTGATTAAAGTAAATATGCAATTTATTTAGGCGGTTGTCTGTGAACCATTTAAATCCTGGGTTTTGTGTTCAGTGGCTCTTGTCCTCAGGGCTCTAAATAAAGTAGGTTTAAGATTATAGCCCTTTCCAGTCTTGGATCATTCCTATATAGATTGAAGTGCATGACAAGTTGGCAGAGATAGATTTGAGGCAATAATTCAGCTTTTTTTATGTTACATAAATACTTATTCATAACATAACATAGGCACATGCATTGTTTTAATTCACAACTTTTTCAGTAGATAGCGGTGTGAATTCAGATGATCTGTTAGGAATTGCTGCTTATAATAACTAGTCCAGTAGTCCTAATCTGTTATTTCTGGTTCCCTAGAGACATTAAACCAGTTGCAAATCTTGTGCAAATATTTAGTATGCACTATTTGGCTTATGGGACACCTTTAAGGGTTAATATACATAACAGCATAACTGTACTATTCATGCATCAGTTCTGTGGAATTCTAAAGCTATTCTATAATCGTCTGTGAATTTGTCTATAGTTACACTTAAAGGTTTTTTAAGCAAAGTTAATATTAATATGTTCCCTTTATGTAGTGGTATTTATTAAGTAGTTGCTCATTCATAAATGTACATGTTGTACAGTGGATTTATAGTACTTATAACTAGATTTCAAACAAGATGATGTTCAAATAACTAGATGTAAAACAACAGTCCTCATTATAGGAGACACTGTATTTCCACTTTCTTAGTAACATGACAGGCTTTTGCTGTCTGATTAACTTCAAAAGTGCAGAAGGGCAGCCGGGTGAGTGGACTGCTGCTTATAGCTGCCTTGACTCAAATAGTAGCAGGAATTAAGAGGTTTTTAAATGCTATAACAATGTTAAAAACACCTTAATAAACAATAGCTGCAACATTTACAGATTTCTGTGATGTAAAAGCACTCTGGGATGTTCTGGTATTAAAAAATAATGTAATGACAATAACTGCATTAAATTATATTATATATTGCCGCTAATTATTTTATAACATCAAAAATCTTTTCAGTCCTTATAAAAATTATCTGACGGATGTTGTAATTATTTGTTTCCCCAGTTCACTATGGTCGAAACCTGGCAACTCCAATCAACATAGACACGTCGATTTGCTCCCCCTGTCAGGTCACTGATGAGCTCTGGAGTCTCGTCAGCACTGAATGGTAGCATTCTGATGGGATCTGGTTTAAGTTGAACTTAATCATTCCTCCTCCTATTTTGTATATTTTTTTTTACTAATAAACAAGTATTACAAAAAAATGCAGCTATTTATGGGCTTAATAATGCAAATTATAGATCACTTTCTGTAGACAGTATACCACTATAACACTTTCACTTGCATTTTTGGTAAGGAAAACTACCTCTCTTATACGAGACCTCTAGCTTGTTTATTATATATGTTATTTTCTTTTCTTTTCTTTTTAATTTTCTACCTTCAGTTTAACTTTTTTTTAGAAACGGTTGGTTATTTAAAAGTCTAAAGTGTTGCAGAAAACAAATAGTGACAGACTGGTGTAACGTTTTACCACTAATGGTAAAATGATTTTTTTGAATTATAGCATAACCCAACGTCTATGTTTATTTTCACACAATAGCAATTTACCAATTAGAAATAATTATTATTAACGAATTTTCTATGGAGGCCGTTTAACGTCTCTGTTGTCACTTACGTTATAGCAATTACTAATAGTTGTACCAGCCTCCTTTTTTCCCTCACTCTTGAAATTAAATAACCACAGTGTTCATGCTAGTTAAGAAAACATGATCCTGCAAGGTACAGATGTAATGCAGAGATTTTAGGATGGGGCAGCAACAGTCCGTCTTTCCAGCTTCAAATCTTTATCTATCTGGTCAGGAAAAAAATCCCCTCAAAAGTCAAAAGTCTGAATAGACCAGCTAAGCAGTACCTATCAGGGGGTTTAACAGGTGTGACTTGTATGCTAAAATGCTTTGTTAGCAGCTGCTTGCTTTTTAATGTAATACATGTTGAATCAGTGTACCTGACAAACACTGTATAAGTGTAAGGTAATAAAATAAAGCAAATATAAGCAATTTAAATTTTTTATTATTTTTTTTTTGTCCTCACCTGAGACAGGCGTTTCACACTTGCATTGAGAAACAGTTAGGTGTCATCTTCTTCCTGTATTATTCTGGGTTCCTTCCTGTTAATGGAATTTTTCCCATGGTATGGTCAGCTAACGTTCTGAAATTTGTATTTCTTTGCTCCTTAGATAAAAATAGATAATGGTTAAATTATGTAAAGGTTATCAATTTCTCACAGTCGTAATAATTGTTATTGCGTGACTATTTGCTGCTTGTTTGTTACTCATCATCATGTATGAAATGAGTCAGGCTGCAGAGGCGCAGTTTCTGTGGTGAGGTGGGTGAGTGAGTAAGAGTGTGTCGAACATTTACGCTTTGGGCAGATTCTGCCTGGATCGAGTCCGTGACCTTGTTTTAAAACTTCCTGCTGCGGCATTGGCAGGATTGGCACACGTCTTGCATTGAGGTAAAACCACATTGACACTAGTGCAGCTGACTGACAGTCTGAATAAAACATCAGCAAGATTAAGCTTTTTCCCCCAAAAAAAAGAACCCTTCATTTAAAGCCAACTGATAATATCAAAAGTTTAAAGGGTGTGAAATATCAGAATTGCAAAAATATCTTTTAATAAAATATTTAATATAGATGTTTTTACATTTGTACTTAAGATTATGCACAATATTTTAGACCAAGTTATTTTTATTAAGTCTGCCACTGTTTTTAGGAATAACGCTCAACAGGATTATTGTTAATGGATAACATTTTTTTTGCTGTTGTGACACCTCTTGTGACCAATCAATGCAAAAAAAATTCCTCGCTACATGTTCCTGTAAGTCTGTAGATAACGTGATGCGGTTGAACAGCTGGCCTGCCATCAGAAGTATTAAGCCAGCAAAATAAAGCACATAATGTAGCACACTAGTAAATGCTATACCACCCTTGCCATTAGTTTACAAAAACACAACAGACAGAATTTAATAGAAAGACCTTTAATACACACAATTGATTGTTTATAATTTAACAATTTCAACCCTAAAAAAACAAATATTACTTTTATTTATTTACAAGATATAAATATATTTTATACACATTTGCACATACAGCTACAATAAAACTGGACTAATCATGTTCTGACAAAAAAACAGTGTTATCCCATACACGTTATTAGTCCCATACATGAAAATTGTTATGGAAATAAACACCATTTTTCTTCCAAAAGACGATCAGGAGATAAGTTACAGATCTTAATTATGGCTTTCTTTCTGTTCAAGCCTCTGTGAAAAGTTTTGTCTGCATGCTTTGTGCAGAAGATCTTACAAGTCGGTGCGAAGCATATAATGCAAATCTCACAACATCATAGACACTTATTTACAACACAAATTCAACATATTGTAAAATTGAACACCATGTCATACTTGCATTTTGTTTTGCTCTTAAGTGCATGATACTTCACACCATACTGGATGTAAAGAAAACACAGCATTTTCCCCCCTCTGTTTCCTTAAGTCCTTGATTATCTCACAGTAAATAAGTGAACAAAAAAAATTCTTTAGTCCCATAATAAGGGTTGTAATGCTTTCTGCAGCACTCTCTGTCTAATGCTTTTCTGGTATTAAATTAATTAGGTATGTATATAGTTCTGTAATAGGAAATCTCTTTCAGTATACTAACTGAATCATCCGCTCCAGAAATCCTTCATTATCTGAGTAAAGCTCAGAAGTAACATTACTGTCCCATAACTACACTCTTGGTTATTTTGGGGAAAATAGCTTTGATAGTAGATGGTGTAAAATTCCCTGTGGAGGCCGTTGTCTCCAGGCCCTCTAGCCTGTGTGACGGCATCTCGGTTTTACTCATGCTGCACTCCAGGAATGTTATTCCAAACTTCCTTACCTGTCCATCTTTTGTGAACAAGCAGTAGCTACAGAGCAGCCTCAGTATAGCCTTACGCATGTCCTTACTGGTTAATGTGTAGATGATAGGATTAAGTAATGAGTTAATCATAGCAAGTCCCAGGAAGTACTCTGCCTTTAAAAGTACAGGGCAGCTTTGGGCTGAACAAAAAAAGTCCAGCAAAAGGAGAAAAAAGAGTGGAAGCCAGCAAGCAATAAAAACTCCCAGCACGATAGTGACTGTCTTTAACAGTGCCATGTATTTCTGGGACTTTTTGTTGAAACCTTTGCGCTGTGGAGCACCGGCAAGCCGCTGGGTGTTAGACTTTACAACACGGAAGATACGGACATAGAGAACCACGATCGCCAGTAATATAGCCGAAAATACTGTAACGCAGAAGAAAATAAAGCTCCTGGAATACAGTGGCAGAACAGTCGAGCACTGGTCCAAATTCAGTATGCAGTTCCAGCCCATTATAGGTAGCAGTCCCAGGATGATTGAAAGCACCCAACTTATGCCAATCAAAGCTAACATGCGTCCACGCTTGGCTCCCTGGTATGGCTTCATCCGCACCATAGTAACATGCCGTTCGATGGCGATAGCCAGAAGGCTAATGATGGAAGCAGCTAACGTTATGAAAACACCACCTTCTCTAATGAACCACTGGACAGGTGTCATTTTTAATGTATTGGCTCCTGATGTTATAATATTCACCATGTAGGTAAATCCTGCCAACAAGTCAGAGAAAGTCAGGTTGCCCAGAAGATAGTACATGGGCAGGTGAAACTTTTTATTCCTCCAAATAGCTACAAGAACCACTGCATTTTCAAGCACAATCAACAGGCAGATATTTAGAAACACGATATCTACAGGTTTCATGCCTTCTGTGTACCTGCTCACATTAAGCTTTCCTGTAAAGTTGTAGTGTTCTTTGAGGACTGCATTGCGTTGGTACTCCTTAAACATTTTGCACAGGTAAGACGTATCAGGGGTTTTCGTTGGGATCACAGTTGGAGCTGCAGCGACAAAAGCAACATGCGAAGCCTCCATTGTTTCCATAAAAACTCGCATTTATGTGTCACCAACTAGTCCTTCGGGGGTTCATGATTCCACCATGACAACTGCAAATAAATCCTGTTTATTCAGATCTGCACAGGAAGGCAACTTTATTCTTCACGCTTTTAATCAAATTTTATTCTGTCACGAATCCATATGTCCAGAAAGTTCTTTATCTTTGGGGGCACCTAAAGAAATGCAAATCAGAGATATTTTTAATCAACAAACTTTGAAAAGATGACACAATATCAATGTAAAAGAAACTATATTTCTAATAACTATATATATACTAATATTTCTCCTATTTTGTTCCTTACATTTTCTTTAAAGAATTGCTTTGAGGCAAAACCACATCAGTGCAGCTGAGTGAAAGTCAAAATAATACATCAGCAAGGTTGAGTTCCAAAGAAATCTTTGTTTATTTAAAGGCAACTAAAAAACATAAGATTTCTCCACACTGGGGAAACAGGGAGAAAAAAATAATAAGAGCAAAGGTGTAAAGCTGTTGGACAGGAGTGAAGCCAAACCAGAAAATCAGATGGATTAGATGGATGGAGGGTGTGTTCAACATCTCAGCGCTCTGAAAAAGCCTTCAGGCAAAACAATAAAAACGTTTACAAATCCGTTCTCATGGTTGAATCAAGTGGTTGAGGCAGTGTGGCGACTTCATCAGAAAGTCTGGTAATTAGACTGCATTTTTGTTTTCAGTTGTGGAAAAGAAATCTAGGATCCCGACGCGCTGATTCCAACAGCTGATTATACAAAACTGAACTAAACATAACGGTGCATTTTCTTCTCTTTTTTTACACAATCAATTCAAGTGCACAATAATATCAATATTCCAGCAAAAATAATAATGCTGACAGTTGGCAAAATCTAAACTAAACATTACACTAAAAATTACTTTTCAAAAAGAATTATTAGAAAGAATAAACGCAGTTTCTAAGTAAATGTGGACATAAATCCCTAAAGAATTCACGTCAACAGAGTTTTTTAAAGCATGCCAAAAGACTCGACTTTGTTTGTACTGTATTTCCTAAACGCATTGGTTATTTTTTTACTCTAATAAAACGCCAATAGAAGAAGGAAATTTTTATAATACATAGTATATAAAACATATAAAATATACGCACCACAGCACAGTAATTTCCAGCAGGTAGATGTGCGACTCTGTGTTCTCACGTTCAGCTGAGCAGCCTGAAGGGAAGTGAAAGGAGCGGCGTTTAAGACAGGATTAAACTCGCTAAAGAACTGCTCCTCCTTTCCCCATCTCTCTCTCTCTCTCTCTCTCTCTCTCTCTCTCTCTCCCCCCCTTGATGTACTTAACGAGGTGAAAATGGAAAATCACCCCTCTAGGTAAGGATAAAGCAAAGGTCTTGTCTGTGTGGAAATTAGTTAACAGCATGGCTAATGTTTGATGAAAATGATACACAGAACCTTCTTTTAAAACCTGTGGATGAAAGTGTTTTGTGTGTTGAAAAAGCTTCTTGGGACAGTGATTAATAAACTAATTGCAAGTTTTCCTTTGAGTACTTTCACACCTTCATTCTTTCATCTCAAATCACACACAGTGGCGAAAAGGTCAGGATCAAAAGACTAAATAAACAGATTCATTGCCTAATATTATTTGGCATTGTATCTTTCTGATCAGATTCCTGCTGGATTGCAGACTGTTTCCCAGCTTTTTGCTTTAAATCGACATCAACTAAATTAGCAATTCAACAATTTTTTTTGTCTATTAGTTTAATAAATTATTAAAATGAAACACTATTTCTGTGCCTCTCAGTTCGAAACCACTGATGCAGTTTATGACTTGCTGGCTCTGTTTTTAAAATGCCACCGAAACAGAACAATCCCATGATTGTAGTGTAGTGATATGTGATACATGTAATGTGAGACATTCCCTTTTTTTTCTTTGGGGGGGGGGGGTGACGGCAGGGACAGAAAATAAATATAGGAACATTTATCATGAGTAATGGCAAACATGGGAATGACATAAGCAGATGATGAGGACAAAGTGTTTACTTAGTTTTTAAACAGGAATCACTGTCATTGTAACAGGAGGGAGAGGGATTTCCTTAAGAAACACCTATGAGGTCATTCCGTGCTGCACCGGTCAGTGCGCTTGCTCTACAGGGAACACACTGTCCTTTCAGTCAGACTGACCTCCGCCTTTTTTTAAGGCAATAAACAATAGAAACACACGTCAGCATTTTTTTAAAATTGTTGCAGCAGAACATGGAACCAGCTTTCCAAACATTTTTAGACATTTTAGACAATTATTTTTTTATAGTGTAGTGTTATTTATTCTATGTTTATTCTTGACACTTTTAAGACTGTGCACATTCTTATGATTTTCAGCTGGTTGTCTATGTGACACAAGTTAAATGAGATCTGTCCTTTCGTCCTGTCAGTCTTCTACCCCCCCGGCCCACCCACTGACTCGCAGTCTGCGGTCAATTCCCCCTTCTTGTGTGAGTGCACACCCAGCATGTTACCTAAATTAACACACAAAATAACTAGACACTTTTGTCCTAAATACAGAGAAAACTCCAAATTCTGTTTTAGTTCTAGTGTCTACATGCCAGCTCTGTTGGTATATGATCCTTTCATAAGTGTTTTTTCTCTTGTTAATGCAGAGCTATACATTAATTAATACAGCAGCCATTGTTTGGAAACCATTTTCTGAGCAAAGTTTAGATCAGAGTATTTTTAACAGTTCCGTGGTGCATTGGTTTGTTAGCTTGCAGACACATTGTCACCATTGGGCTGGTGTTGTTAAGGGATCGTATGTCTAGTCTCCCTGATTAAGATGATGTTTCTTTTGTTTTTGTTGATCACCTATTCATTTTCATGCATGTCGGTAGACCACCTTTTCATGTAAAGCCTGAACGACTCACCTCTTTGTTTGTATTGACTTAATTATACTTTGCTTAAAGACACAGCATGTGATCAAAGCTGTAACATTATTTACCCAAACAACCATTGAATTCACTTTGCATTGAATGGAAAAGCAGGGCTGTAATGTTAATCCCAGTTTTTGTTGAATTATTTGATTAACATGCCATGGTTATTTACAACAAAGATTCTACATGGTCTTTAATAAAAGCCAATCCAAATCTTAATTTTTTTCATTTCATTGGCATGAAAACAAAAATATTAAATTAAATTTAACTACACTTGTATATGTATAATTACTGTAAAAATCAGAGGTTAACTATAATGGAAATTATTGAAATGATGAATTATTTTTCTACTTTGTGGGAAAATCAATTACGATCTGCATTTCCTCATTATTTCCCACCACATGTTTACTCTCAGTCGTCATGATGCAGAATTTTCCAGAAATTGCTGTTGTGTTATTTTAGGTGTTTAGCCTAAAACCAATGTACTCATGGATTTAAAAA
The DNA here is from genome assembly GCA_005784505.1 of Bagarius yarrelli. Taxonomy (NCBI): domain Eukaryota; kingdom Metazoa; phylum Chordata; class Actinopteri; order Siluriformes; family Sisoridae; genus Bagarius; species Bagarius yarrelli. The sequence continues at coordinate 660,575 of VCAZ01000066.1, forward strand.
AAAAAGATTACTGTCATATTCCTGGCTGTTGTTTCTCAGCTGAGTGGAAAGCCTAGACCCTGAGGTCATGAGATTTCCTCCCTCATTTGAGGTAGCTGGCCATGACCCTGGCTGTCTGTCACAAGCCCTCAGCTACCTAAATGTCCCGGGAGCGTTCACACACTCATTCGACTTGCAGGTGACATTTTCACTCATGCTTGTAAGTCAGCATACACACAGTGTGACCTTACAGATGAATAGAGCTGCGAAAGGAAACGGACTGGGTAAAGATCAGATGTGACTGTGTTGATGCATTGTGTGTAAATTTGTCGGGTTGTTTAAATAAGAGTTTATTGTTTTATTAAATTGTATGTTAAGAGGCAGATTTTTTTATTTGTGTCAGACATCAACAAATGATTTAAAGTACACACATATTTGTGACTCCTATTAATTTATTCTTTGCAGGACTACCGATCTGTCTTCTGTCCCAATTATGTCCCAGCATTTGTCAACACCCTTTGGGCAAAATGGCACTTAAAAACCTATAATCACCATGACAAAGCTTTCATTTGATTAATGAATTTACTCTTATACTGACAGGCATTCTCTTTGTCACACTCGACTTCCCCTTTTAAGTGTGTAATGCAAATAAATCAGTGACTATATTAAAACAGAGTGTTATGTTCATAAAAACACACTTATTACTTTCTTATTCCTATCCCCCTTAATCTATGCAGAGACACATAACACTGTGCTGCTTACTTAAAAAAGATACCTTTAATAATAAAACTTTCTCGTGAAACCCTCTCTTGTGTTGAAGTCTAACAACATTTTACTGAAAAAAGGCAAACTATGAAATATAGATTTTAAAAATGTGCTTTTGTTTTTGATAAAACACTGATGCTGTTTTCAATCTTCAAATCGGAATTTCCTTTTTTTTTTTCTTGGCGAGAAAAAAGAAGATGGAGGGGAAATGACGAGAGGCAGGGCTTTGTCTATTTGTTGTAGTCAGTAGTCAGAGATTTCTGGAACAAATAAACACAGGAAGAGGTCCTTTTAAGGCGACGTGATTTTAACCAAAACTCACCATATATAAAGACATATTTATATAGTATTATAAACCTCTTTTTCCTTTGCATATCATTTACACCAGCTGTTCATGTGATTCCAATCTGAAGTGACATTTTTTTTTTGGTAGAAAAATGTAAACTTTTTGGTTGGCCTTTTGAGGAGCCTTTCTATGTAGAAATATAAGTTTTTTATAGTCGTTTGTTTAGGAAGTTAAAAACACTTCTCTCTCAAAAGAGGCATTGAAGAACCACTAGACGGTTATTTTTTCTGAGGTGTATGTTCTTAGAAATGCAGCCCCTTGAGAGTCTTTATGGTAAAACTGAATTCACAGAAATAACTTTTTTTCATACATCACAACTTTCACTGCAGTTTTTCTCATCCTTGCTAACTTTTAAGGCCCCCCTCAAAAAAAAAATTAAGTCTCACGCCCCAACGGTTAACCCCTTCCCCCTTGACTCACTTATGCCTTCCCGCTCCCGCAGTCCCTCTCTTTTATCACTCCACCCATGTGCTCTCGGATAACCCCTTTAGGCTTGTGGAGATTGGTCTCTGTAAAAAGACATTCCTTTCCAGAGTGTTGATGATACTGATGCACCGCCTTCCAGGTCTCATTTAGAGTACTTCACTTAAATTACTATCAATCCTGCTCCACTCACACCCATGGTGCCGTAGTAAATGACGTCAGTTTCTCGTGTGGTGTGTGGTGCTGTATTGTGGTGAGAGCCATGGATTTTCCACTTTTTTTTAATAAATGACGAGATGATTTCCAGATACTTCAAGTCACTTTACTGTTAGGCCTTGAAAAGATTCAAGTTCAGGATGAATATTGTTTTATTAAAGATGAACGACGGGAAGCTTTGCTTTCCCACATTAAAGTGGAAAAAGTCTCAGAAAAAGAATGTACTGGTTATGAATCATGGGAAGAAATGGCTTAAGCATACTGAATGCAGAAAGTCCCTCATACCGCTGTGCTTTGTCACATACTCCATCCTCTCTTATTTAGGGGAGTTGGAAAGGAGTGTAGTGATGTGTGCAAGCTTTCAAGATGAGAAATGGCATGCAGTGCATATACAGCTGTGTGGGAAAATTCTCTCTAAGAAGTGTTTGCTAGTCATCTGTTTGTTTCTTCTACATTCTTGTACACAAAGATTTATAACTAGATTGAGCTGGTGACACTTGAGCTGGTTATTAAGTTAGATTTTATTAATAAAAGTTATCCAGATGTACAAATAGAGCTACAGGGGGTGTGGAATTTCCTTGTAGAACTCAAAAAAAGAAGATGATTATTTTTGTTCTGTCTGGTGGGGGAAAAAACAAGATAAAAAGAAAGAATTGCCAGGCGTGTTTTAAAACTTGTATAACCATTCAAAAGTCAAAAGTATGTATTATCTAAGACAAAATTCTGGCTCATTACACTGACATAAATGCATCACCAATTTTTCTGGCTTGCCATAAGCAGAGGTAGGTAGAGTAGCAAAAAACATTACTTCCAAAAATAACTACTCATAAAAATAGTTACTCAAGTAAGAGTAAAAGTAATCATGTTTAATTATTTGAGTAATAAAAGTAACTAAAGGTATTAAAGTATGAAATGATAAGACTACTCAAGTACTGAGTTACTAGTTAATCTGGATCCTTGGATTAAATAAAGGGAAAATCCTGAATCCGTAAAAAAAAAAAAAAATGACTACATAAAATTTGTGTTTAAAAAATGAAAAAGAATAAACAGAATCGCATTATGTAATTATGAAAGCAATGACTGAATGTGAGAGGCAATGGGTGGTCTGTCTCTACTGATATACTCACTCGTTCTCTCTCGCTTCTTCTCCCTCTTCAGCTGTTATTTTCCGTGTGCTCGCTTTAATAAATGACCGGGTTTTACTGTATGTACATCCGACAGCTGCATTATACAGGAAATAATGAAAACTAATTATTCAACCTACATTTTTATAATTAAAATTTCACGTAAAAACACCATCAAATGTATCAAACTAAAAGTTGTTTTTTGTGTGATTAAAAATTAACTTGAGTAAGAGCAGAAGTAAGGCCCAATAAACCTACTCTTAAAAGTACATTTTTGCCAAAAATCTCCTTGGGTAACACAGTAAATGTAATGTGTTACTACCTATCTCTGGCCACTGAATCTGCATTCGCACCAATTGTTCCACATGAATAGAATACCAGTTTTATTTAAATAAAATAACATGCTATTTACTCAAATGTGAGAAGATCCAGATTCCAACCAACTTTTTCCCAACTCTCTTTATGTATTTTCAACTAAAAAATTAGTGGCACTCTTTCATAAGGACAGGCAAAAAATAATTTTTTACATACACATACATTGTTTGATTCTCCACAATCACTTTCTTTATGCAAAAAAAACATTCTAAGAACATAGGTCTAAATATCGATTAGTTGTGGCAGGATCTTTCACCATGCTATTTAAATTCTATTTAAATTTCAAACATTTATTCATATATTCATCTCCAGGGACTGTTTTATTCTGGTCCAAATGACAGGAAGGCAGAAATATACCCACATACATACACTATTCATGACGGTGCACCATGTACACACATTCACACCTCGTTGCTTTTTGGTGTAGTTAATCCACCTACTGGTATGTTTTGTTTTCCCAAAACCTTGAGAAAACCCATGCAGACATGGAGTCCATAATAACACAATTAAGACAGATTAAGTTCAACAGAATTTTTTACAGGGCAGAAAGTCGACGTTTTGTAATGACCACTTCAGTCTATAGTTATACATTTTAAATGTTTAAGTTTGCATTTTTGTGGCGTTGTTATTCTTATTAAGGATTAACTTCCCTACTTAGGGAAATCTTACAAATTAGGCTTTTTCTTCGTTTCATGATGGGCGCCAATATTTCTAGAGCTGTGCTAAACAGTTACCCAGACCAAGAATCTTGTGTACCGAATGTAAGTGTTCTGTTTTATTACGAACAATGAGACTAAACAATAATTAAACAGGTCAGGCCAGTGTTCTTACTGATTCCCACGCTGTTGTATTTGGATACAGTTGTCAAATTTTTGAGAAGGTTGTTTTTGGCCAGCTAAGGCTGATGACATTTAATTTCCACATTTTAAATTTTTATATTTACAGAACGTTCGTACTTAAATGAGACTATAAGCATAAATGTTATATTGAGTTTATAGTAGAGTTTTGATTTTTTTTTACTGTTTTTTTACTTTTTTTTACATCCCAAGGGGACCCTCTGCCTCTGTCTAATTATGGTTAATCTTTGATTGTTTGCATACTATTAATCGAAAACGCCTATAATTGATTTTATTTGTTGTAGCTGTGTTGTTGACATCATACCAATTTTTAAAAAATGTTTAAATTGTAACAGTATCAAACCAAGAACTAAGCAGTCGCTTAGTTCGCTTATGCTTTGGGCCTGCTTAACAGTAAGTTACACATAACTTTCAAACACAGCACATTAGCTCCACATCGAAAAGTATGCACTTATAGCATGTTTTTATTCCTTACTTGTATCATTGTGTCATATTTTTCTTACTAGACTTTTTTACTTTGGTGTTGCTGATGTAAATTATATATTAATCATTTAGGCTAAAAATAGTACCATGCAAATGTACTAGGAAGGTAAGAATAAATACTGAAAATGAGAAATGCTTAAAAATGTATAAATATTAGTTTAATTTTGACCAATTTATAAACAAAAAAATAATCTAATGAAAATAAATATTTGGTGTGACTCTGGTGTAACTTGCACACTTTAATCCTACAAAATCCTTGACTTGTATCAGTATACCAAGTCAGATGTGTTATTAACCAATTATACCAATCTGGTGCTAATGATTATCAACTTAATATGAAGAGTAAAACAGTCATTAACTGAAACCAAACGAGCCGTGTAGGAGGGTTAGAACTTGGTGAATAACAACCAGACTTTACCACTAAGGTGTGGTTATGAAAGACAGTTTTATGTCACCATGGAAAGAAACTACACTGCATCAACAAGTCAAGTCTTTCCCAGGCAAAGATTTCAAAGTAGTCTGGTAGCCTGGAGGGCCGGCCAGTGTCCTGCAAAGTTAGCTCTAATTCGCCTTAACACACGTGTAAGTTTCAACAATACCTAGCAAGACCTTGATTAGTTAGTTGAGGTGTGTTTGATTAGGATTGTAGGATTGTCTGGAAAGCCAGTCAAATACAATTGTCTGCAGGCAACGGTAAAGAATGTTAGAGGTTTCTTGCAAGTTTGAGGCTGTATAACTGCAAATGGAGTTTGAGATTAATGATGTCCTCAATGCTGAGGAATACAGGCAAATACTTTATAGATCCATCATGCAATACCATTATGGATGTATCTGATTTGCTGATGTATTTGATCTTATTTTGCAGCAAGACCTTAAACATACATCCAATGTCATTTTGAACTATCTTCAGTGTAGAGAATATGCATACATAGGCCTTCCTGTAAAGGGTAAAACCTGGCTGTACATGAGAACTGAATGTGGTTAAAGCTAACTGTATTAACAGGAACTAAACTGCTTTTGCCTTTTGTGACTTTGTTGTTATTGGCTGACTCATTTTTTGCGTCTCTGGAAGTCATTAAAGCTGTTTTAGTCTGAAGTTTTCGCATTTAGCATCAAAAAAATTTCTCATCCGTGGATCGAGTGTTTACGCAAAGTGGTTGTTCTGTGGGACCAGCACTTAGATTCATAGTACTGTTTTTAATTGTAACACTAAGTCGAGTATTATTCCTTTTGTCACGCAACATGTTTTTTTTCTTTGTAAAACCAGTTCCTGATGAACAGTAATGATGGTGAACTTAGTTACAGTTACAAAATAATCTGTCAAAAAAATCCAAACAAACAGGGTGAAACACAGCTGAGAAATGCAATAAAATACAATTAAAGGAGCTTATTAATAGTGTAACTTGGGTAGCTTTAAAGGCAGTATGTTGATAAGAGTGTTGCTTTGCAATAGATTTGTAGAAGTGGTTATCTGTAAAAGCTATATAAATACTATATTTAAAATTTATTTGGCCATTTTTGACTGCATTCTTCATACAACATCCTTTTGCCTTTATTGACACAGCTGTTACACAAAAAAAAACTATTTGGGATATTAAATAAAAAGAAATCACAAGAACTGTAGTACAATATAATTAATCCATCACATCCTTGTTGGTTGATTTAAAGTAGACTATAGTTTTCTTGTGCTTTAAATCAATCAAATGTTACTGTCATCCAGTAAGTAGGGAAAATAAGAGTGCAAGAGTGCTACATTTGCAGCATTTGGCAGACGCCCTTATCCAGAGTGACTTACAATATTCCTTGTTATACAACTTTATATATTTAATAGCATTTGTTGTGCATTTTTCCCATTTCTCCAGTTTTGAAAAGATCTATACAATAATGCATTGTGTCAGCTTGTCACCTATAAAATCTGTATATGTATAGTGTATGGGAACAATTCAGTAATCTGTTTTAAATCTAACATTAACCCAAAAATCTTTTTTTCTGGAGATGTGCTATTTTGTCATATATAATTAAATAAATAACTTTTATGTAACCTTTTTCCTACATCTAAACTATAAGGCCAAGATAAGCTACATCTTTTTGGAAACCTACATCTGGACCTGATAGGGAAGGTTGTCATTACTCAATCATATATGTGTCATTGCACACAGAAGCTTAAACACAAGCAAGCTTCAAGTGGAAAAAACTGTGGGGGCTCAGTTTAGCATCTGCTGAGAGTCTGTTCTGCAAATCTGAACACAGTAATGTTGACAGGCTTTAGCACATGGCCATCAAAGTGCCTCTGCTGCTGTTGTTTTAGCATTTTGGCAGACAAACTATGTGACCCAAAGTTATGTGAAGCATTATACTGTAAAATATACTTAGGAAACAATAATATATATTCTTTCCAAACTGGTCTTCGCTTGCACTTTAAAGCATGAGAGCTCTGTGTCCATGTGAGATGGGTGAAGCATGTACAGAAAGATCTTCAGATTTCCCAACTTCTACGAAAACAAAACATTTTTGTAGAAGTTGGGAAATTTGAGGATCTTTCCAACCGGCTCATAACATTTGTTTATTCTTTTAAATTCCAGTCTAATTCAGGACCTCTGTGTTTGTGGCTATACAATATAAATACATCTTACTGAGGGTAGCTGGAGGGCTAACAGCAATGGTATGTTCACTTGCTCTGACTTATTTACACTGTAAATTGTAACATGTGATGGCCTGCCTTTATGTTGTATGTTTCATGAAGTTTTGTTATAGTGAGTATATTTAAAGAGGACTGGCATTAAATACATCTGGATGTTCTTAATTTATTACTATCTTGTATTACAGAGCCTTGCCTACCCGGTGTTAATGCTGTGGATATATCGCTACACAGAGTAGATTTTCTCTAAAACATTTCTGTACAATCCTTCACTACATTTATAGTGGATTATAGGAACATTCATTAAAATAGTCTTTCCATTAGCAAAAAAAAACATGTGCAGTCAAGTGCATGCTGCATTACATGCATCACAAGCAATATTTTAAATTCCTGTTTTAGCTTTTTGCCTCAAGGAATATACCTTATTCACTTAGAGTAAAATGTAAATAATGCTGAAAAAAGAAATCTGTTCTGTAGTATTTATTGAATGTTTACTAAGTGTGTTGTCTTTAGTCATTCTAGCAAAAGCGCACAAATCTGGTTTCCGTCTGTTTCCGGATATTTTTTCATTTTATAAGCGCTGGCTTTTACTTTGTGCTCCCAAAATTTTAACCTTGTAGGGCTTCCTGAGGAAATATAGAGAAATAGTGACAGAGTTTGTAGCCTTGAGCCCCAGGCAGCATTTAGAAGGATGTAAAGTGATGAAAGATGAATGTGTTAAAAGGTGCGTTTGGTGTATACAGTGTTGGTGATCTGATTGTATGAGTAATATAGAGCATATTTACATTTACAGCATTTGGCAGACGTTCTTATCCAGAGCGACTAACATTTATTTACTCTTTTATACAACTGAGCAGTTGGGGGTTAAGGGCCTTGCTCAGGGGCCCAGCGGTGGTGACTTGATGGTACTGGGAATCAAGCCGTGATCTTTCAGGTATCAGTCCAACACCTTAACCACTGAGCCACCACTACCACATTTGTCATTTGTCTGGATATTTAATGGTATGATAAAGTTTTTCCTTTCGTAACAGTGACTGTGATCGTGGCAAGTAACTCACTAATAATGTAAAGTAGGAGTGTTTCTACCTCTCTCTCTCTCACATACACACACCCACCTACTCACTCTTTAATGGCTTTCGCATCCGTTATCCTAAAAACCACTGACAGGTGGTTTCCGACTCATTCACCTGAGATTTATGAACAATGATTTAGCAATGATCATAGACATTAAAGGTCCATATCTGTGTACTAAAAATGTATGTTTAATTTATAGTTTAAAGTCTTGTTTTTTTAATTACTGATTGGCATGATATATGTAAAAAATTAGTTACAACTGAGATCGATATTTTACATACCTAAGACACAAGACTGAAGAATGCTCTCATTCTTAATTTTACTATTAAGTTACATTTCAAAATAATAAACAAAGACAAGTTTATATTAGCTGTTATTGCCAATGACAGATTTTCAGTTTTCCTTTAATTGCTTAATTTGAGTCAAACACTTGTGATAGCCTTCCACAAGCTTCTCGCAATGCTTTTCCAAAATGTTCACCTTATTCTCCCTGCTGCTGGTATAAACTCCACTCTTCTGGGAAGGTGTTCAACTAGGTGTCCGAGTGTGGCGGTGGGGATTTTTCCATTTAGCCACTGGCAAATTAGTGAGTTTAGGAACTAATGTTGCATGTGAAGGCACAGCTTTCCAGTTCCTTTTTAAATTGTTAAGTGGGGTTGAGGTCAGGGCTCTGTTAAGGCCAATTAAATCCTTTAAAAACCTGCAAAACCATATCTTCATCTACATATCTTACTGCACAGGGATATAATCATGCTAAAAAATGCAACGATCCAGTAAAGAAAATCCTTTATGCTCTGGCATACAAATTCCTCTAGACAACTGTGACAATTTTAATTATTGTGGCAACAGAATGTATGTGTGTAATTGGGCCTTTTTTGCACAGAAAGCTTTCTCAGTTCAGTCTAAGAAATAATGTGGGACAAATGCCAGGGCTTTTTCAACACATCCGACACATCCAGGTAAGCTATTTAATATAGGGAAGCTATTTTGATATAAGATGCTGGAAAATTCTTTTCTCATGAAAAACTCAGTTGTTAATTAGCTATATCTTTCTGGATGGTTTCAAAAATGCTTTATTGTTACGAGATAATTCTCTTTGCTTTTATCTTTTTTATGTGCATCAGTCTCCAATCTAAAAAAAACACAACCATTAAAACATTTTCTTCAACTACAGGGTCAGGGAAAACTAAATTTGCAATATTTGATGGCTAGAAAATTTGTAGTGTCAATGGAGTCATGATGATACAGTCTCTATACAGACCATAATACATAGGAATTTTAGCCTTGCAAACTTGAGGACTTTGAGCCTTGGATTTGAAAGGTTCTCAGCAATATTCCAAACAAATTCCTTCAGAAAACTGTGCATTTCAACTCCGGCCATTCAAGGAAACTGGTTGACGCCACCAGTACCAATGTTAGAAGTTAAAGAACTGCTTTGATTTTCCTATGTAATAATGTACAATTTACATTTACAGCATTTGGCAGACGCCCTTAACCAGAGCAGCTGAATCAGCTTACATTTCTCTGTTTAAACAACTGAGCTAATAAACTTGAACTTGAACTGAGCAATTAGGGGTTAAGGGCCTTCCTCAGGGGCCCAGAAGCGGCATGCTTGTTGGTGCTGGAAATCAAACCACAATCTTCCAATTAGCAGACCAACACTATTACCACTGCGCTGTCACTTCCCCGTATTAGATATATAAACTTTATTACCAATCTTTAATGTCCACCCTGTAGAGGGCATTTCTTTAAAAAGGCTGATTACCTTTAAACTTTATTTTAACTGTTTTAATTTGTTTTAAACCTTGGGCTTCTTTTTTTTTACAACAGCCTTTTAGGCCATGGTGATATAAAACTGGCTTAAAAATTAAGGTACCCTCTCTACCAATTGGTCCATTTTATCAGTTTCTTTCTTTCATACCTTTTTTTAGATATTCTAAGAAAATGTATCATTTGGTTGTGAAGGGAGGTCCGTTTACAGACACTTGGCTGACCTTTAAGATCTCAAAAAGCTCATGGCATACTAAGAATGACATATAATATTACTTTATTGTGATATTGTAATATGTTTAATGTTATGTAATATGTAAAATGTTTTATTGTAATAATAGCTTTTCAAGTCATGGACCTATTGACTATGGAAATCCATATCACTTAAACCGTAACTGCCGTTTAACATTTTGGACCTTTTCGCATCACATGACTTTCATGGTTCTGATGGATGTCTCAGCGATCCTCAAGATGGTAAAAAGATGTTAGTGGGTTCACTAAAGTTTTTATAGGAAGTTTTATGAGCAGGCCAGGCTGGCCCACTAACTAAGTCTGTTCTCACAGGAAAATTATACATAATTACAGTCAGTTACAGTAATGTGAGTTTTTTGTTAAAGTTCCCTTTTGCCTTTTGTAAAATGATATCATCTTACTTAACACTGATAGATAATAGCACTGAGGGATTGCTTCGAATGTGTGGGGTCTTTCTGCTGAATGAGTGATTGCTGAATTTGCTTCATGTATGCTTGTGGTTACAAGGGTGGAGCAGCTGTAAATTGTTTACATATTACAAGATATATGTGAGGTGCATATATGAAGAATATACTGTTTAGGAAAGTAGTGCCAGCAAAAGTAGTGCATGCATGCATTTTGCATTTTGGCAGTATACACAGCAGAAATTCATTTACCGGCTTTAAATAGGAACACACATACCCTGATGCATTTATGCAGTTTTCCAATAAGCCAATTGTTTTAGCATAAACATTGACTGCAGCTACTGACCTGCATTATTTTCTGCATTGCACTTCTGCTAGATGATTAGATTATTGGATAAATGTTCAGGAGTTGAAGTGGACTGTGGGTGCATAATAGTGCCACGGCAAATGCTTTGTTGTTTCTTAGCTTCTATAAGATTTTAACCTTTACAATAATATAACGATTTTTAGAGAGCAAAATAATAAGGCATGTGTATGAATTTTCCTCTTTTTTTATCTCTTAACTTTTGCAGTATCCCTTAACTTTTAAGTCTTGTTAATATGTAAATCGACCCTGAGAGTCCTGCACTTCGCGAGTTTGAACACCATTTTTTTTCTGACCAAACTGTTGATTCATTGGTTTGTCTCCAAAGATCATAAAACTATAAATACCAAATGCAATGACCATTTAATAGACAAAGATCATTAAATTATTTGAAAAAGAAAACATTCCACCACTTATTATTATTATTTTTTAATATACTTCCTAGCACATTTCAGCTTCATTTAGCAAAATAAGCCACAGGACTGAAAATGCAAATCAGTGAAAAGACAGTAATGACTTGCCAAAACTTTACCTTACCTTAGATGTGTCATAATTTTCCCACGAGTCACTATTTATGTCGTTCCAAACTGTGCTCATCGCTCAGCAAAATCTCTTACAGGTTTATCGAAGCATGTTAGAATAATCCTTGATCATTTTTCTGCAGCCCTTTTCAATCAAAGTTTTTCATTCGAGCGAAAAGCATACATAACACATAAGTAATTAGCAGGCCATATTTTGATTAGTGAGGTTGCATGCACATCTTCAAAAATGCTATTTTCATCTGGTGGTTTTCACACCCCTAAAGGGGAAAGTTGCATTTCTCATAAGCATATGCACTTCTTACGAAGGTTTTTTTAAACTCGAGAGAAAATAAAGCATTATCAGGTTATAGCGCACTTGCTGTGTTATGCATCATTTCTTTGTAAGCAAAAGATTTTACACCTATACAAAATTGCTCAGACTCTGAGCTGTAGTAGGCACTACCCTGATATTAAAGACTGTGTAGTCAACAATCCCCTTGGCCAAATGTTTTATTTTAATGTTAGTGGGACTGGTTCCCACCCATATCCTCCTACCCAGCCACTTTTCCACCATCGTCCTTTTTTTGCTTCTTTACATTTTGCCTATGCCCTGTGGGATTGGGTGTTGGAGAGTGAGACATGTCATTATAAGACAGAGTACCTAAAAAGTGCCCCCCTGCTAAGTCTGTAACACTGGAGTATCCATTAATGGCATATGTGTGGAGAGAGAGAGAGAGTATGGATAGAAAGGCTACATTTACAGATTTATCCCCCTTTTTACACAAAATAGGTTTCCATCATGTATCTTCAAGGGCATCTCTAAAGTTTTTCAGCAGCCACAGTCATTTTCACTAAAAAGCCAGCCAAGAAGACTGAATCTGTGCTAATTAAATTTTAATGTAACAACGAAAACGTTGGTTTTCCATTTCTTGGATTTCTGTTCTGTGTCTCTTCTCTGTTCCAGCAAATTTCTCCCACGTCTCCACAGCAGATTGAGCTGCTTTTCACCACCACATCTGAGACACAGCTCATCAGCTCTCCAGATGTTGGGCCTGTTAGGTATTCCTTGCCTTGAATGCATATTTTCTCACCTCCATCCCCACATTTTTGTATAAAGCATACTCTCTTTAAACATTCTCAACATGTGACTTCAAAGCTTGTTTTAGTGTACAAACAGAATGTCACCATCAGCAGCAATTCCTCATAGTAACCTGCAAATGGGGATCAGAAAACTGTTTAAGCATGCGACATTGTCAGGCCATCAGCTTTGTGTCTAGACACTGAGATATGCTTATCTTAATTGCTTGCTAATCCACTATAGACAAAGCAGGAATCCAGAGCCTATTGTCTGGTAGGGCAGATAAAACACATTGATGAGGCCTTCGAGTGCTGATAAAACAGTCAGGGATACATGCGAAATGTTTGCTCATTGCTTGTACTGTCTTAGGAAACAGATCGCAATAGAGAGATGATTGCTTTCCATTGGCTTTGGTCTGCCATTAAACTGGTTTTACCTTATCAATCTTTACTGCTTTTAGAATTTTAGGTACAAAACAATAGTTTGCCTATTTGTGAACCTGAAGGGAGACAACATCTTTGCATAAATTCCTTCTGAAATTCTTTATCATTAAAAGTTTATTTACAATTGGCCTTACAGTCACTCAAAATATAATTTAAGGTCTCTTTGGATTTCTGGGTACTTTCTGTCATGTTCCTGTAAGAAACAACCATTAGTGAGAAACCACGTCCTTGGTTCTGGATTCTAGGCTTCCTCTCTATTCCCCCTTCCCCCTTCATCTCCTACGTGTCTTATCAGAGCTTGTCATTAAACAGTCATATCCTCACATTGTCCCCAAGGAGAGCTGACCTAGCTGGAGATCCAAACCAAATTCAACCCACCAGTTTTCCTCTTTTCCTTTTCATCCAGACCAAGGTGAAGGTTAAAGGGTACTGATGCATAAGCATTTTCTATTCATACAAGTTTTTTTCTAATTTATTTGTGTACTCCATGTCCTTAATAATTCTCAGATCGCAAGGCTGAGGTTGAAGGTCAGTAGAATACTACTGACTATCTGCATTGTCACACTCACCTTTTACCCACAGAGAAGCAGCTGGGGCACGCAAGCAGAAGAACCATGCACTGTATAGGCCACGGAGTTCATGGGGTTAAAGGGAAGGTGCAGGGGTGTTTGGGTATTGGTATGTGCAGTTTAGCACTAGGCTTGAAGATTTTTGACCAAATGTTGGCCACAGCTGTTGACTGAATAATTACTTGGAAGGTGAGGTGTTTAGTGTGTTCAATTGATGTTTACTTTAAAATACATTGCATATTATTTCTGACATAATGAATATATATTACATGATATTTTGCTATTTATTTAATTGTATCTCCTGAACAGCCATATATCGGGATTTATCCAGTAAAACCACAGCTTGTGATATCATAGTATAATTATGGCCTGGGGCACAGATAAGCTTTGGCTCTGTTCTGGATCACACCACACATTCATGGACTTTTTAAGAGTGGGACAGATATCTCTGTTATTTAAAAAGAAAGATAAAAATCCATTTACATAATTTCTTATCTTTTAACCCACCACAAAAGGTGCCTCTTAATATCTTCTATAATAGTTCATTTGACAGTTGACTATGTTGGTCTAATGACTAATAATATTTTTGTAGTAGAGAAAAAAAAGGTGAGCCTTGATACCTTTTAGTGCTCTACAAAATAATATCTATATAGGGATAAAGACAGTGCAAGAACTTTTAATGAATAGAGCAATGGAGGAAGCTATATGTATGTATGTATGTATGTATGTATGAATGTATGTATAATTCTCAGATCGCTGAGGTTGAAGGTTATACTACTGACTTTTTGCATTTCTGTATGTATGTATGTAGGTATTTATAACTCATTAAAATTTATTTTAAATTCATAAAGAATTTTCTCTATATATCATTTTTGGAAAAAAAAGGCCCAAACATCCTATTTACAAAAGTGTGTGTTTAATTTAGCACTTCCGTCAGTAAACACACAACCTGCAAAACTGTAAAATAAATATCAAAGAACTAATACTGTCAAATAAGAAAGTAGCCTAAATGAAAAGTTACTGTTGGTGCCAATCGACCATCGCAGTGGCACTGTTGTCATGGTGACCGTCACAGCCCTTCACCACACTGCTTTATCCAACAACAATACAAAACCTCAGTAATGATTTTGTGGTTAAATGAGTACATTTTTGAAGCTACGAACCAAAATTGAGTGAAACGTACTACAATAAGTGGAGTTATTACAACAAACATGGGTGTGATGGTCACAAATTAAAATCCACACCCATAATGCCTATTTTTTTTTACAATCAAGCACTAAATAGCAGGTGTAGTCACCATAAATAATGTGTATTACTCTCTGGATCACTGATTTTTCTAAATGATAAAGGAATCACTTAGTCTAGATATACATAGACTAAATAAACATTGTCAAGTCAATGATTAACAGTTTACGGTACAGAAAACATGACATGACATAAAGTTCTGTGCGGGTTGATTAATAAACAGCACACATGGCATTTCTGCTATTACCGCTGTAGAATAAGTAACTGGTTAAAGTGTTGGACTGCTGATAAAAAGATTGCCAGTTCACATCCTAGCACTACCAAGCTGCCACTGATGGGCCCTTTCAACCTGTGATTGCTCAGTTAAATGAAAAATAGAAATAAATGTAAGAAGCTCTAGATACAAGCATCATACAGCCTGATTACTGACTAGAACACTGGGCTTTCAGAAAAATACTATTTTACCAAAATACCAAAAACACCATAGTATTTTGATGTTTGCGTTTGTAAAAAAATTATACTTATGATGAAACCTATTTACCCACTCAACTGCACTAGAATTTGAGAATTTCCTGGAGTTTTTTGGAGTTTTTTCCTGCCACATCAGATGCTTGGTCTGCAGTGAGGTTTTTATATCCTGACTAAGAGTAAAGTTCCTCCTATCTTAACACTTTTATTGTGAATCTTTACTTGAAATGGTCCTAAACCTTAAAGTTTCATGTTGGAATCCACATAAAGGTCTCTGAGGTAGTTCCTTGTTTATTTAAATTCCTGTAGTTTAACATGATTGGCATCCCGCAGGCAGAGGTTTAAGCTGTTCAGTTTAAGGAGGAGGCATTTCTTAGAGGCATAGAGAGTCAGTGGAACATCTGTGTGCTGGTGGAAAGACCAGAAAATGAAATGGATGAAAGTGAGACAGCATCTAATAAAATAAGAATGGGGTTTCCAACAAAAGATTTTAAACTTATAAACCCAAACGCTATTTGTTCCTAAACATAGAGTAGGACATCTTGGAAAGTAGCCTGAGAGCACTTAAAAGGTACGTCCCACTCTTGCTGTCCAAAGCCACGCCTCCTGAACGCATGAATGAGCACAGACTAGACAACCAGAGAAAACATTACTACAATACATCATGTGTCATTCACCGGTAAGAAAACTTTATAGTACAGTTAGTAACAGTACTAAAATACCAAACATAAAAAAATCACCGGATTACACACTGCTGCTTCACTGTAATTCCCCTATTATTTTGAGGTTTAAGTAAATAAGCTCAAACCTTTAAGCCAGGATTTATTGTGTAGCCACATAAATGGAAATATAGAGATGAATGTAAGTTTCTTTGGAGTGTCTGCCAAATGCTAGAAATGCAAAATGGAAATGTGTAGACTAGTCAATAGTCTGCGGATCATTTCAAGTCCTATGTTTTATAGGGGGATTTCACTCTAGCAGTTTAGTCTAAAACAGAGCATAGTTTATTTGAAATATTTGTAAGGTGAAAGCTGTCAGGTAGACCTGGAAGCCCACTGCAATATGATACCCAAGGTTATCTGTAGGTGGTCTGGAACAATGCTACTATTCTCATGAATGTGAATTCAACTCATACCCAAGACTGATGATGGGTGTGGATGTCTTTCTCTTGGAAAGAGATAATGCCTTTACACCCTGCTGTGTAGACCTGAAAAAAATAGGCAGCGCATATGTAACTAATGCTAAGTAAATGTAGATGTAGATTAAATGATCAAACATCATTTTCAAACACTATTTGTTTAAAGTTCATTTTTTCCCCTTGAAATGTTATTTAGAAATGTATTCCTCTTTGCTGTATAGTTTTTGGCCAACATCAGCAATTAGGCTTCATTAATCACTAAGAAATATCAAACCAATTCAAAGCTCCCACATTTAATAGCTTGCACAAAGAATTTGAGTGTCGTGTGAAAGTCTTACAATGCCAAGCCTAGTCAGTTCCAAGGTTCACTTATCCTTTTAAATAAAGTGTTTCTACAGGAAATGAAATGGATCTAGACTTTTGCATCAACATTGCACTTTCCTATAATTGGCTGTTGATAAAAGTGAACCTGTGCTTAAGTTATGACAATAATGATTAAAGTCAATAGCATGAAGTTGAGAGCAAGAATTTCTTGTAAATGAAATATATTTGCAGACTGGATAAAGTCCAAGGGTTGGTCATGTTTTTCACATTCTTTTAGTCCTCTGGAGAATAATTATTAAGCTCCTAGTGTGCGTTGCTTTCATGATACTACAGAAAGATTTATTTGCTAAAAATAGGTTTGTGTGTGAGAGCAGTCATGGCGGTACATTATTTTTATTTTAACGGGCAAGGTTTAACTTTGCACGGCTGTGTGCGTGTGTGTTCTCTTTGACTACATGACCACTTTCCTTTTATGACTTCTGTGGAAGACATGAAGAATCACCCACTAACATTACCCAGCCAGAATCACACAGTGATGAACAATGAAAACACTGAGTGCTACATACATTTCATCACCATGTGTACATGTGTAAATCAGTCTTCTGTCTTAACATGGCGATTGTGGACCATTTGTGCTGTTAAGTCTATACAAACATTTCTCTCTTTCTCTCTCTCTCTCTCTTTCACTCACTGTCTAACATTATATACACTTTTATATAGTTATTTAGCTGCTTTATGATTAAATAGAGTATAAGGTCTAAGTGAGATGCAGCATAAGAAAATGCAGCATACAGAGATCACAGATTACTCAGTGAAAAGTTTGATTTTGTTAATATGCCATTCAGGTTTTTAAATAATTAACACTCTTCAAAGACTCTAAAGCAAAACACCAAAAGTTACCAGGTTTTGGTACAATAAAAATAAAGATCAGACTTTTTTTTTCCTTTTCACATGTTTCACCAGAAAGTAGTTGTGCTAAACCCTCAGAGGAAGCTGCAAACGTGTATGCTTTTTCAAAAACAAATGAGACACGTCTGTGTTTATCTGCACGGCCCAAACGTGTTTCCCGCATGCATCACCTTGCAGTCAGGAGGAGGTTTGTGTCATAACTAAGCTTGCATTACTGAGGGTCAATCTGATAAAAAAAAAAAAAAAATTATCTGAGTGTGGCAACCTGGTAGACAGCCTGGTATAACCTGTCCGCTGGCTTTTGACTTATCTGACTGACAAGCTCTCTTATAAAGCGTCTGTATAAATGATACCATAATTTGAAGAGAAACATTTGACGTGCATGGACATATCATAAATATTTAATGTTTTTCAGGTTTTGACATGCTGGCCCTGAAATGAAACAAGTATTACCTTTTGACAAATTTTGTTAGTGAAAGCGATATTCAGATAAGACTTGCTAGTTACATTGCAAAGATGCAAAGTTAAATTGATTAACATTTTTTATTCTGTATTTTTTACTTGATATTTGTACTTCATGGATACATACACAATCACCTGGTTCATACTGTAGTATTTTTTTAATGACTTTAATCTTCATACCCCTTTTTGGTTTGTGCTGCCTGTTTAAGGTGTGGTTGGATGTGCTTCCTCAGCGGCTCATGCCTACTAAATCAGTCATCTACTGTGTCTTTCAGGTTAGCATTTTACAGAAACAGGTTGCTTGGAACTTAAGCACACTAGAATTAGTTAGCTGAGTAGCAGAGTGGCATAAACAGAGAAAGTTTTAAGCTTACTTGGCCCAAAAAAATTAGGAATCTAAATAACATTTAAACGGCCAGCAGCTCATGATTTTGATTGTCATGAGTCTGTTGAGAGTCAGACTGGTTCATGCTGACAGGCGGACTACAGAACACAAATAAATCTTTGCAGCCAGGGTAAATGTGGACTTCCCCAAGATGTTTTCTTTTTTAACAATGTAACACATAACATCAATATGAATATAATTATATTCACCAAATTAACCAAATATTATCTTTTAAATGTATACCTATTAAAATATTAAAGTTTACTTAATAATCGAGATCTTATTTAAGAATTAATCGAGATCTTAAAACTACACTTAGACATTAGAAAATTTAAATGTATATACAAATGTATGCTTTGTAGCTTATTTTTAAAATTTCTTACTCAATTAATGTTTAATGTAAATTAACGTCTCCCCCTCTCTCCTACTCTCGCTCTCTAATACTCTCTATTTGTTTTATCGCTCTTTTTTCATTTTTTCTGCACCTTCTATCTGTTACCCCTGGCTCTGTCTTCATTTTGCTGTCCTGGATGTCACTCAGAATTCACGTGTAAACGAATAAATGCAAGTTGAAATGGACCTTTATGCTATCTGGTCTTATTTTATAGCAATAAGTCTGGGCCCTCTGCCTGGTGATGCTGTTCCCATGCAAATTCAAACCACTTGGCTATCCGTTCCAAAACTGCATAAAGTTATAGGCAGCTCTCTATACAAGCACTGTCCAGTGATCTAAGCTGTATGTGGTGTCATGTGGCCTGATAATATACATAAAAATAGTGTAGTTTAACCAAATGATAAATTGTGCTGATTGTGTAACTATCCAAAATTATTTCTGGAAGATATTTTAAAGTTAATACATGTAATTCAGTCATTAATTTCTCAAGTGTTTATAAGGGGAATTCTGGTCTCCATGGCATATGGAGAGCTCAACCACAGAACAGTTCAATCATTTCCACAGTGTAATTATAGCTTATTAAATTGACTGTGGTTTATATTCTGTTTATATTCAAAGTTAGAATATCACTGTGAAGTCAAAAGCACAGGTTTGTTGACTGTTGCTGATTTAATCCAATTAGTTTTTAGTCAAACTAGTAAAATCATACAGTTTGCATTCCATATAGTTCATGCTGCTTTTAGGAACCATTAAATTTTATGAACATTTGTTCTATTGCCTGCATTTGTCTCTATCTTTTTTCAGTTTTAAATTTATAAGCAATTTAAGCATATTCCTTTTTTATGTAATCTTCCCATCTAATTACTGTTTGCCTGCCTCTCTATTTTTCTTTCTTTCACTGTCTCTTTGTTGTGTTTCTATTGTTTTTGCACCTTTTATCTGTTATCCCTGGTCCATTGTCTGTCCTGGCATCCTGAATGTCACATAGAAAGCAAGTATAAATAGCTAAATTCATGCTAAAATGAGCCTGAGAAAACACAATGCGCTCCCTGTACAGAAAGACTTATACTTTAATTACTAAAGTTTATTGTATTTCATGTTCCCACACTGATTCAGCTCATCGGCTCATTGAGGAGAAAAAAAACATCAGTCTTATCATGATTAATGCTTCCGCAACCCACTCAAAGCAAGGTTTAACCAACTGTTTGGGCCACATACAGTGCTCACTAACTCAGCACAAATGACTCTGCAGGTGGGCAAACAGAAGGTTCACAGGAAATGACGACTGACACCCAACTGGATGTGTAAAATGTTGCTGAATAGCATTATTTTTGTGCCCCTTTTCTACACACATTTGGATGATAGAAATAGATTTAGGAATGTTACTCAGTAACGGAAGGAAAGGGTTCAAGAGAGGGTTTTTATTCACACCGAGGCAGCTGGACATGACCTCTGCACACCCACACCAGTCTAAGGTCATGATCTCATCAGGGAACACATGCTGCTATTTTTTTGCATGGGAGCAGGGGCTTTTACATCAAACAGGTTAAAGTTTAGAAGTGAAGTGATATTCGTACATGCTGGGAAGAATTAGAAACCAGTCAGCTGGGCATGTGGACTGGAGCTCTTAGAAAGAACAACCTACACTCAAATGGTAACTAAAGCTTGCAGATGAGAAAACTGACCAAACTAACAATAAGTAGGAATTTTAAAAACCATTTTATTTGACCTCTAAACACCATGAACATATACTCTATAAGTTAGTCTGAAAACCACTTGTATAGTAACGAAAAGCCTGTTAAAATGAACCTTATTGCTATAATCTGTTTAGTCAGAGGTAAAGTAAAAACATCATAATGTGTAAGATGTGTAAAGTGGTCATGTATGTTTGTTTTTGTATGTATTGAGCTGCAGGTCAGGGCTACATGCATTGATTTATGATGAGTGCACTGCTTAGATTTCTGCTCAGAGGCCCAAAGTTCCCAGATCCATTCTTGCAAATGTGTATATTAACCTTAGCACAGCACTATTAAATTTCTAGCACTATTAAGTTTCTGGATGGTCAGCAGATGATTAAGGTTCTATGCTTGCTTTATTGTTTTTATAGGAATATGTACAGGTAATTTATCATACAAATACAACAATTGGAATACTGATTGATATGGTAAAGCTTTCTTCAAGAAGACATTTTTAAACAATAATAACAGGTTTTCAAGGTCATTGCTTTGTAATGTTCAGTGTCTGTGCTTTATGGGAAACACTTTAGGACAAAGGAATTATCACTTTATGGTTTTTCAGCACTTTATAGTGACATGATCTCAGGGTAGGGATAATAGCTGTTTATAGCTATTATAAAATGAATAATAACTTGAGCTTTGTCTCACCAATATTAAATAGCATAATTTAATAAAACTTTTTTGTATCATTTAAAATTGTGTAATATAATAATAATAAAAATTCAATTTCTTAATGTGTTTTATTGTCTTAAAATTGTTGCCTTAAAATAAAAAATAAAACAAAAATAACATAAAAAAATAACTTGAAACTATTTTAAAACTGCATCAAGTGATTAACATCCTCATATTAGGGAATTAATTTATGTGTGCTGTCATAATGTTAAGCTGTTAATAGCAGTGTTAATACATTGTACTGTAATTTTTATGTTACTTTAATAACTGCACCTTTATTTTTTTCTACTTTTTTAGAGTTAATTTCAAATTTCATTACGTTAAAATGAAAGACATGAATCACTGCCTAAAGTAATATATTTCAGAAATCAGAAAAATGGCGAAAGAATAAACACATTACAATGACCGCCTAGGCTGTTCTCATTAATTCCCATTTGTCTTTCAGCAGCTCTCTCCATGAAATAAAATAGAATAAGCTTTATTTAATAAGCTACAATGAACAGTGTCCTTTTGAACTTCTTAGTGCAGGTAATTTAGACCCCCTTGCATATTTTCCAGATTTTGTTCTAGAGCTGCGACACTTTTTTTTTAAGCATTTGACACTGACAGCAAGGTGAAATCATGCTTTTTTGTCCTCTGCTTTCACTGTTATATCATTAAAAAAACAGTAAGCAAGTAACATTTACAAACACAGTAACATTTACCGAACAGTAACATTTACCGAACAGTAACAGTTACCGAACAGTAACCCGGAACAGTTTACTAAACAGCAACATTAACCGAACAGTAACATTAACCGAACAGTAACATTAACCGAACCAGTGCAAACTAAAAATTTCACTTAGTAATGGATACATTTTATAACCAATCTGTGAAAAATATTTTTTAATTTTTTAATATTATTATTATTAATAATAATAATAATTCTATAATGTGTTTTCCAGGACTGGAAATTTGGTCATTAATTTTAAAGAATTACCAGGTGTCCCGAATGCGTGGAAACCGCCTGGTATTTATTTGGTCTGCGTTTTTACCTTCAGTGGCATAGAGAGAAAAAAATGCATTCCCTGTCATTGAGTTCGATTATTGTGTAAACAACACAATGGCTAAAGTTTCTGTCTATTGACAGGAAAACAACAGGCATACAGATGCGTATGCTAGACAGTTTGATTAATAAGCGTATAAAATTGTAAACGTACAGAATCTGAAGCTGTTCGACAAATAACGAAAACCTTTTGACTAATTTTTAAGATAAATATAACAAATTTAGCTGAACTGTGGCTCCCCCTGTTGGTAAATAGGTGTGTTAATGACATATATATATATATATTTTTAATTCGACAGACGAAGCATTGTAGATTGCAGCTTCAGCTTGACGGCACTCACTAATGTATTCGCACCACACATTTCCACATTTCCGGTTTTTATTTTCGTTTAAAACTTTAATAAACTTTTTTTTTTTACATTTAATATTTTCTTATTGTCGCTGGTCTGTAAGAGCTACCAAACAAATTCCCTTGTATCACTTAACAAAGACAGTAAATTCTCTTTATCTTTACACATCTATTAAAATTCAGTTAAACTAGCTGGCCAGCCATTTACCTTAATTAAATTCAGGTATCAAGTGGAAATGATTTAGAGGAAAATAGTAACAAATTTACACCAAATAATGTAAATAGTAGGAAGTTGGTTGTTTGGCGCTAATTTCGGAGGTAATCAATTCTGTTACAGATATAAATACAGTATATGGATATAGTTGCAATCTCAACACCGGCAGGCGGCGCAAATGACTAAAACCGACACACGCTAAAGAAATTTTACACTAATATAGTAGCGCCCTCTAGTGATCGACAGCGGCCAACAACGTTATAACATACATACACCCCCAAACACATATATGTGCACACACCAATCGTCTCATCCATACCATCAACATCACTGAGAAGTTTATGGAAAAACTACAATATTGAAAAATGAACTGGTTCCTTTTCGCCATCGATGTCCAAGATTCCTGCCCATTAACTTATATACTTTAAAGTGATTCACAAGGCCTATGCAACTCTGTATGTGTTACATAGAATGAAGTGCTTGCCTATTTCTTTTTGTACATTGTGTGATTCAAATACTGTGGGGACTTACATGCACATGTTTTTCGACTATTCACTAACTAGTAGATTTGGGTGTAGGATTCTTGTAATTGATACAAAAATATATGATAAGGTTATTCCTAAGCATCCTAATATTTTTTGGCTAAATAAAGATTCGTTTCTTAATTTGAACCCAGCGTAGCCATACAGTACTAACTGCAGTACTAACTCTCTTTAAAGGTAATCTCTCGGCTGAAAAATGTGGCTCATAGAACTAAAAAAATACTGAACGTTCAAAAGCAAGAATTAACCGAGCTAAACCGAGAACAATTAGGGCATGGTCAGAATTTATTGATAAACTATTATATTATAACTCGATAGACTAAATATTGTGAAAGATAAACAGTTGGTGTGCATAGATGTGGTATAACACTCAATTTTATTTAATTTATTTTATCTTTTTTCTTTTTTAAGGCAAACCCTGACTGGTATAAAGATATGATAGAAGCCAGATATGCTGGCTTTGCTTTACAATAAATAAACAATCACAAAAAACACTAAGAAGTGAAGTGAATAACATAAATAATGTAGTTACTGTAGTTCTGTCATGTTAGACAGTAAGAGAAAAGTCAAACCTTGGTGAAAATATTGTCCGTGATGGCTATAGACAACTGAGTCAAAGCAACTCTAATGACTGGCCTACCAGTGACAGGTTTATGAGGTTGTCAAGGCTCGCAATACGTTTGTGAAATAAGCTACAAATGAGATATGAAACTGCCCACACCAGGATCTTAGGCTTCAGATCTAGACCATGAAGTGATAGATAACAGTAACACGATCTGATGAATCTTTATTTCTTTTGCGTCACGTGGAGCGCTGGGCTTGTGTGTAATTAGCTTGTTAGAGATGATGGCACCCAGAAACTAGACGGGGGCTGTAATGCTTTGGACAATGATCTGCTTTGGATATTGCTATTTATGTTATTTTGGCACATATCATCTAACTACAAAACGTTGCACTGTTACAAAAATTTCTCTTATCTCCACAAAATGAATAAGAAAATCGGCTAAAATGTCAAAAGATATCTGTGAGTTAATTATCTGCGTTAAAGGCTGTCTTCACCGGGTTAGTAGGAGAAACCGAACGCGCGCGTGTCTGTACATATTAATGCATTTAGTAATATTGAATTAAAATCTTTCTTAAATCTTTTTAAATTAATCGTAAAATAATCGTTGTTGAATAACCTTCAAGTAAATTATTTGCTTTTATTTATGATTATTCATGATTAAAATGTGTTTTTGCATACGTAAACATAAATTATTATTATTTTTGTTTGTTTAATGTTATTAAATATTCATAT
This sequence comes from Bagarius yarrelli, assembly GCA_005784505.1. Classification (NCBI taxonomy): domain Eukaryota; kingdom Metazoa; phylum Chordata; class Actinopteri; order Siluriformes; family Sisoridae; genus Bagarius; species Bagarius yarrelli. The sequence continues at coordinate 685,436 of VCAZ01000066.1, forward strand.
AAGAATTGCATATAAGAAAGTAACACGCGGGTTTTTTCTCTATAATCTCTAAAAAACACACCAATAGCAACCTTATTTGGCCCAGTTCACCTAACCTCACATTCGAAATGAATATTTAAAGTAATCACATATCGAAGAAAAAGTTATAAATTTATACGAATAAGTATTTATAGTAACTTTTACTTAAATCATCTCCCAAACGAACGTTTATTTTCGGCATGCATCAAACGAATTCAGCGAAATTGTTCAAGTATATTAAAAATACACTTTATGCCTTGCCTAATTGACAGTGATTCAAAGAATGCTATATGTCTATGTTGTTGTTGTCGTTTTTTTGTTTTGTTTTTTACCTGCATGTTTACATATGTCAACATTTAATATATAAGAATCTCGTCAATTAGCCCGATTATTTTGCTGTTTCTTGGCGAAAGTTCGTTCGTATGTTTCCACAAAACAGGCAAAAAAAATCCTGATTTATTTTTTGCATGCTTCAGGGTGGCGGTGTTTAAATAGGATTTATAGTTTCCATATTGCACAAGTGTGTGGATGGTCCGTACGAGTTAATGGGCTGCAATATGTCTCTTTTGTAAAAATGACTTTCTGTCGGCTTAGATTGTAAACCAGCAGTGACTTTTCATGTCCCGCATAATAATAAGCACACTGGCCACAAATCACTAAACGTGCCGGACACTAGAATGCCACAAAACCTATACATTTGGGAATGTCAAAAGTCTTGTAAAATGTTGTGGCTTCGAGTATGCATTAAGAAAGCCAGGGCAACTGAGAGAAAAAGTCTGAAATAGACACAACTGTTGTAAATTTCCTTTTAATTGTGACTTTGCATCTTTTTTCACTTTGACTTTTTTATTTTGTGTTTCCTCGAAATAGCTACTTAATTACAAACTACTGTTAATGCTTCCTGGTGGTTTCTCTTTTTATTTATTTGTTTTTCATAAATTAAAGTCCAGCATCTGAATGCGTTTGTTGAAATCCGACTTCATTTCACCCGCAGTTTGTTTGTTTTAAATCATTATTTTTTTTAACGACTATAACCCCGCCTTTATTCATTCAAGCAAACATCCTCCTCTTTTAATTAACCAGCTTTAAGACTAAACAGTAATATATATATATATATATATATATATATATATATATATATATATATATATATATATATATATATATATATATATATATATATATTGCCCGACACAGTATAAAATGCGACTCTGCATGGATTCGCTTATTTTGCGTCATTGTCGGTGATTGAAACCACCCCTCGCGCGTATTTCCGCCGCGTCGGACCTGTTTCTAATATCAGCACATGCGTGATAGATTTGGAAAATCTACTGCAGCTTTTTTGCAATATTGTAGCCCATCCGGGCCAATGTCCGGGACCGATAACGATTACGGGCAGGAAATGTGAGCATCCCAAACAAAAGAGGGGAAAACAAAAAAACTATGCATTGGGAAACACAACCAAACCAGAGGCTTGTTCAATTGGGAAAACACACACACACACACACACCACACACACACACACACTGGCTGGGTTTTATTGCCATGAAAATTATTTTTTGCTTTTATACCACCTGCCGACGGGGTTAGTCTGCACGAAGGGCATTAGTGTAAATAAAAGGAAAGTGAAAGAAAGAGGAAAAACATTGGTATTAGTAAAAAAGTGCACCAACAATAGCAATGTCAGTAATAATAGCAAATCCAGGTATAATATATTAATAATAATATATTTGCAATTACATATATGTCTTACTTTTTCGTGTTAAAATTATTATATATAATAATAAATATATATAAATCTAATATTATTATACAATAATATTCTAGTATATACGCCTATTACTACTACTACTAATAATAATGATAATAATAATAATAATTATTATTATTATTAAAGCTTAAAAAATATCGCCAATTATAAACTATTATAATATATACACTATTGTAATTGACTATCGTATAACACACTTTGTAGGCTGTGTGTCCTTTAAGTCAGAGTAAGATCACTGGTGTCACTTCAGCCTTTAACATTTAACAAAGTTTAACAGATCAGATCAATTATATGGCTTTACTTGCTGAATTTTCAATGTAAAGAGAAAAAGATATACGGCCTAGTTTAATTTACTTCACTAAAACATTCATCTTCGTTCTTTTTAATACTCGTCATGTTATTATTCCTGTGTTGTAGTTTTTGTCAAATTAAGTTCATTTGCTTCATCTGATTAAACGTTTTACATGTTTTTTAACAAGACATTGCAATTACGGCAGGACCATGATAGTAATTTATAAACAATGTAAAACATATCATTTATAAATACCAATTTAATTTCTTGCAGCGATAAATTATAGATTTATTCAATTTTAAAATGTTTTCGTATGGTTCTAAAACTCTTGTAGAGCATAATTCTCCTTTAAATACTAGATATGATCGAAAGACTGTATAATTGATAGTTTATCTAAAATGTGCGCGCACTAGACCAAACGGTTTATTTCTTGTGGTATGTTTATGGTTATGATTTTGTAAAGATTGTCGAGATTGTTAGGAGTGTTGTGCTCTTGTTCCACTGAAGTGGATCATCTTTGCCCACAGTTCATGACATCATGGTCACCTGATCCGAGCGCAGAGGAAATCCTGCTGCATTGGAGAGGATGCTGGACATTGCAGAGGAACGTAGCTCGTAGCGTCACCAACTTTTTTTCCTCTCCTGGCTTCAATGTTGTGAATCGACTTTGTTTTGAATAGGGTCTGCAACTCTCGATAAAGCGAAGAAAGACCGTTTTGTGGTCCGCCTGACTGGTAAGCTACTGGTCAGTCTAAATACTTTTGTTTTAAAGAAACGTCATTTTTGAACAAAGTGAGCAAACTTCATACAACATCGGATCTTTTAAAGTCTTTTACTTGTTGATGCAAGCGAAATCGGAACAGTTTGGTGATTTGCTACTATGACTTTGGATACGGATTTAATGGACGACTTGGTTATTGACGTAGTGGGAGAAGAGAGCAAGGATTCGGCAGAAGACAGCCGCTCCACCTCACCTCCAGTCCTGTCCGAGGCTGAATTCAGCTCGGCGTCTCTTTCTTCCAGGCACTATGAAGGCGATGTAAAAGACATAGCGTCTTCCAAATGTCTTCCAGCGCCGAGTAAAGGCGCCTCTGTAAAACCACCGTATTCCTACATAGCCCTGATCACGATGGCCATCCTACAGAGCCCGAAAAAGCGCCTCACCCTCAGTGAGATCTGCGACTTCATCAGCCACCGCTTTGCTTACTATCGCGAGAAATTTCCCGCGTGGCAGAATTCTATCCGCCACAACCTGTCGCTTAATGACTGCTTCGTGAAGATGCCGCGAGAGCCTGGTAACCCAGGAAAGGGCAACTACTGGACCCTGGACCCGAACTCGGCAGATATGTTTGAGAATGGCAGCTTTCTAAGACGAAGAAAGCGTTTTAAGCGACAACACTTCCGATTCGGTATGTTGAAAGATCACGCGTTGGAGCCTTCAGCGTTTCCGAACCTGTCGTATGGCGCATACGGCCTCGGAGCATCATGTGTGCCTTTACCAAGCATGGACGTCTATCCGTTTGGTTTTCACCATCCCAGTCAAGCGACATGTGTGCCAGGCGCTCCACCTGCTACCGTCCTTCCGGCGTTATCCACCTTCTTCTCGCGGAGTTCACTACATACTAAAGCTTTCTCTCCGAGTCAGGCGCTTACAGTGGACTCTTTAAGCTCAGCTCCGCTTCCCTCCAGCTCTCAGTATGCGCCCTCCGCTCTTCTCCATCCCATCGCCTTTCCTCCGTTCCTCAGCCTGCAGTATGAATACCAGAAACTGCAAAGCCTGGCAGGAAGCTCAGAAGCGCCTAATAAACACGCGTACCTGGGCAGTGTTGTTGATTAGCAGCGTTGTCTTTTTCTATTTTTTTCTCAGGAAATAACGTTTTTGGCATGTCGATGTTCTTTCAGATTGAGAAATCAGAGTATCTCTGATAGCATTTAATGGACACTGAACGTTTGTCTTTTATTTTCCACTGCATAACTCCTACTGCATAATTTCCGTCGCGTGATTTATATTTAACTGACGAATTTCCTCTTGGTTGTTTGGAAAAAAAATAAAACGACTTTGTTTAAATCGCGTATGTTATTATTAATTTTAAATAGACATGGTAATACTTTGCACGTCTATTCATTATAAAAACTAAATGCTTTAGATTAGAGATTGAAATATATTAGCATTTTAGAAATGTTATTTTATTTTAAGATGTATTAGTACTTTTTGACTAAACAAGTTTCATTTCGGACCTTCTATTAATTTTCTATAGCGATGCGCGGCCTTATTATATTTACTTATTACATAAACGGATAATTATAAATTATCCAGAAATATTCTTGTTAATAGAATAGGATCAAGTTCCAAAATAAATAACTGTTTCAACCAAGTACGATTTATAAAACTAGAATAAATGTATTCCGTACTGTAACAGCTTGTTAAATGTATATCTTACATTAATATAGCCTCATGATTGTCGAAGGAATTGTTCGGTTCTTTACAGAAATGCATATACTTCAGAAGGAGAGATTTAGTAGACATTTAGGTCTTATAGGCCAGGTTTATGCGTATTCATTTTAGTGCGATCAGTGGAATCAGGGAATTGGCCCGTTATGAATGTTCTTTAAAAATATACAATATGACAGGTATCACACATAACTACGACCATATTTTCCGCAAAGCGCGCATTGTGAATAATCATTTCAAGCCCCAATGGAGCTGCGTGTGTGTGTGTGTGCGGGTGCGTGCGTGCAGCTGCAGAGCCTGACACTTGCATTAAGAGTATAAAAATCACTTGATTGGCTCGTTTTGGGCCTCCAGCACACAGCGTCCCAAGCAGCTAATCTACATTAAAAACATAGTTCAGAGCTAGAAAAACCAGGGGAAGTTAATTACAATAACAATATAATAACAATAATAATAAACGAGGACATTCTTACATTATTATTTTTACTGATTGCAAATACGAGCAGCACCCTCCAATAGCGCGCACTTGTGATTACAACTGATGTGTGCATTATTCATATAAATGGTTTAAGAAAAAAGCCGACTTTGATTGTTTTACTTAATTCCATTTTGAATTAAAAAAAATAAACTTTTTTTAATATCTGATTGCCACAAGCTGGTCAGCCTACTGCTTACCATTTTTTGCAAGTCATATATTTTACTTATCCTATTAATTTTAATTACATTACTAGATACTAAAACTCATAATTAAATAAAGTATCTACTTTCAAAATATATTTTCAAATAATGTTTTGTAACCCCGGTGGTGATTAATTGCTTGAACGACACCCGCTGACTGTGTTCATGTTTATTAAGGACTTTCTTTATACTAAAGCACAATTTAAATTTACTTATCTTCAGTCAACTTAAACATTAACCGACAGGATATTCGTTTACTAAGGAATTTTGTTTCTTCATTTGTTTTAGCAAACTGATCAGTTTATATATTTTTATTAAATTTCCCAGTAATGCTGTCTGTTAAAAGCGCGCTAGTCTGTCTGTAGTCTGTAAATTTAGTGAATAGCAAACAAAACTGTTTAAAAAAAAACCCAAATACGAATACAAAATAAAAGCAGATTAACAAAGCAAGTCTAGATTAGTTATTTATAAAAGGTAAAAAAAAAAAAAAAAGTATATATGTGGTGACATTAATTTCACATTATCTGTTTAATCCGGAACTGGGTTTCCTGTATTTTAACCTATCATGGTCCTTATTTTCATCAAGAGAACCTTTTTAGCTGATTAATTCATGATGTGCTCAACTCATAATATATTTGCAGCCACAAGTCGGTGACCCAGTCTGTACAACTGTTATTTAGGCAGTAAGATGGTTGTTTATGAAGGTTACAGAGAAACAAAACTACTGCACCTGACAAAATAAAAGGAGTATTACTGCAGAACAGAGAAGGGAGAAATCTACTGGAAGTTTACAGCTGTCTTTGGATCACACACAGCTTTTTACTCCTACAGAGGAAAAGATTCCTCTGTTATTTGCTCTTAATAACTCCCTGTATTTAACCTGGTCTCAACAGAATAATAAAGTCCCAGTCTATATCTGACCTCCCAGTCACACCATGCATGCTTTAAAACTTTGACGCTTTCCAACTTCACATCTCCTCCACCATCAAAGCTCTCAAGTAACTCATATGCACCGTCTCAAATGATGTGTAAAAGAATGTCTAGGAGAACCATAATTCTATCAGTCAATTCTTGTAAAAAAAAAGCTGTTATTATAATAGGGCCAAAATATGTGGTCTCAAATTAAATATGTCATCCTTTAAAACCCCACTGTATGCTCAATCAAAGTCACATTAGGCATGTTAATGACATTATGAATATGATATATAGCTATTTGTGTGACACCTTAACAGCAGGGTTGCCAGTGAAAATGCTGCACATCTCCTTGTGGTTCCCCATGTTTTATCAGCTATGACTTATCATAACTCATATCTTCGCTCTGATGCAAGTTGCCAGGTTTTGGTTTCAAAGTCCATACATGCCTGACTTGAAGAAGTGACCACTCGTTCCTGTTTAATAATGCCAAGCTAAACAGTTAAAGTAAAAGTATCCCTCAGACATTGTGGTGAGTCTCCTCCTCTAGACAACAGACTAAATCAAAGAGCTGAGAGAGAGAGAGAGAGAGAGAGAGAGAGAGAGAGAGATGTGCTTCATGGGATCTTGTACTCCTGCCATGGTTACTTGCTGAAAGGACAAACTCTGCACCGCAGGATGTTTTTTGTGTGTTTAAATTGGGTCACATATGATATAAACAGAGTAATTCAGAAACGTAGAGCCCAGTAATCTGCATTTAAGCAATAAGCCTCAGTAATGAGAATTCTTATTTGTCTGCTGGGCTTTTCACAGCCATGCATTTTTGTTGAAATAATAAAGGACGAATAGAGAATTTTTGGGCATTTGATGGTCATTTTTCTGATCACCAAATGTTCTGTTTTGGTCAGATGTTAGCTTTGGTAATATATCACTTGTACCTTCATGTGTAAAATATCACAGGATCGAGGACTTTTTATGTTTTACACATTTTACATGCATTTACCGGTGATCACATGTTAATTGACAGGATTTTTCGACCAAAATTTAAAAAAAGAAATATTCTGATAAAAAGTTTTTGCTCTTTTACACAAAAAAATGATATATCACATAGAAAACATGTGAAATCTATATCATTTCTTAGTCTGTCGGATATTTGACTATTCATCATTTAGAAAAAAGAAAAAAGAAAAAGCAAAGGCGATTGAAGAGCGACGTGCAGTGGTTAAAAGCTCTAATAAGAGGGATGATGGTATCGTCACTGCAGCGGCTGCCAAGGTGGCACAAAAGATCAAAAGCACACAACTCTCGCCCAGCTCTTTAATGACTGAACACACCAGCACATACACACTCACACCGTATCCTTAGTCCCAGTTTAACCAGTCTCTGCAAATGTATTCCTGCCACAAAATTTAATGACTAGCTTGCATACACACTTGCACATGGAGTCGAATTTTGCTTTTTCTGGCACAAGCTATCTCTCGCTTTTCTCTTTTCCAGTTCCATCTGCACTCTGTTCAATTATAAATCACCACTCCTTTCTTTCATCTCTATTTTTACTACTTATTTCATTGGCTTTTTTTTCCGGCACCAGTAAGGACAAGGTGACTCTATTCTATGCAGCACCTATGGGGTTTAGTACTAAAGTAATTGTGTGTGTGGAAGGGTTCCTTACAGATAAATTACACTCATTTTACATTTACATAAAAATCTGTAAAAGTGTAGTTTGTCCAGTATGTCTTGCACTGAAGTAAACACGTGTGAACAATACAGATACCAGCAGCGTTATTAGAAACATCATCCTAATAATGTGTAGGGTGATACTCTTAAAAACCTTATGTTCTTCATTGCACGGACTCCACAAGGTGTTGGAAAAATTCTTTTGGGAGTCTGGTCCATGTTAGCATGCATCACATAAAATACAAAAAGATATGTCAGCTGCATTTTAGTCTGGGAATCATTTGCATGTAGCAGCAGAATGTGAAATTCATCAGACCAGGTATTATTATTTTTCCAGTATTTAATTGTCCAATTTTGGGGAGTGCCCAATGCAGATTCAGATCTATGTTCTTGGTTGACAGGAGTAGAATCAAAAATGATCTACTGCTGCTTGGTGAGTTTGAGCATGATGCAATGCTTTTTCATCTCACCAAAGAAATGTACATTGGCATCCAAAACTCTGACACCACAAAAAATAATTTGGAAAAAGTATTATCTGATGTTATATTATATTGGGTTGATTTTCAGATTCTCCTTTATTTTCCTGGTCCCTATTTAAATGTACATAGATTTGTGCTATTAAGTAGTTACTGAAGCATGTGTTCAAATGAAACAGCCTATATATTTGGTCTAAAATGATTAATTAATTTTTGCACACTCTTGTGAAATATATGCCAGTTTTTACTTATGTCACTTAAGTTGTTGTCATCATTTTTGCTTGCAAAAAAACTTTCCACAAAATATTTTTGACCAGCCTGTCTGGAAACAACAGCTATACTACAGTCAAGGAACCATTTTTTTTTAAAAAGTTACTCAACTAATACTCTTGATATATCGATATATCTGCATAATTGTATTTACTGTGTTGCCACCTTAGCCAAAAAGCCAAAACTGAAGCAGTACCCGCTTATCTTAAAGCACTCGTCACTCCTCTTATCACTCTACGCTCCCTCAGATCCACATGCACCTCTCGACTCCTACCATTCCCAAGGTAGGTCTGCCTCAAGACTTCTCTGTTCTGGCACCAAGATGGTGGAATAAACTTCCCATCAAGGTCAGAACAGTTGAGTCACTGTCTACCTTTGAGAGAATTTAAAAACTACCTCCCTCTTAGATACTTGGAACTTAAAAGTTAAAACAAAAGGTGGCTCCTTAAAAACAGTGTTTGGTATGCTACACTATGTTTTGTGATCTAGCAGGACCACTATCAATCTGTTCAATGGTGAGACTTCAAGCACTTTCGTACATCACTCTGGATGACGTCAGCTAAATGTAAATGATTAAATAATTGCATTAATAAGCATGTGTACACCTATGAAGTGAACAATGTGTATATATTAAATCTATAATCTATTATTATAGAATCTATAATAATACATGTGAAAATCTTACATCGTAAAAAATAAAATCTCATTTGCAAAAAAAACCCAAATTGTAATAAATTTTCACATTTGAAAATAAAGGCAAAATGTGGAAAAATATATGCATGTGGAAATAAATACATGCAATACAATTTAAAATCCAAAAGTAAAATTCTTAAACATAAAATGTGCCTTAAAAATGTTTATTTCAATAAAGCTAGAAGGTGTGTGCATGTGCCCTCAGCCTTTGCCAAAACTGTGTGTGCCATCGCATGACAGTGACATACAACAGGAAAGCCACCCAGCAGGAACATGAGCTCATACCACATTAAAAGTCTACATGAGAGTAAGAAATAAATAAATGTAGCTGTCACAGCAATCAACATTACAAAACGTTTAGAGATAAGGAAAGAAAAACTGTGCCTAAGATTACTCCTATGTGAAAGATTTTGTTTGCTTTTCCAGAATAGTCCATTTTCCTGTTTTCATTAGTCAGTCATTGTTTGGGAGCTGAACTGACTTCTGCTGCTTAGAAAGACCCCAATTTTTGCCACCTGTTCCCAGCCTCCCAGTAGAGTGAGGCCTAGCAAACATCAAAATATACCTCCTTTTTCCATTTGGGTTTAATTTCAGTCCAATCTGCCTTATTATAACATCTGCGAGACCAAAAAGGCAAGCTGTATTTTACAGCATGTCCGGATATGATGTATTTCAACGAATGGCGTGTGGTTCTAACCCCCCCCCCCCAACTTTGCCCCTCCACAATCTTGGCCCCAACAAAGTCTCCCCACTAACCTTTATGGTACCCCGCTGCTCTCCTGCAGATGGTGCCCTGATGCCCATGGCTGGTGTTCATTCTCTTTGTTTGTTACTTCTTTCTTCTTACTAATTGATAAAACAAGGATTTGAATTCAGGATTTCTATAAGCAATTTCTTATTCATTCATTTCTTTAACACAAATAACTATACTATACGATTTAAATGAAATAAATCCAAACATAAAAAACTTGTTCCCTGGTTAATGGGAAAGTGACAGAAACAGATGATGTGACCTGAATCCCCCCCTAACACACACACACACCTCAGGCTCAGGCCATGTTAACTCTAAATGAGTTTCATTAACTAAGTCCTGTCATGTCTAAAAACGGCTGTCATTTGTTCAAAAAGCAAACAGGAAGTGTAATTAACAAGAAAGGCAGAAAGGTGTCATAGTTCGGTTATTGTATCCAGATCTTTGATTAGAGCTAAAATATTTGTAATGGATCTAGCTCTATTACACTGACATGCCTATAGTCATTTTACTTCTAACAGATATTAGAGGAAGATGGAATACTCTCCCTCATCTACTAGGCATTGCCATGGTAATGGTCTGGGGTTTGAAGGCAATAGTAAAATGTAACAAAATACAAGAAGGGTCATTTTCCTCTAACTCTAATAAGCCCACGCTCTAGTATGGTTTTTCCTTTCCTCTTTTTTTTCATGAGCATTTGCAATGGTGGATAAAAATTTGGACCTGAATTTTTAAAGGGCATTGAAAAAGCCCCAGGGAGGAAAAATCATGAGCTGGACCGGATTGCCATAGATCACAGCCAACCCTCAGTCTTTGCATCAAGCAAAAACAAGAAAAAAAAAAAGATTTTTTTCTATGCTTAATTCAATAGAACAACCTCAAGGAGTGCTGGCACAAATCTAAACATGTAAAATCCATTCTACTTAGTTCAGTCATGACCTTAAATCTGCGCAATAAAATGCTTGCCACCCATTTAGTTGTGATATTAATATGCCAGCCTTGCTTTGGTTCTCTATGTGGTGGGCCTATCAATGAGGTGGGGAAGTATAAAGGCCCATTTGGGAGAACATAAACACTACAGCGCCTGTGCCTAGCCATCGAATGGCTGAGCCGTGCTAAGCCAAAACATTGCCCTGTCTTTAACTGCATTGATCACTGTGTGGATCAGTGAGTGTTCGTAGCACCACCCTGCCACCCAAACCGACGGCAGGCGAACATGCTTGTCATCTCACTGCTGCCTGCCTTGGTGGTCTCTAGTGCAAGCTATATTTTTCCCTCCTCTTTCTCTGTCCCGTTTCTTTCTTTTTTTTATAGCAAACAGAAAATTGTTCCTAATTCGCTGCTGCTAGAGGGGGGTAATTTGCGGCTTTTGGCAGAGCATTGTAAGCCCCAAATTTGAAAAAGCTGTTGTGGGGAAGTTATTTTTTTATGGGCGTGCACCACAGGTTTTGACAGCAGGACAGACAAAATCCAATCACTTTAATGCATCATGGGGAAAAAATACAATTCATTAGAGGAAGCACTTGAATATCAACAGTAGAGATGATGAAGTACTTGTCTAACATTGTTAACTCTGACATTCTCCATGCAGATCCAGCACACAGGTTCTAACAGTCCCCATCTACTATCTCTTAAAATGCTTTGGAGTTGAAAGAAATTTTGAAAATGGCCAGACTGAACTTCAGGCTAAAAAGATCGAACTTATGTTGTGGTCAATAGCGGACAAAGAGTACAAAGAGATTTAAAGAAACAAATGTCTAAAAAAACAGCGCCTGCAGTCAGCGTTACACTGATCAGATATCTGTACGTCGTTAAAAATATATTAATTACTGTATCTGTAACATCAATTTTCCCTTTTGAATTTGTTTAAAATCTATTTTATATTATTTTATTTCCCATGCATCATTCACTCACTTCCCTTTCCATGCATGAATCTTTTTTCTTCCTGCTCAGGATATTGCTCAAGTGTTTTGGTTTCTATAACTCCAGCGTGGTTTTTCGCTTCCACTATGCTGCGTCAGTACCTCGGGTGTTTAAACACTTAAGGAAGGTTTAAGGAGCGGTAATACATTAGCTTCGCATCACCCGAGGGCAATGTTAAAACTACCCTCAGAGTGAAATGAAGTCAATAAATAAAATGAGGCCTTGTCAGATGTCTGGAACAGCTTTAGAGGATGTGAACAACAGGGAAAGCCACTGTGTTGAAATTAGCGCAACTAAGCTGGGAGGGTGTCTGCTGCAGGGCTCTGAGACATTCGAGCAGTTGTTGTGTGCCAGTTACTAATGACAGTGGGGTGTGCTGCAGCTAGAGCCAAAAGTAGCAGAGTGTTTGAGTTTTAATAAGCCATTTCGTTGAATGACACAATACAGTTGCTATTTGAAATGGGAACACCATCATAGATCTTGTAGGTCTCTGTGCCCACTTCCACTGGTGGTCTCTAAGCATGCTGAAGCTTATGAGGAGTGGAAAACAGCCATTTTCGTGTTATACCACTGAGTCATAAATTAGAAAATTAAATCCATTGCCAAAGTATTAATTGCCCTTAATCACTCAAGCACAAGAGTATGTTTTCCATATTACAATTCGTTTCAACCACTAATAAGGAACTCTTTGTTGTACATTATAGCCCTTCAGACATCTGCTCTAGTATAACAACTCTACAGTAAAGCTAAAGTGCTATCAAATTTGGACCCCTGGGCCAAAGTGGCCCTCAGATAAACCCACAATACAAACAATGACACCGCATAAGTCAGTCTCTTTTACGAACACAGCAGTGTTGTGCTAGGTGGGGGGCAGTTCTTGGCTTACTCCAAAGCCCTGGTGATTGATAGGACCCCTGGAGGACATTGCAGGTGTTGCACAGGCCAAACACTATCACATGCCAAGTCAAGCCAGTGTTGTTCTTCCCTCAATGAGATGGATGGAGATGAACATTCCGCAAGTTCACATGAAAGTAAGCGAGCTAAAAGCTCAGCTTGTCAGCCGTAACGTTGGACCGCTAACTTGCCCAGCTGGAGAGAGCTACACAGAGGTGAAAGTTCATCTCTTATCTGATTGTTAGAATCAACGGAAAGTTCTAGAGGTCACCTGGAGGGGTGGGCACTGGAGCAAGGTCAAATATGTGTAGAAAGTGATAGTGGTAAATGTATTACATTTTTACAGATTGTGATGGAAGTGTTCTAGTAATTATGCTAAATGTTAATAAGATTTTGCAGAAGTTGATTTGACACTGAAGATACAGCTGTACAATACTGTATTAATGGCATCGTAAGTAGAATGACACAATTCAACCATTAAAAACAAGCACATAAAATATTTATTGACAACAGTAAAAAAAATCCTAATTTACAATTCTGTAGAAATCAGTTCTATAATGCAGAGATCAGTGTACTGATGTAACTTCTGCTTCTTTAAATATTTCGTCTAGTTTGTTTCCTTTATGCTAATTTCTAAATGACTGTGGACTGTGTAATTTACAAGAGCTAAAAGTGGCTTCAGTCTGTAAGCAGCATTAACGCTTTTGCTTACACTCTTGGCGTTGCTGTATGAAGGTACATTTCTTTCAGTACAATCCTCTCTCCCACTCTTTATCTTTCCTGTTGACACATACAGAGCTCCAGCCTGCACCTGAACCATACTTCTTTCCTTATATAGGTGGGCTTGTTCCTCAGCTCGACCTCAGGACCTCTATAAAGTGGCCTGCCTCCTGTTATCTCAGCACGCCTCATGACGAGTGTACAGGGACTACTCCGAGGGCATGGCAAGGTCCTGCTTGCTGTAAAAGTAAGAGCGGAACAGCGATAGAAAAATATAGACTCCTGCACATGGAAACACCCAGGGAGCATTTGATCCTGGTGGACGATTGCCGTTCCAGGAGGACATGCTCAGTAAACTTTCTCGCTCCAGTGCACTGTGTTCTCGGTTAATCTGAAATCCGAAGTTATAAACAACGAACACAGTCACTGTGCACACAAGGATGACAGGTGCCAAGAAGAAGACTATGGAAAAAGATGCTAATATATATATATAATATATATGTGTGTGTGTGTTGGTTTTTATTACAGCTGATGTCTATATTGAATTAAAGTATACTCTACTGTATATTGGAAAAAAATCTAATTACAATAAACATTTTGATTTGCTGAAATCAGAGAGATTTTTATATTTTAAAATTGAGACATTAGAGACATGACATTAATGGGAATATTTATTCGTCCCAATGTGAGACGATTAAAAGTATATCTTATATATAAAAAAGAGAGTAAAAAAATTAAGCGAAATTAAATTAATAACAATATGGTTTGAATCTTTGATTTTAAATCTGAATTCAAATTTGAATCTGAATTTAATGTTCTGAATTTTTTACTTTATTTATAAAATTAAATCTTGTTAATTAAATCTTTAATTTACAGTCTTCAAAACAAAAAATCTGTTGTCTATAAAACTCTGTGATAAAAAATATCATTAAAAAAATCAATTGTGTAAAATGTAAAATGTTTATTTTCAATAATTTTTAAAAAATCAAATTATTTTAAAACGACACATAATATTCGGTTTTCTTAAATGACACTTGGAAATAATAAAACTTTTGAAAATTCTAATTTAAACAGTTTTGTCATATTTAATTAGAGGCTCCATATTTAATTAGAGTTAATTTAGCCATACATTAATGAACAGGTACTGAAAATCTTTAGTATATAATCACTGGAATCTCTACCCGAAAATTTTACCACACTATGGTGTTAAATATAAAAAAAATGAAAGGGTCATAGCAAGTTAGAAAATTATAGAAATTAAAGATCTTTTCACTAACAATAAAAATACCATCAACTATAATAAGAATAAAAGGAATGAATAAGAAGAAACCCACTATATATATTCAATTTGATCACCCGGTTCTCTCAAATACATTGTTGTGCATTTTTATTAGGATATTGGCTGACCAGTTGAAGATTTTGCTGGCTTTTCCACATAATTTGGCTTAACATGCTTCTGCCTTTGCATATAAAATCTATCATAACCTTAGTGATGTCAAGGTCACATTCAAAGTTTGAACCTTTGATATTGGGTGATTATTTAAAAAAACATGTAAGACTTTTGTTCGTTTTTGTAACTAATGCAATATGTTTAGGAAAAAACTCCAGCTGTTGCTTCATGAATGTAATTAAGTACTGTATATTTATTCACCTGGTGTGAGAATGGGAAAAATACAGGTAATACTTTAAGAGACTTGCCTGCATGCCTGGCGAGTTCATATACATGAAGCTGTAAAGAAAGGAAATTTATGTGGCGAAAAGAGAAGAGAGAGTGAAGAAAGAGAGAGGTCAACTGCAAAAAAAGCAATGGAGGGGTTTACTGCTGAGAAAAAAGGGGGGTTTAAGCTTTGTGGAATGGGAGACAGCGAATGTTTGGATAGAAGAGGGGGAAAGCCACGCTAATTTATACTCCACTAATTTGAACCAGCACACCCCTTGCACCTGAGACGCATTCCACCAAGCTTAGATGTGGGAGGTTGACGAAGACAAAAAGGATCTGAGTCTCTCTCTCTCTCTCTCTCTCTCTCTCTGTCTCTCTCTTTCTCTCTCTTTAGTGCAATTATGTGTAAAGTGTGTGAGAGAGAGTATGTCTGGGGTGTAAGACAGTGAGAGAAAGTGATGGTTTTGCATGTGTCTCAGTGTATGTGTGGGGTGTGTATGTATAAAGACTGTGTGTAAAGGTCAGAAGCAAGTGTGGATCACTGTCAATGCTGCCTTTGTCAGTGCCTCTAATGCCACACATGAAACGGGGTGGTCTCTGTGTGTCAAAGACATAGGCGTTATGACAGTCCCATGTAATTGTTTGAGCAGGACCACCCTGTGTGTCACACAAACACAGCTACGCTTGTCAGTATTAAATGTAGAAACGTGTGTCATCAGCACTGTTGTCATGTTCAAAAATTGAGAAGCAGATGGGCATCATGCTGTAACTAGGCATAATTCTAATGATCAAGATTGCTTCCGGTGAAGTCATGAAGCCTGGACTAATAATCAGAATGATCCAATTTTCCAAAATGGCAGAATAATCTGGATGTAATTCATGCTACTACAGTAGGAATTCTGGTTTAATTTGTATGGGTATCATCATAATCTTTTGTAACACAATAACCAAATCTACTGCATGTCTAAGAAATGTTAGTAATATGAGCTACACTTTCTATCAGACGTATATGTCTGTTAATCAATACCTCTACCATCTATTAGCTTTTCAGTTGTTAACAATATTAATTAATGTTTTATTTAAAAAAAAACAGCTACACTGCACATTCCTAACACATCTATCAGCATTGCATTTATCTTTCAGAGAATGATACTGGATGTTTTAGCAATGTCAAAACTCAAGATGTGTCCTTAGATAGTTTATGAACATATCGCGTAGTATGTGCTTATAACTGTGTTATACATGCGAACTTGATTGATACTATTATGCAATAAAAACCATTAATAGTGCATTTAGAGCTTCCTAATGCAACATTGATTGTATCGTACTTTCAAAGCTTAAAATTAACTGTCATGCAGTTGATCAGAACTGTGTTTCATAGTATTTTTGACCATTTTGGTCATACAACATCATTCAGTATTCAGATGATGTAAGTTTATTTATTATTATAATATATTTTAACTTGTTTGAGTTGTAACATAGTGTTGGCCCAAATGGAAAGTTAAATACTGCTGATGAAAATTTCTGATGGACATTTATTATGTATTTATTGGATACACTGAAAGTTCATTTAATATAAGGTATTAAATATAAGCAGTATTAGTGTTGTTTTACTATTTTAGTTTTCAATTCTAAAAGAAAAACTTTTAATGTTATCAACATCTAACCATTACTGTACCGTACTATATAATAATAAGAAAAAAAGGAAAAAGAAGAAGACGTAAGAAAAGAAATTTGAGTCATACAAGCTGTTTAAGTGTTTGTAGAGTGAAAAAAAAATAAAATAATCTAAAATAGTGTTATCGTTTCTAAGGAATGACTGCAATAATGAAAAAAAAGTTCCATAAGTGCTGAGATTGCAGTCTAGTATATTATGCCTTGCTAATTCTTTTTATATCTGACTTGATTAATGATATTTGACTGTAATAGAAACATGAGTACGGTTTTAAAGCGGACTTGCCTTATTTGGTTACAGAGTAAGCATGTTGATATCAGATCTTTTTATATAGTTTGACAGCATACTTCTGTTATTCTTTGAGTCATCTGTTGTTGGGCATGAGAGAAACAGCTTTGATAATTGCTACTGACAAAAGGTGATAATGTATAGATGACTGAGTTTTGTTTGTTTACATAGAAAGACACTTCTTAGCGATGACCTTGTGTTCTTGTCTAGAGAGAAAAATAGACAAATCTTGAAAATCATCAATAATGGAGGGGCACCTGGGCAATTTTGCCAAATGTATTAAATTATATGTTTTGAAAAGTTGTAGTTTCTTATAAAGTTGTTGGAATTTGTAAATTTTGTTTTGTAATTTCTTTTACAACTTTTAATAGGATATGATTCTATTTTTGTTTTCAGTAGTATTAGTATTAAATTTACTAAGTCTTATGTTTCTTATCATTATAATTATTTTTAATTGTAGATTTTTTTAGGAGAAAGCATAACATGTTAAAATATGTTTAGGAAAGGATTTATCACTGAGTAATAATTATTATTAAACCAGTGTCCTTGGGGGGGGGGGGGGGGGGGGGGGGGGGGGGGGGGGGGGGGGGGGGGGGGGGGGGGGGGGGGGGGGGGGGGGGGGGGGGAGGGGGGGGGGGGGGGGGGGGGGGGGGGGGGGGGTGGGGGGGGGGGGGTTGGGGGGGGGGGGGGGGGGGGGGGGGGGGGGTTAACAAAATATAGAGCCATAGCTAAAACACTTTATATGTGAGCTTGTTTTTTTTATGTATAAATAATAAAATTAACAGTAATGTAAAGCATTATTTACATTTTGCATGTAAAGTTATTTCAGAAAGCAAAAAATAAAACGTGGATTCATACTGAAACAAGTCAATAATCCAAAACACATGAAAAACTTAAACTTTCTTTAAGATCTGCTCTGAGGAAGACAGTGCATGACATCTGGCAAAGCTGAAACTGATAAAATAAAAACACCAAAATAAAATGCATTCAAACAGAAAGGGGGCAATAAAGTTATTCAAAGGACAGCAGGCTAAATTTTAAACTAAACTGAACAGTAGAATGAGCCGTTTAAGAGATATGAAAGAACATCTGTGTGGATTTCCAAAAAAATCGATTTTAGATGTGCAC
Source organism: Bagarius yarrelli (assembly GCA_005784505.1). NCBI lineage: Eukaryota > Metazoa > Chordata > Actinopteri > Siluriformes > Sisoridae > Bagarius > Bagarius yarrelli. Next base: position 703,714 of record VCAZ01000066.1, read on the forward strand.
ATTTTTGGATGTGACTGTATCGTTTTTAAGTAATAATACCAGTTTGGCTAGGAACATTATTAATGACTGGGACACATACAAATTGAAAACTGGGTCAATTAAACTTATAAAAATTCAAATGAGCAATTATTCAATTATTCAATTATTCAATTGAGCAACCACATTCCCTATAAACACAATCAGAAAAACTCAATCCACAAACCCTTCTCCGCAGACTAATTTTACGTTTCATCAATGGCCTGTTTACATTTGCCCAAATCTGCAATTGTGAGACACAACCACATTTAGTAACACACAGCAGAACATTGCTTGTTTCTATATTTTCAGTTATTTGAGGACATAAGAGCAGTGCCTTCACTACAATCTGCTAGTAATTTGAATCACCACACGGACACTGCTTTTGATGAGTTTCATACTAGGTCCTGGATGAAGTTAGACATCTCTCCATGAGGTTTACAGCCTTCCAATCCCCCTTCAGACTCACTTAATACCTTCCTTTTCGCTGGGTTGTGCGAACTATAAATTAATTAAATCCCTGCTGTTGAAGTGATGGGCTGTCATTATCAACCCATGTGTTCATTAATGTTAAGAAAAATACAGAAATAAATACTAGAAGAGATGGAGGGGAAGTCATGAAGCTCAGGAAAACAGATGAAGAGAGGAAAGCCAAAGCCTCCAAAAAAACACAAAGACAGATGCGCACATAAGATTTGTGATCAGCATATATGTCAGAAATACAATCAGATTAATGGTACTAATTTAGTACTTTTCCTAGTTTTCTTGTAATGCACAGTGTAGACAATGTAACGTAACCGTACTTTAACCTTTTTGTGGTAAAGTTTGTTTGGTTTCCACTAAACAAAAGAGCTTCGTCACATAAACAGTATAAAGTATTTTTTGCTCCTTTTTGCTGCTTTTTTTGCTATTTCTTCATAGGCTTGAACCCGACAGCTTGATCATCTACACACGTAACTGTTTTTAAATCTAGGGTGATTGGCAGGACAACACGCACACATACACACACATACACAAACTGGTGGTTGCCAGACAGACATTTTCCTCCTTCGATCTTTTACATTTTTTGACCAGTGTCTATTATAAGCATTCGACTCAAGACACTTCAAAGTGGCCACAGTATGCCTGTTTCTCCCTCATTTGTCTCACGCATGTGCACACACACACGTATACCCTGTCCCACAGTGATAGCCTGGAGACCACAACCCAAAACCATGAACATCTGTGTGATGCATATGTAAAATGATTAAGAAGATAATAATCCTTTCATATTGTATTTAATAATGTTAATAATTCTCTAGGCATAGTATTTATCTAGATATGCATCTAGATTAGCTAATGAAAAGGAAGTTCAGATACTGAGATACTGTATATCTAGATTATTAATATAGTATTAAAGAAAAACCGAAAGCCTTGTAAGCCTTCATTCTTTTTTTGCTTTCTCTCGCTCTCTCTCTCTCTCTCTCTCTCTCTTTCGCTCTTTCGTGTTAAATCCTTGTTTTCAAAGGAACCGCACCGCAAATCAGAGGCCTGGTGATAGGGACTGAACACTGTCTTTAGATTGTCTTTCTCTGTCTCTTATTTTCTGTGTTGGGGCGGTGATCAGGGTCTCTGTTTCTACTGTGTCGGAGCTGGAGCGTGTCGGACTAAAACAGGATTCAAGCTGAGCTGCTGCTGAGTGCTGTGGCGATGGCTGCCCTAACCCCTGCAGCACTCATTAGCTCAAAGCTTCACAAACACATGTTTTGCGTTTTCCTTTTTGAAGTGATGTGACAAGATAATACCCCTGTGCAAATGATGAAACATCAAGCCACGCCTGTTGAAGCTTTTCGTGTGCAAACTGAGTTCAGGAACAGGCTTACTTTGGGCTTAGTCACTTATTTTAAAAGTCATACTTAGCTGGTAGGTGTGAGACAAAAGTCTTCCGGATTTAGCTCTAACGTTGCTCCCGTCAGCATCTAACTTGGCTTTGATGTGGTCTTTTGACTTCCTAATAAATCCTGATCATGCAACATCAGTTATGACCCAGATAATACAGGCAATGAACTGCATGACTGCGCTCTGAACAAGCTGACATTAGATGTTAAAAAGTAGTACATGTCACTTTTCTCCTCTGTCTCCCATTAATGTGGTTCGGTGTAAGATTAAGCTCTGATCCCTGCTAAAATTATGCCATATTAGTTCAGCCTTATGGCAAGATACAGATCCTTTTCCTAGTGTGGAGAAAAGTGTGCTTGCTTTGGCTTGACCCTTAGTCATGCTTAAACCGCAGGACAGGGTCTGTTACAAAGAGCGGGGGTCTTTCTGCTATATGTTCAAACACAGTCTATGGCCTCTGACTTCAAAAGAGGGTCTCACCACACTAGCAGCACTTGTCAGTTAGCAAGGCGCGAGTGATTAATCAGGCAAAGCTCTACTCAGAGCAGGGCTAAGCTCCCGTTCTGTAGTGATTTAGAGAAAAGGCTTGTTAGTCCTCACATTAGTCTCTCTTTAAGATCTCTCAAGGCCACATTCATCGGACGAGTGTGTGGTAGACCCACAACAGACTTTAAAACTTAGAGTGTGCAGAGTTTTTTTTTACTTTGTCTTCCATGTTTTTTTGAAACTTTCCTGCACACTAGACATAAAGATTCTTGCAAGCTTTTTCACTCACTTTGACTCTCGCCATATGTTTTTCTGTATGATTGGAGCAATCCTTTTCATGTAATTGCTTTTTGTCCATCAGTGGTCTTTTTGTCTGGACTGCATTTATCAGTTGATACTAGTATAAATATCCCTGGGTCTTTTTCCTTAGGCTTCTTGACATCTGGAGGAACACATCTGGCTCATCTTCCAAATGGCAAACCACTAAAAAAGATAGTCCTCCTGTCTAAATGAGCAAGTAATTTGCTTGTGTACTAGTTAGAATCAAACTGGCTGAACAGCTGTTTTTGCATAATGTTTATGCCATGCCATAAATCACTGCTGACTTGTGTCTGTAAAATGTTGTTGACTGTGGTGGTTTTCTTCTAAAGAGCTCTGTACCTCTTCACCTATTGTATTTAACCCAGTCTTGATTGTGGAAGTTGTGGTTTCGCTGTTATTACTAAGCTTTGGCTTTGTTTCTCATTACTATTCTAGGTGATATGGCAAGTAAACCAACATTATCTTTCAGTTTAAATCACCTCTTTATGTAATGCAAGCTTATCAATGTTTTTGCTGATCTCAGCCTTTATGACTGTTTATTTTACTACTTGAATAAGTAATAACTTTATTACCAAATCATTTAACAATGCAAAACTTTTCGAAATCAACAGCATGTTGGTTTAACAGCACACTTCAGAGACCTGGCAACTGTTTTTGTTCCTGGCAAAAAACTCACAAACCTGAAAGCAGTAAATGAACATTGCCATTTTCCTCAGCAAGCTTTATTCTTCTCATAAATGTTAGGTAACGGCAGGTGTGTGTACATAAATAAGCGCTCAGTGTACTGTTACCAAGGGGATAATATTAAAAGATTTACTTTACTTTTATTCATAGTCTAATGCCTATTTAAAAGACACACATGCACATGCACCATTTTAGTAGTAACATTTAACCAGATGCAGACACATGCTGTAGTTCAAGAAAATGTTTAGTATAAACATAGTGAGGGAAAAAAATATTTGACCCGCTGCTGTTTTTCTATGTTTGCCCACTGGAATAGGAATGATCAGTCTATAATATTAATAATGGGGTTATTCGAACAGTGAGAAACAGAATAATAACAAAAGCATCCAGAAAAACACTTTTCAAAAATCCTAAATTGATTCGCATGTTAAAAGTAAAATAAGTATTTGAACCCTTCGAAAACAAGACTAAGTACTTGGTGGCAAAACCCTTGTTGTTAATCACAAAGGTTAGACTCCCTCCACAGATTTGCTATGGGGACTAAGATCTGGACACTGACTAGGTCATTCCAGAACCCTAATGTGCTTCTTCTCAAGCCACTTCTATAATGTCTTGGCTGTGTGTTTGGGTCAATGTCTTGCTGGAATACTCATCGACCTATTTTCAATGCCCTGTCATTTCCAGTGCCCTCTCTTTGCCCTCCCTTGGCAGCAAAACACCCCTGAGCATAATGTTTCCACCTCCATGTTTGACGGTGAGGATAGTGTTCTTTGGATCATAGGAAGCATTTCTCCTCCTCCAAACATAGCAAGTTCAGTTGATGCCAAAGTTGATGCTCGATTATGGTCTCCTCAGACCACAACACTTTCATGTCGTTCTCCTCTGAATCATTCAGATGTTCATCTGCAAACTTCAGACTGGCCTTTTTAGTCCTGTTCAGGATTTCAGTCCTTCACTGACTAATATGCTACCAATTGTTTTCTTGGTGCCTACAGCTGCCTCAAGATCATTGACAAGATCTGGGTTTTGGACTGATTCCTTACCTTTCGCATAATTACTGAATCTCCACAACGTATACTTATTTCACTTGTTGTTAATGTTATTCTGTCTACCATTAAAATTAAAGACTGTTTATATATATATATATATATATATATATATATATATATATATATATATATATATACACACACAGTGATATATATATATATATATATGTGTGTGTGTGTGTGTGTATATATATATATATATATATATATATGTGTGTGTATATATATATATATATATATATATATATATATATATATATATATATATATATATATATATATATATATATATATATGTATATGTGTGTGTGTGTGTATATATATAGATTCAAAAAATGTGTCATTTCAGTAAAATGTTATTATATTAAATCAAAGCTGTGTCTTTATTACTTTTAGACAAAATAGAAAAAAAAAACAGAATTTATAGTAACAGGACATCTGGTTTATTGGGTTTCACAATTGTTCTTTAATAAACACTCCATAAAATAAAAAAAATAAATAAATGCAAAGGTCAAACAGTGTATGTTGAGTTATTTAATGAGTAATGTTTTTATTTTCAAAAGAAAATCAGAACTTTTTCTACACTCTCTATTTTTCAATGTAATTATTATCTAATAAAAAGAAATGACTCCTTTGCATTTTTAATTGCCTTCTGCCTTTTTGAAACCTCGGATTCGCTTAACTGTAATATTTAAACACTACAATTTGTTTTACATGCATGTTACCCAGTCAGATTTTTCTTAAATTACAAAACAGAAAATTGCACTCATATTGTTTGGTCAGTATTTGTCTATTCTTCCGGGCACATCTGTTGTCATTCTGCCAGATGTTCTACATTTTTTCCAGTCATGTCAGAAGACTTGAGAAATTTGTAACATAACTTTCCTATTTTTCTGTTAGTTTTGGTCTTTCTGTTTTCTATCGTATTGCAGCGTTCACCCACATTTTATTTGGAATTAATTTATACAGCCAATTTTTTTTTTACCCAGAATTCATGGGGGTGCTACATTTTGCACTCGACTGTAACTTGTGGTGAGTGCAAAGCAATTACTACAACATGAAACAGAGGTAATTGATTACTGATGTTTTTAATGAAATGTACAATGTACAAATGTACAAATCTTAACCTAAAATGTAAATATGTGAAACCTTGCAACAAAATGATCTGGGATGGTTATTATATTATATTATATTATACATGCTGGTTCGGTGTTTTTTAAAAGGGCAAATTATCATTTAAATAATGGTGTATGTATTAAACTCCAAGATTGGTGGAGCTTAACCCAGTCGTTCCCTCCTTCTTCCTCTCTCTCTCACTCACTTTCTTCCTGGGTTGGCATATAGACACTGGTGTGTTTTAGAAGAATAACATGGTTTATAGTGAATCACAAGCAGTGTGTTTTGGCTAGTATGTGTGTAATTGCAAAAGCCAGTAACAGCAACTGGCTGATTTATGTTGCATGGATAAAACACAGACAGGTTACTATTTAATATATAACTTGGAGACCAACAGACCTGACATTATGCAAATAATTTTCCACGTAGGGGCTTCAGTCTTCTAAGGGTGTAAATTACAATTTACAAGCGATCGTTACCTTCGTATCTAACTCTCATAACCTCTCAGGTTCAGCCAAGTTATTTTTCTTCAGCTCCAAAAGTGCTTAAGTTACTTAACTCTTGCTTCCACATATAAATCAACTTTATGATAACTCAATATTCCCTACTAAAAAAGTATTGAGTATTGAATATTGTAATATTGAATCATACCCTGGTGTTATGATTCAGTCATATGTGTGTGTGTGTGTAAGCGCATGGGTGAGCTTTCTTGGTTTGAAGACGAGAGATGTAAATAAGCTTGAATGGAAGCTTCATGGGAAAGAGTGTGTCATTCTGTTTATTTCCTTTTGGCTTTTCAGTGGTTTTATAAGCCGCAGGGAATGATGATAACAGAAATGTTATGGAATGCACGCTTGGACCGTTCTTCACCGGCTAAAGCACTACAAAGCCTTTGCCACATTTTAGCCGTCTGCCGAAGCAGCAATATTTTAATGACAGAGCACTGATGAGTCTGTGAGCACCAATACATTCACACAGTGTCTTTTTATTTGTATGTTGAAAAAAAAAAATTATCTTTATTTTCCCCCACTCTCAGATTAAGACACATTCTTCCTCTCATTCTTTCCATAGATTTTTCCGCACCCATCCAGTGTCTCTCCTTCATTCTGTCATCTCTCCCTCTCTCCACGTCCTCCCCGAAAGGACAGAATAATATTTGGACAGGTGTTCCTTTTTAAACACGCAGGGGACCACACTACATAATTCCCGAACCTTTTCTTCCATAAAGGACCATCCAGAAGAACATGTCTCGAGTTCAGACTGACTATAATCTGTATTGTAATGCACCCGAAATCTCAGACAATAAAGATCTGTTTAGCACCAATTTTCCCATTTTAAGAAAGGTTTTTTTTCCCTGATTCAAGTAACAGCAGAGGGCACATCTGCAAGACAGATGTGTGTCCAAGAGCAAGCTGCCTCCTTCCCTCCCTCCTGCTCTCTCTCTTTCTTTCTTTGCTCTTCCTTTCTCCTTTTAGAAAAGAGAAAGCCTCCCTCTTTCCTTTTCTGGACCACCCACATACGGACATGGCTGACTGTAGCGAAGGCAGAAATAAAGAGATGAGTCTTTTGAATGATGGATTTTGCAGACTATCACACAACCATAAACCCTTTCTTACAAAAAATGAGCAAGTGTGAGGGAAAAATCTACAACTCTATCTGCCTGTCTTTTTCTAGTCACGTTATCGGCTTTTCTTTGCTTATCTACAGATTGTACGCACGTCTAAATAAAAACCTTATTGTTTGAGAAAGTTTGTTTAATATTCGTAACCACCTTAACAGAAATTCTAACTTTTTTTCCCACTTTATAACGCTCTTATGCGTCTTTTCCTAATTTATTCTTAATTTTTTTACCACCATTTGACAAATTTGGACAAGAGACTCAATCAATCACTCAGACAACATATTTGGATTATTTAGTTTCACTGTTAAATTTGCAGTCGCACAAAATGTATATGCTGCAGAGCAAAGCATGCCTGCCAAGTGTGTAATAAAACAGTTTTTTTTTCTCTCTGTGAATCAAAAAGCTGTCTAAACAGCATGTGTTGTATGAGTAATGTAGCACTCGAGCTGTGTCTAATAATACACGGTTATCTACAATTGGTAACAGCTTTACAAAAAAACGTGTAACCCATATACATGGAAAGAAGAAGCGCTACAAATGTGAAGCACAACAAATTTTTAAAACTATTTTAAAATAATGTTATTCATTTGTGCTACGAAAGTGAAAGTTTAGCAAATACTATGCTAATTATTAGTTCTCTCTATTATTTATTTCATTTCGCGTGAAAACAACTAGACTAGACTAAATCTCTGATGTTTGGACAGCTTCAAAGTAGTTCAATGTAAATAAATGAGCAGAGTAAAACCCATGTGGTAAACAACATTCAGTTGAAAACAATTCTACACAGTGATTTGACTTTCTAACATCTAGCAGTCTTTTCCACCTTGTGAAACTACCTTTAAGCCTTTGATGAGTATAAAAATTAAACATATTATATAATATTACGGTATTATAGCAATAGATTGTGTTAATCTATCTTATAAAAATAGGCATAAAGCATTATAAGGAGTAAGTCTGCAGATAGATTTAGTGTATACTTTGTGTGTGTAAATCTTTTATGACAACCTTTATTTAAAACTAGTTTTACCAACCAAACTCTAGTTATCTGGTGCATACATTGAGGGTTTTCACTTTGTTTTTACTTTGTTTTTACGTCTGCCCACTTCAGTGGCAACGGAGCCCACAGTAGCCCCCATGGCACCCCCGAAAAACAACCCCACAATTGAGCCGAGCAAAGTGGAACCTCTGACCAGGCTGGGCAGCCACAGCACCCACCCAACCACTGAGTCCCAAACCCAGCGCAAGAACGAGGGAGGAGGTGCAGGAGGAGATAAAGCGATGTCCTTTTCTGCCTCCAGATTATCAGCGCTCGTTTCTGGCTTCACGTCCGTAAGTTCATCATAGTCGGCGTTATTTCTGTTTACAATTTCGTTGAATGAGCTTTCCTCATTGCTCGTGTCCATCCTTCTCTCTTCATCCTCTATGTCAGGAAGAGGAGGGCAGGTGTAGAATTCCTTTCCGCTTTCTTTTACCATCGCTTCTACCTTCTCCAGCAACTCCTTTACGTTCTTTTGTTCCTTCTCCTCCTCCTTTTCTCCTTGTACTCTTATGACATGATACCGGTCTCCACACCTGTGCACTAATTCCAACAAATCCTTCTGCTCAGTGTTGAAGAACTCCTGTAGTATTTGTCCCTCTGACAGCTGGTCGATATCAGTAAACAGGACAATAGTGTGCTTGGTTATGGCTTCGAGACCAAAAACTTTCTCTAAAGCATCCAGAGCCTGGAGGTTTTCATACGGGCGTTGGTTAGAGATACAGAACAGAAAGGCATGAGGTCCTGGAGCAGACAGGGAAGTGCAGAGAGCCAGCTGGCGGTGCACTTCCTCTGGGGGCCTCTCTGAGTAGAACCAGTCTGGAGTGTCCACCACAACCACCTGATATAAAGACAGCATTAGTAAAATCCATTTTAATTGTCGTGCTATTTATACACTCACTGATCACTTTACCAGTAGCACCTGCATGTTGTTCCTTTTCGCTATTATTTCATTAGCTAATATTTTAGACACACGTAAAATGCCATGCGAAAACGTTCTTTCCATGGCAGTGAGTAGTTGGTGGTGCCAGACGGGCTCATTTGGTGCAGAATTTAGCATTAGAACAGTCACTAGACTTTATACAGCACTACGAAAACTGACATTAGTATGTGACAATACACTTCACATAATCAGATTTATAATACAAATTTATAAATAACCAAATAAGAAAAGTAACCTTTTTTAAGACACAAAGTTAAAACCATTTTAAACTTTTTGGTTTAATTGGCAGACAATTGTGTTTGTTTCTTAAAATAAATTATCTACCTTTAAGCTCAAAATAAGCAACATATTTAAAACTAGCTTACAGTAAGCTTAAAAATACTAGGTGTGTTTGACTACATTTAAGGTTATTTTCACTTGCTAATATATCTTTTTTAAAGTGAGAATAGTGCAAAAAATAAAAATAAATGAAAAGTTGTTCTGTGGATATAAATGCCTTGTTAAGACAAATAATGGCCAGACTGGACTGAGCTAACAAGGAGGCGCTGAACTATTCCAAGAACGGGAATATAAAACGGAAAGACTCCCTAAAACAGGACTGGAAAAACATCACCTGGTTTTTCCAATCTTTAACTGCTCTGTTTTGGTGAGTCTGTGCTGAGTTGTCGTTAGACTGATTTGAAAATTGCATAAATGATTAAGTGCGCAAATGTTCCTACTAAACTGACCGGTGATCACCCACAGACCATACTTTTATGTTTAGGATATTATAGTAGCCCGATACTCAGGACTATATAGGATAAATAGAAATGTAATGTCATTTATATCAGAATGATCCATTTTTTATTTCAGGCTTGCACTAGTTTATTTTCAATAAAAATCTTAAACACACTCATTTCTGTAAATATAATGAAGCTTGAAAAAGACTAACCTGCCTTTCAGCAACACTTGTACACGCCTTGTCACACTTTATGGTTACTGGTCTCTGAGCGGTAGAACCACGGCGGGTATCAAACACTGGACTGCCGAGGATGACGTTACCCAAACTGCTTTTCCCCGTGCCTCCCCAGCCCAGCAACACCAGCCTCAGCTCACACTCTAAATACACACATATCAAGTCAACATAGAGGCATTTGGACTTCTTTATTTTATACTTGTTTTCAAGTTACATAAAAAAATGTGTGCAACAAAATAAAAGCAAGGTATGTGTATACTTTTGCATTTAAAAATATTGCTGCTTGTGTTAATGATGTTTAGTTTTCTATACTTATTTCAGAAGTGTTATATGTTAATGAGCGATTATATTAGTAGCACAGAATTTAATGTACAAAAATCTAATGACAATGCAACCCTACAGTGTTTTACTAGAACCAGAATTATATCTTAAATAATGCTAAATTAAAAATAAAATTATTCTTTGCCCAAACACTATTTAACATGATTTAAATCTTACTGAAACTCTTAATATCAACCGTCAAGTCTAATGTCTTGTTACAAGGTTAAAAAATTAACCCCATCATTAACATGCACTAAAATAAATCTTAACTGACTGATCGGCTTTACAGCTGGCACAGGTGCACTCGAAACAAACACACAAAAAGCTTTATACTCAAGAAAGCTTCAACATTAAAACTGGTTTTTGAGATGTATTTACCTACCCAGTTTAAAGCTATACAGTCTATTTTCTCTACATTCATTTTTAGTGCTTCACACCAATAAAAAGACTAATAAAGCAGACTGTTGCCTCTAATTTCATTCAGTAGAGCAAGTAAGCTGTTAATTTATTTATTTATTTGCACTAGATAAGAAGCAAAATAATATTAAATTAACATTAAATTAACATTAAACATCTGTAATAAAAGGCTTTTTAAAAACTCACCTTAGGTTTCAGTGGAAAATAAAAATGTAGAACGCAATTTTTCTCAAAATAAATACCTGGCAGTATATATGTGAAAATAATTTGTGACGTGATTATGTAAAAATATTGTTGTTCGCTACAACACCATGCAAATATCATAAATAAAAATGAAATACTTTAATCAGGCTTTGTCAAATTAGCACATGGACATTTATACATATACATAATAAGGTTAATATGTTTTTATTTGCATTATTTTTAAATAATTGCTTTTTACAGATTGTGCCTTTGTATTTTGCATTTACATCTTTTTCATCCTTCTTTCTCATGCTTTTATAATTTATATTAAAGACTGATGGAAGGATTTAAAGAGTAAGAAATTCACTTTTTGTCACATGGCAAGTATGGCAAGTATTTTTGTAGCTTACAATTGATTTAGTACTAAGCTTCGCAAAAGTTATGTTTGTTTTATAAACACAGGGTTTTTTGCTACAAACACCAATAATACTAACATACAATTAAAACATTTCGAAGAAGTTTAGTTACGTCATGACAGCATAAAATAACTTTTTTTGTCGAAGCTGAGTGCAGTCTCAGAGAATAAATGAAGCAACAGCGCCATCTACTGCCAACTAAGGTGTATCAGAACTAAATTATTAAAGTAATTTTAAAATGTATTTTCAAATTACAGTTTATTTTGTGAATCACGACACTTCTACTAATTAAAACTACTTTGTTTAAAAGTTAAAAATAAAATAAAATAAAAAACACATTTTCACGAGTATCTATATAGTTATAGACAGAATTTAGCCCTTGGCTAAGGCACAATTCAAACTTGTTTAAAGTTGTTATGGGCGTGTTAAAAAATGCAGAGTAGTAGCTTTACTTCATTTAGCAACTGTCTAACAGAATGACAACTTAAACACTCGATACTGTTTAAAGAAAACATTCCAACAAAACCCAAGGCCAAATAAGCTACCATAAAACATTAACACGTTTCTCTGAAAGCATTAGATAGATTGGATTTGAAATCTACCAGGCCATGTTCTTGATCTTGTGCTTGATGATCAAAACATCATATCTAACCCTGATAGATTAAACAATTCGCTCTATTTGACATCAAATTTGACGTTTTAAAACGTGTGATCCAAAAAAAACAAACTCCAACCTGCTTTAGCAGAAACTCTCAGCTCCTCAGGCTCACCGTCCATGTCATGAGTTATGTTCTCCTCCATCGTCAGCATCTGGAGCAAAAGTTAATCTAATCAAACGTTTCAAAGTGATTTATTATTTAGTTACCGCCTGGTATTGTCACTGCTAGAATGTGGGGTGAGTGAGTGTGTGTGTGTGTGTGTGTGTGTGCGCGTGCAGGAAGAAGGGCGGGGACGGAGATCCAGTGTTTGACAGAAGAATGGAGGATGGGCTCATATGACTCAGCACAAGAGAATTTGTACACAAAAGTCAGGTTTATCATATTTAAACATCGTCGTTTTTAGATTACATTCTCCATGCCGTTCAGTGAAAAACTATGTATCCCGACTCATATTACTCATACTATTGTTATTGTTGTCTATTTGTCCGATAAAATCATTTGTTAAACTTATCCGGAGAACACAGAATGCGGTATACAAACCTATTTAACACGTACCTTAAAGTGTCGTAAGTGCCCTATAGCGCACTAGTGTTAGCTTCTCTCTCTCTCAGTCTCTCAGCACTTACTTCTTTATCTGAAAGCTGGAAAAAAAAACAGAGACAAACACACACAGCCACTGACTCTTACCAGACACACGAGTCTTTTAGGTCACACTTTATACTTTTTTTCCCTTCACACGCCCTATCCCTGTCTGTCTGTCTGTCTGTCTCTCTTCTAAGTATCCTCTTCTCTTCAATATGTTAGTTTACGTCTACGGGACGGTCTAGCCTTCTGAACTCGTGTACGCGCGCACACACACACACAGCGAGAGAGAGAGAGAGAGAGAGAGAGAGAGAGAGAGAGAGAGAGAGAGAGAGAGAGCGAGAGAGAGAGAGAGAGAGAGAGAGAGAGAGAGCTAAGCACCTTGCAAAACCTATTCAAACTATTCATTGCCTTGGAAGGCATTTTAAACTAATCTTAAGCCAAACTGACAGGGATGCAGAAAAATTAAGTAACAAACCCACGATACAACTGGAAGAGGTGTTATTATAGTGTCACTTTAACCTTGAATAAAGTTGATGTCCATGTGCAAGTAATTAAAGACCTCCAGATTCTTTTGTTTTTAGGTTGTTTTTTTTTTTTTCATTTTAAGCTTAAAAAGCTAAACATTTTCATTTATTTCACTGATTTATATTTACGGCATTTGGCAGACGCTCTTATTCAGAGCAGCTTACATTTAGCTTATACAACTGATTAATTAGGGCTTAAGGGCCTTGCTAAGGGGCCCAACGGTGGTATCTCAGTAGTGCTGGGAATCAAACCAACAGTCTTCAGGTTAGCAGCACAACACATTAACCACTGCATGACCATTTCCCATATATATTGTAAAAATAAATTAATCTGATCGGAAATTCTAAACAAACTGCATCTTCTAATTATTATTTCTGCTGCCCCCCCCCTTTCTGGTTAATAGAAAACCGTCTGTCCACACAAAATGACTTCGTACATGATTTTACTCCAAACAAATATTACATTTTATAGGTATAAAAACAGATTGGCAGTAAAAAGACTACTGCATCAAACTATTGTGTTTGCATCTATTAATTTACCTTAAATAAAAAAAGACTTGGTCTCAGACAAACTGTACAAAGATTCATAAAAATAAAATTCTTTTTACATAATAAAAAGTGTGCCATTTTTTTACACAGCACACACATGCACAAGCTTACCAAGGAACAACAAAACACAAACAGTAAAATTGAATTACCTGACTCACATGTTCCATAGGATAAGATCCCTTTTTAAAAATATTAAAGAATTACAGTTATAAAATATAACATATTAAACATTTTACGATCTAAAAACTATTCTACAAATGTCTAATGCTTTTGTCTCGAACCTGATTTGTGCATTATAAAAAAAAATAAACAGTCAAAAGTTGTTTGAAAAAAAAATCCTGTTTCTTATGAAGTGCAATTGGTGTTGAATCGTCTGTTTTTCAGTCTCATAATCCTGGCATGATGTATGCTATGTTGTCCAGCGTGTTTGACTGCAAGATAAAAATAAAAAAGTTTTTTTTTCCTCTGCTATAAAGCATACATACATATACACAAACACACAAGATATACAAAGTCTGTTAGAAAGATTTTTTAAATATATATTATTTATGTTTATGCCTTTTACCAGGGATGTGTAGACATTTATATCTTTTCTGTCCGTGTGTGTGTGTGTGTGTGTGTGTATAACAATAATAATAAGAATCATGTAGGTACAGGTCAACAATTTCAAATGTTTAAATGTTCAGATAAAATATCGAAACAAAGGGAAAAAGTACTCAGGTTACACGTAACAGTAACACGGCTTAAGAATTTAAGAAACTGGCAATTGTCTTGTAAATTTCACACACAACAGTATTTCAAGTTTACGCAAAATGGTGGAAAAAGAACCGACTGGCAGTACTGTGGGCAGAAATACTTTGTTAATAGAATAATAAGAGTGAAAATGCCAGATGTCGGAATATAATAATTTGAATAACACTTTACAGCTAAAGAAAGATAATTATAATTACAATAATTAGCAGCTCAGACTGTCATCTGACCCCTTTCATCATCAACATGGTGATTTAACTCTCCGCACACAGGATGCTTTCGTTTTTCAATCTATTCTGTGTAAACTGTGAAGACTTGTGGGTGTGTACACATGTCCTACCAAGATGCTGCGGGGACAGCCATTCAGCTGAGGGACTTGAGCAGTGAGGCAGGTTAACGGACCGAGAGCACACAAAATTGAGTCTAGCAGGACAGAGAGGCTGCCAGACACAGCTACCATACCCTGCAGGAGAAAAAGAAAAGCCTTAGTTTGTTAAGCGATCATAAATACAAATAATACAGAAAAAAGACACTGACTGATTTCAGAGATACTGTTCACCATGTACACTCACCTCTGTTTCTTGTAGCCTGTGTCCGATTAGAGAAAGGGACTCCCCAAGGAGCTGCAGATGAGCAGCAGCATCTATTGGGTCAATCTCTGGTACCCGGATGTTCAGAGAAGAGCGACTGTGAGTGGACATTGTCGTTCCGATACCCACAACCTTACTGGAAGCTTTAGAGAGTAAATGAAAGAAAATAATAGGGAGTACAACTTTTAAAAATATTAAATCTTAAAGTAAATGATGTATATTCTCAGTACAGTTTTGTTTTAAATGCAAAATAAAAGCAGAAAGGTTCGGTCTTGTTTTTGGTGCAAGATGACATTTATGAAAGACATTTATGGGCAAACCCTAAAAATAAAGATTTTACTTTTAATTTTGTTGTCTGCTGATGATGTCTTCTGTTTGACTGTCGTGGCCTCAGCTTTAATCTGCTTATGTTGCAAATACTGTGCTTTCTGCTTCCAGATCTGCAAGCAGGGGCAAACCATTTAACAGTTTTTACAGTATTGACACTAAATGTTTAGCTTGCAATTCTGGGGCAACAAAAATAGAGAAGCAGACATGGTAAACACACTCAATTGGTAGCATTAGAGGCAGGAAACTGACCTGCTTTTCTTTTTCCGGTAGATTTTTCCAGACCTCTGCAAGCTTCTTGCTTAACTCCCCAAACACTGCAGAACCACGAAATAGTATTAGTGATCACCATATGTACTATATATTTACAAGTGCTGGTATTAATGTGATACAACCATTGATACAACCAACTATGTACAAAAATGATCATCTTATTAAAACTAATAATTACATCCAAATTACAACAAACACAATAACAGAAAAATTGCAGTATAGCAGTAATGCAGAGGAAGGCAGCACCCACCAAGTCCCGGGTGTTCTGCAGTTATATTAGCCCTGTACTCTTTACAGAACACCTGATAAGCTGTCGTACTCTTCTTCTTTTTCTGAAAGAATCAACAGACAACAGAGCTGTTAAACTGTTTGAATGTGGCACTTTGGAAAAGAAGTTAATATCAGTAATTCTTTCAGCAGGAATATGTACAGTAAATTCTTGCGAAACAGAATTATTGATTTGGGAAAAGAAACTCTTTTACACCTTTAACCTAACAGCAATTTCAAATCTTTTTCATTTTCACGTCAACTCTTTGCTGACCTTTTCTTGACAATACAAATGATTTGACTAAATTTAGACTAGGGCTGTGCGATTTAGGGAAAATATAGCAAAATATAATTGCGATGTTTCTGACAGATATTGCGATTCAGTCTTCTTAATAGTGCGCAGCACACACTTTATAGATTTCCTTATTTCCTTGTAGTCCAGCAGATGCAGTGTGCCTTTCTACCAAATAGATAGTTTCTTGCTGCTATTATGCTATTTTTTAAAAAAAGAAAAAAATATTACATTATTGCAGCGTTTAATTTTTTTCTTAAATATCCATTAAACATAATATTTTTTTCCAGTGCAAACTACAATAACGTCTGGCGGAATTTACTCAAATTTTGTCAATTTGGTTATATCCTACTCCTGCAAGTGTGTATATTTAGCATTGGAAGATTAACTAATGTAAACCTAATTTGATTGTCTTTAGAAATTGTTTTTGCATTCACAACTATCAGATACAATAGCAAAGAGTAGACAAGCACATCTTAAATCTAATCAAGTTGATTAGTTACATAACTCCTGCTTTAACTGAATAACGACTTTAAAGTGTAGGGAAGCATCACCTTGTCCTTGTCATGCCTGTCCCTTTCCTTCTCCTCTTTTTTTTTTTTCTTTACCATCATCTGGTCAACACCTTGATGATGATGATGATGATGTTGATGACGAGGATGTGCGGTGACTGTTGGAGTATCAGCATACGTCCCTAATGAGGTACTGTGATTGGATGAGCTGTGCAAATGGGACTGGATTCTGGACGAGTCTCCTAAAAAGAGATTATAAATCAAACAAGCACATACAACTCAAATAATAACTTCTATTAAGAGTACAGAAAGACTTTTTCAGTAAACTAAGTTTAGCCATACTCATAACACATACACACCTTTAAATCCTTTTTTTTCTACATTGCTTCCTTTGTTGTGCTTTTTCTCTTTGGAGCTTTTCTCCCTCTCCTTGTCCTTCTCTTTGTCCTTTTTCTTTTTGCTTTTTTTGCTTTTTTTCTTCTTTTTACATGAAATGTGTGTGTAGGAGTCATCAATGATCAGTTCGCCTGCCTCTAGCTCTCCCCCTGATGATGAACAATCTCCTCTGTGTGGCAAAGACCCACCATACTGTCCTGGAAGAAAAACTGTTGCAATAAGCCAAAGAAATCACGGCTACAGATACAGTGGATAGAGTTCAGGCTGAAATAGCTGGAGTATTCCTAAGTACATATCTGTTAAATGATTTTAGAAATAAATCATATAGTAATTAATTTATATTAGTTGAACATTTTTCATTTTCAAGTGTTTAATTTATGTATATACAGTAACAGCAAGAGTGAGCCAGCCACTAAGCTGTGACAAACATGAACATAAACTTTCATACCCTCCACTTCTACTTCTTTTCCCACTACAGGCAAAGCCTCTCGACTGTGCTGTTTCTTCTTTATTGGCTTAGCTATCGTAATTCGGGTCCTGTCTTTTTCCTTCTTTATCCCACTTTTTTTGCTGCCAGAGGAGGAATGATGTCCCATGCTCCCTGAAGAAGTTTGTGTAGGGAAGGGGAATATTTCATTTGCCTCCCCTCCCTCGTTCTTCTCCTTGGGTGAAAGGATGAGCTTCATTTTCAGGCCTTCACCATCCCGCAGCGTAAGTGGCTCACCCCTCCCTGCTCCGGCATGGAACAAGGATGATTTAGAGGAAGATGAGGAGGATGAGGAATGCTTCTTGGACACCGACGACGAATTTGTGTGGCGGGAATGCAAGGAAGAGTGGGAAAATAAATGGCTACCCTTGGAGTTGCCCTCACGTTTGCGATCTTTGGAGGAGGAATGTACAGAGTGGGGAGGGTAAGAGGGTTTTTTGTAAATGTTGGGGCCAGGCTCAGAGCCTGTAGCCATTGGGGAGGTGATGGCCTGCAAGAGACCCATAGCAGTATCTGTAGAGTGGGCTGGCTGAGAAGAGCATGAAGACAAGCGCGAGGGTGAACATTCAGAAGACTTACGTTTCTTCTTATGAGGAGGACCTGAGCCATGGTGGTCTGAAAAAGGATGCAAAAAACCTTGTGACCTTGGGATTACACAAACCTCTCTGACACACCGTTTTAAGAAACCTGGGTTAAACCACCATTTTTCCCTTAACTTTTTATTTTAATTTATTGTTTCTCCCTGAGCAATTGTTCTCATGTACATTTCACTCTCAACAAAAAAGGTAAAGTTTCTAGATCTCTTTAACAGGGAAAGTGGTAGCGCAATGGTTAAGGTGTTGGATTGCTAATTGGAAGATCAGTGTCCGAGCAAGGCCCTTAACCCCCAATTGCTCAATGGTATAAAAAATGAGAGTCACTCTGGATAAGGGCGTCTGACAAATGCCGTAAAAGTAAATGTAGCGCAGTCTCTACTCTTACACACTTACCTTTATAATGGTGGTCATCACCTAAGTGCTTTTTCTTCTTTTTGTGTAAATCTCCACCGGTCACTATTAACTCAGAGTCCTAAATATGGACAGAATAAACAGAAATCAATAGCACAACAAAAGGCTAATTTTTTTTTCAGATATTTAGCAGTAAAATACCTCTACACTACTATGTAAAAATATCAAATGAAATAAGGGACAGAAAATCAGGGTAAAAGTAACAGTTAAAACCAAGATGCATTTATCTTAAATGACCTCTAGATAATTTTGCATGTTAACCTACATAGCTTTATATTTAAAATTCAACATATGTTGCGTCATATAACTAGGTTGTAATTAGTAAAGTACTGCTTTATTTACCACACTACACACAATAGAATCGTGGTTTTTAAAACACAAAATCTACTAAAACTGCTTCTGATTGAAAGGAATCCTCTTTCATCCTGCTGTCCCCTTACAGTTTCTCCTAAAGGTTTTCACACCTGTGCCGCTATTTCTTCCTCTTCTCTCAATAAATCTTTGTAGGAGCGCTTTTTCTCTCTCTGACTGCGACCAGCCACCAAACCTGCCTCTCCCTCTATACTCGACATCTCTGAAAAGATAACAGACAAATAAAGAAAAAATTTAACAGTTCATTTGTCCAATTCTGATCACATTGAATAACAAGGATTGGGGTAAAGATTTCTTACCTACAACACCTTTACGTTTGATCTCCTCGAATTCCATGATCAGCGACTCGTTTTTACCACTCAGACTGTGTGGACAGAAGAGAACTGTGAGCATTCTAGCGATACTTGAATCAGGCAGTTTGAAAAATGTTTGTGCACGAAAATCATTTTCTGTCACTGCACTGTTTGAATAGAAAAGTGTGCATTTTATCTTGTTTGTAATTGTTAAATATCTGCAAACACTGTGTTTTAATGTTGTTGTGTTTGTTTGTTTAATTAATGTTATAAACTTTTTAAAAACTGTAAATTATTCCAAGGGCTGTGGATGGATGTCTGAAGCGAGAAAACTTTAAGCAACAAATACTGAATTCAGAAAAGCAAACCCTAAAATTAATTTTTTTCCTAAAATTGGTCAGACTCATGTTAATTAATGCATCAATAAATGAATAAAGGAACAAATACTTAAATGTGCATAGTTTTATTAAGTATGCCATTTTTTTGTTACAAGCAAATGTATTCTTCACTGTCAATGGGAAGTGTGTGGCGGGACAGAAAATAAACTTTGCTTTGTCAAAAGGTTTCCACTCAGTCCTTGTCTGTTTAATAACATCATGAGAGTTTAACTTTGTTAATTAGGGAGATTAATAGTGAGAGGTGCCGCCCCGCCACTGTAGCTGTCAGATGGATGGCGGAGACCGTGATAGTTTTACTGCTGCTGTCTCTTTCAATCGTGTTGTGAAAATCGCCTGTCCCTATGATACGGAAACAGTTTCCGCTCAAATTAAAAGACGACCTGATGTTCGTCATTAATCGAGTGACCATCTCCCGCCTCCTTTCGAAAGGATACACAAACACACCCCCTTGACTCCACTGGGGTCCGACTCTGCCTTGTTTGAAGTGCACGGAACCCAACAGCCCAGGATGGGCTACAGATAATGGGCTGTTGTAGCGACGAAAGTCCGCGGTTTCCACTTTCTTGTAGGCCGAAAAAGCGCCAAGATTTAATAAACGACCATTGCGCTGTACATTTTATTTCTATACCACAGCGACTCAAAAAATACCCCAAAACAAGGGTTTTATGGGATGCAGAAACGTGACATAGGTTAAAATAAAAGCTAAATTTACCTTCGCTGATGGCAGGATTTAAACGGCGCCAGCCGCCATCTTTGATTTGAGTCCACAACAAAGCGGGCGATGAGAGGAGCTGAGAGGAGGGTCCACAATGAACAACGGCTCCAGTGTGACAGGAAAACAAGCACCCAACCCCAAACATGCTCACCTTCAGGCTATGCATTCAAGTGTGCTATTTTATAGAACTGCTTATCAAATACAAAAAGAATCGACTATAAAGAAATATTTGGACTTTTTTTTTTATTGTCACTGTCTGATACATGTCTAAACATCAAATAGAAAGGTATACAGTGAACAATACTGAACAGATATACAGACAACGCAAAACATACAGATCAAAACATGGAAAGTATGTTTGAAAGCAATTAAGTTAGTCACACAATTTGTTTAACAAAAAAATTATTAAAGCTATACAGCGTGTGTTATTTGTAAATAAATATTTCGGGTCCTTTTTTTTCCATGTCCAGTTCTCATCCAGTCTTCTGCAGCCTTTGTATAAATTTTCTCTACCTGTCTCCTATGTTCTGCATTTGTATACTTAAAGACGTGAAGCTGGCCAGTAAGTCAGTCACCTCATCCACCTGCGTAAAAAAGTTGCATGGCATATCAGCTTAAAAAAGGGTGCAGTGAAATCACCCAGTAAAGTATCAGGCTAGTCAACATGCTAACTATTCAAATATTCAAATGTTTGAATAAAAAGTGTGTATCTTATCTTGTTTGTTAATTGTTAAATATCCACAAACACTGTATTTCTATGTTGTTGTATTTGTTTTATTATAAAATAAATTTGTGTTTTATTATAATGATAAATATTCAAACTAAACACAAACACTGGACGGAAATTATGGTTTTAACCTGAACCTACAGTATCCAAGTACCCAGTGCATTTGCATGCTAATATTGCAGATGTATCAAACTATTTTATACTATGACAAAAGATGAACTTAGTGACTAGGATGAGGAAGAAGGTGATAAAGGAGTTTTATAGTGCAGTGATAAAAAGCTTAAAAGGATAAACATTTTCCTTAATTCCTCCAAGACAAATGCACCACTATAGCAGTCATTGATACCTGTTCTTTAGTACGGGTGTGTTGTAGTTGTGTAGAAATGTGCTCCAGTCTCTCTCGTTCTTCACTGTGCCCCATTACATTCAGGTACTCACGCAGCATTTGAATAATCTACAGGGTAGACAGTTTTTTCAGTTAAAGTACATCTAAACAAAAATATCCCAATTACTTTAAGTTTACTTGTAAAGGTGTCTCAAAAATTTGAATTTCAAATTATTACCATTTCCTCATTAGTGACTACACCTATAACTAGGGTGTCTGTGGTTTAAGGTTTTGTGGTAATAAAGATTACAGGTCCCAATCCCAAATGCTGTGATCAAATGTTGTGAATCACTGTTCTCCCACATCCCAAAATTGCACAAGTTTGAATCTGACTCTGTCATTTTGGCCTACTATTTGCTTTGTGACATGTATCACGCTGAAAGTAGTCAGAAAATGGGAAAAATGTGACCATGAAATAATGCCTTATACCAGGCTTTTTCCATCAGATATTTTTCCAGTTTTTAACTTTTAAACTTTGTCCAGTTTGGTGAACTTTTTTTCATTGCAGCCTTAAACTGTGCAATTTTGGCCATGATTTTAAATCACAAGTTTGACATGTTAGTGGCTGTTGAAATAAAAATTTTTCCTTCAATAAAATTCTGGCAGTGTAAGCAGATTTTAGCACTTTCCTGCGGTGTGTCAAAATGAATCTTTGGACAGTAAAGCATGATGATAAACTTTTTGAGACAAAATTAACGCTACATATTTTTTGCTTCTACCTACCATTTAGTTATATTAAAACTTGGGATAAGTTTTCTTGTGTGCATCTGTTTTTACTGTCGTACAGTCTGACATTATAACTAAAATCCTACAGTGTGACATGAGGATCATGTTTCCACAGTCCGACAAGCAACGATCGCAAAAGGACTATTCAAAATTGCAGTGTGAGTCTGGCTTTAGCTTTTTGCCCAAGGTTGACAGAAGCCATGTGTTGTGGCTTGACATGTTCGTCTGCATTGCTTTTTTGAGTCACTGTCACCTTTTTGCCAACTTGGTCATAACCTTTCTCGTTTTTTTCCCTTTATTTATTTAATTTTTTTGGAAAGACTTACATTACTATACTATAAAGTGCATGACAGAAAGCAGTAAAAGACTGGACTAGTAGAGCCCAGGGCTAATGCAGCATAACTGAAAATGTGTTTGTTAATAAGCATTAATTTCTTTTAACTTAACCTGAGTGACTTCTCCTCGTAAGGTTTCCAAGCTACGGGATTCTCCCTCTTGTAATATGTTTAGCTTCGAACGGGCCAGATGTAGGGGGGTTCTTCCTGCACGGTCCAATGCATCTACACGAGCACCTAAAATACACTTAAAACTTTAGGCTTCCCTTTGTCCATAATTTAACTTATTTCAGTTCACAAAACCTTAATTACAATCACATCCTACCTCCTCTCAGTAAAGTAGTGATGACAGGCACATGGTTGGTACAGGCAGCTGTAGAAACAATTAAAATTAGAACAATTTGAACAGCACATATAAAGGCAAGAGCACCTGCTGACTACTGATGGGTCTTCTAGTAGAAAACAGATCTGCATAAAAGTTGGCCTTATTTGGCATTTAATAACTTGGACCAGCATACATCTCTAAGGTTTGGACACCAAAATTAATCATTATGAGATTTCCTTACCAAGATGAAGAGGAGTGTTTCCAAGGCTGTCACGCTGATTCGGATCAGCACCATGGCTTAGCAACAGCGCAACTATTTGGATGAAGATAGAAAAAGAATAAAGTTAGGCTAACCTATTTAAAGACCATCTCTTAAACCATTTGTGCCTTACCAATACTCTCATTGCCATTGCAGGAGGAGAAATGTAAAGCAGTTCTTCCCTTGTCATCGGCAGCACAAGGGTCAATGCCATCTTGCAACAGCCTACGAACTAAAAGAAAACTCAAATATCAATGTGGTTCATATTTTTAAAGGGCTGATAGTGAGGGGTCTGTTAACTGTCTGTACCGGTGTCAATGTCGTTGCTGTTGGCTGCTTCTCTGAGCCTCTTCACGGCTGAAAGGACAGCAGAAGATGGTTAAAGGACACCATAATAGGACTACTGTGCTGGAGATACACATCGGTAGTTAGAAACAGATGTTTTGCATAAACAGCGGGACTTTTCTAACAGAGCTGTGTGATGTAATGACTTGTTTCAGTTAATCACAAATCATTACGTACAAAAGAAGATGTATCGAAAATATTTCAAACCCAGTAATTTATTTCATTTTCTTACAAAGTGAATAATTACACGAGAACAGTAATGTACCGTAAAGGTCTTTGCCTATAGGTCCCAGGTTTCTCCGGACTCTTCCCAGTCTTCTGGCTCTGCTCACTGTTATTTTGCCTCCAGTCGGTTCGGTTTGAAGTAAAGCGCCCGGGCTCCATAAAGTGTGCAGGTAGCGAAGGCTTTTCTCTGCCGACTGGCTGCTCCTGTGGAGCTTCAAGGCGCTCAAAGTGTCAATACCCGAGAAGCCAAACGAAGAAGCCGCTCCCACGGCCGCCACATCCTCCTTCTTTTCCCCCTTTATTTCCTTCAGCGGCGAGTTTCTCACCGTGTACTCGCCTTCACAGCTAGACCGCTCGTCGTCTGCGCCCTCCATACTGAACAAGTCATTTAACAAATACAAGTTTGTTTCCCTGCGTTACGCAACCTAACATGAGCGTATGTACATATTAGTTCTGCCGAATCTGTTAGCTCGTCCGCGGAGCTTCAGTTCCTCAGCTGCTGCGTTAGTTGTTACGTTTATCCCTAGATATATATAAAAAAAAAAAGGCAACGACCTTTTCACTGTTTCAAAATAGACACATTAGCCAACCACTCGTTAGTGTTACAGAGCCAAAATGTCGTCTGTTTCATGTTAGCGCCACACCCCAATAAGAAACACACCGATTGTTTAAGGATTGAGTCAACCCATCCAATCAAATTGGTCGTTACTTAAGCCAATCACAATATTGTAGTCTTTCAGCAAGTGATAAAGCTATAGTTTCAGTAAAATGTTAGCTGTAAATTAGCATTTTGTGAACGCACTGTTAAAAATATTTTAACGGTATCTACACGTATAAAAAGTCAGAAATAATATATTATGCATTGTTCCTAATCTCGGTGTTAACGTACTATAAAATTGCTCGACTGTGTCGGCTGAAAGATTTTGTTTACAGGTACAGCTCCTATAGACTATTTGTAGACTAATGGGCTTATCAGAGTTTTAAAGCAAAATGTCTACCAGTACACACTGCTTTAAATGTGACCTCTAAAAAAACAAACATTCACAGAAAACTGATACAGGCACCAACAGTCTTTAATTAAAATACATACATACAATAAATAAAACAAATATTTATAATAGACCTAGGCTACTCACAAACATTTTTTTTATTTTAAAAACTATACTTTGTTATAAGTTGTACTAATTTTGAGGAAAATGAGGCATTTAGTAAATATCGATAAGAGATACATGTACATGTTGATGTTTCACAGCTAAATACATTTTTTTTTTAAAAAAGAGTGTCCTTGACTTGTTTTACTTGCTTTAGAGGTCAGAGTTGACAGTCACTGTAGCTCCAGCACGAGACAGTGATTCAGAAAACGATCCACCATTAACAGGAACAACTGAACTATGATGGTCTGGCAGGACTCCTGCCTCCTGAGCATGCAGGTGACCATTACCCACAATGCCTCCTTTGTTTAAGTAGCCTTGACGGCAGAAGATGGGAGGCTTGAGATTGGTGAGGGAAAGTTGAAAGCAGGATTCTTAAAAAGAAATGTAAAGATATACACATACAAAAAGCTGTATAACCTAAATATTAACTGAAAACAGTTTTAAAAAATTTTAGACAATCCACACACCTGCAAAAAACGCCCTGAGGTCTGTCTGCAGGCAGTGTTCGAGGAAGCGACGCAGGGGCTGACTGTGAGACACAGGCTGGTCCCATTCAGTTAGGAAGTCTTCGACCATGTGATGCACAGCATCGGGACGTGGCAGGGGCCATCCAGCAGGACGCTGTCTGATATCTTTTTCTGCAAAAGATTACAACAATTATGCATCAGCATAGATTAGTACACATTACATACATTTAATGCAATGTCTTAAATGATTAAAAGCCACCATAGAAAATTCCTCCATCATGTAACATACTGCAAGTATCAAACCATACATTAGGTCGTAATTAGGTCAGTCCACTTTTCTGAGAATACCTTCATCAGTATTACCAATTTACTGACCTACTCCTTGAATATGAAAAACAAGTAGAAGATTGGCTGGCAAAACATCAATTTCCTTCGTGCACCTTCTTAAAACAAAATTTTAATTACATCATTTGCATAATGTAATAACTGTGGCTTGCTATTGTTTAACTTCAAAGAAATTAATCAGATTTGCTTTTTTTGCAACCTTGTGAATTCAAATGTATTATTGCTCAAGGCAATTACCAATGCATGACTATTTAAAACACCCACCCATTTCTTAGTTTTAGAAAGTTTAGTGAAATTCTTGTTTCATCAATAGCACAATTGACCCTTTAACTATCTAATATTAAAAGCGCACATGTAAACAATTATATATAATGAATAATAATTATATTATAACTTTCAGGATCTGGAGCTGAACATTTCAGATACTATTTAACAACATTTAAATGCCAATTTAGGAAATATCTTTGTGAGAATGTTTATCCATCCAGTATAGTTACAGAGACTTTTATGCTAAGAAGCAGGTTTTGTAACTCATGGCAGCTCTGCACCTAACTAATATACTTTATGCTTTTTTTGTCACTTATCTTCAAATGATATCTGACATCAGCTTCCTTTAGCATTATTGCTGAGGTTTTTTTTTTACTCTAACCTGTAGGCAGTGTGCTGTAGTAGTAGATAACAGGGTGAAGGAAATTAGACTTCCAGGCTTTGGTCCAATCTGACTCAGCTCGGCCTGGCCCAAGTGTATCCGTGTGGTTTAGTCCATACTGCATTATCACAACCAAAAGGCCATGCTCAGAGACACGCCGTCCAGTCAGAGAGGCAAAATGAGGTAGCGCCTGCACAGGAAACTCCTCCAGATACTCACAGTGAGTTCTGGCAAACCAGAATATCCGTTAGTGACTATTCTAATTTAAACAAACTTTGACAAAGTCTATATAATTATATTGCTTACCCGTGAACCAATACAATGTCCCCCAAAACCCCAAACATTTGGTATAGTCCAGATGCTTCATTTACTCTTTTCAAAATCCATGACAGCAGGTGACTGATCGGCAACCTGACAGCTGACCAAGTCTTGTTATGGTAACGCTGTTCCATCATCTTATGCACAGCTCTTACTACAGTAATGTGATTAAGTATTAACAATAACAATGACAATCAGGGAAAATATCCTTTAACATGCCAGTCTTGTGATAACACAGTCTATAAGCTTAACTCACCTAGTTTCTTTAACTGTAAAGTTCTTTGCTCGATTTAATTACTTTAAATATAACACACAAATTGTAAGAAAATGACCAAGAAAAGAAAACCTGTGTAACGAAATCCATGAATAAATCCTCCAGCGGAGGTTCGGTAGTCTTTGGAGTGGGCTGCAGTTCCTAGGATAAATAGATTGGGAGTCCCTTTGCCCTCATACCATCCTGTCACTTCTGGCATACGTCCACGAGCAACACTGCTGTATGGTGGACGAGCAGAGCTGGAGAAACAAAAAAACCTGTTGCGTCTAGGCCAGCATAACAAAGTCAGTGAAGTGATTGTATAAATTTAAAAAAATAAATAAATAAAAAAAAATTGTATTAATGCAATTTTACTTTATTAAGCTTAACACCTGGCTGCTATAGCAAAGACTAGTAAAAATGGTCATACCCACTGAGGATAGAGAAGTTAAAGCGGAATCCCAGACAGCGGATAACTCTGTCATACGGCTGTCTTAGTGAGAAGTTATCATCATGGTACCCTGGCAGGTTTTTCGCAGTAATATTTGTACCATTTTGGTTGTCCAAAAGCTCTGACAAGGTAAGATATAATTGATCTTTCTTCTTTAAAGTCTTTCCAAACTTCTTTGTTTCAGCTCTCTTTTTTATTCTTCCTCCATGAACAACAGCAATGTCTTCCAATCGACCTTCTACTAAGCCATCCAGAGACTTGAGTTGGTATGTGTCCAAGAGCTCATTATTCACTGCTCTACAAAACATAAAAGCTAAGCTCAGTTCTCAAAAATACCATTTAAAATTGACAGTCAGTGGCAAAATTTTCAGCACAACAGTTTACATTTAAATTAAATTATTACGCTTTTCGAACACATTTCACTAAACACAATGATGAAGCATGTAAACCCCTTCAGCACTCATACAGAAAATACTACACCTGAGATCTCCGACATAGTGTGTCTGCCAAGCTAGCCGTACAGGACTTGGGCTGTACAGATGGATTCGACTAGCTCTTCCCAGAATGCTCTGTGCTGTTTCAAAGGCAGAGTTTCCCTTGCCCAGGATAAGCACAGCCTGACCGTTGTACTCCTCAGGATCAGTAGAGATAGTCTCGTATCCTTCTACCAAATTAGAACCCACAAAGCTGACCTCTTCAGGGATCCACAGCCCCGTGGCCACCAACAGAACTCTAGATAGAAAATGGGAAAAAAAAAACATTAAAACAAGAATAGAATGTTGCATTTTATTAATGTCTGTCATTTGCACAGCTCTAACAAATAAATACTGTTTTAGTAAAAAATAGTACAAGCAAATTCAAACGGTTCTGTATAGAAAAACATCTGAAAAAATGAATTTAAAGATTAAATATTTTGATTTGGCGAGGCTTATTTTAAAATGGACCTTCCAGTCTCAGCCTTTTAAAAACTGCCTGGTTTATGTTCAATAAATTATTTAACTACTTGATATTAATACAGCCAAACCAAAATATAGTAAAAAATGTTTATTTGTAAAACTATAGGACTTGTTGAACTAACAGCTATAAAGAAATATGCCACTGACCTATGGAATTGGACTACAATTGAACAGAACATACAATCCCGATAAGACCAGTGTATGACAGTTTAAGGAACAGAACAACTGCAACAATACCTGCATTTATAATCCACCCCATGCTGATCAGTCAGTATGTAGCCTTTGTGTCCACTTCCTCCAAACTGCAACGTTCGAACACTTCCTATGTCAGTGTTATACTTAACCTGCAGACTCAGTTCTTTCTCAAACACAGAGAGGTAGCGGAGAAAGGCATCAGCATCCGGGTACAGGTCCTGACTGAATCTTTGAAACAGCAGGTCTGCCCTATGACTCAGCAAGGAGTTCCAATCATGGCGCAGATTAAACTCGCTGTTCCGCCTCCCTGTGTAGATTTTGTTGATGCTGATGAGTTTACGATGACGAGGATACCTAGAGGAAAAGAGAGCAGATGATTAATGAGAGGAATAGTGAAGAAGCAAACAAAAGACTGTTCTAAAAGATATGCATATGAAAAATGGATACATATTTTATATTTATATAATGTATAAAAGTGTCCAATGCTTTTTATTTGACATGACCATACACACTTTTGGAAAAAACTTCCTGGTCCAGCGTTCCGCTCCAGTATTATGTAATCTCTCGCACTTTGGGACAGAAAGTAGCCCATCTGTAGGCCTGCAGGTCCTGCCCCGAGCACACAGTAGTCATGCTGATCAATTCTAAAACCACCGTGATCACCAAGGACACTTATAACCAGAGAAAGGAGTGACAGGAGGTAGTTGACAGACAGGCTCAGCCCCATGAGCACTAAGTAAAGAAACAGCATTAAATCATGAAGCCTATATTCATCAACAAATATTGCCAACAGATTAGAAGAAAAAAAACTTCACCAAAACAAGAACAGGGTTCTTAAAAAATTTAATTTTTGGTACTTTAAAGTAAAAATTATGTCTTTAAAGTTGTCATGTCGACTTGAATAATTCGTTTATTAATATTACCCTAGTGTTAATTTTAATCATAGCTGCTTATGTTGCACTTTGACCTAATTCTTTCAATATGAACGACTATAAAGTAACATTGAGACTATTTAATTATTCTACTATATGGACATATGGACTGCTGAATATTGTACCACATGGGAATACGGCAGTGACTGTTGTTTTGTACCAGATCAGTTTTGTGCTCTGTTCTTCCTTGAACATTTGATGAAATCAGCAGGAAGAAAACTATGTTAAATTTATAATAACTTCAAAAATTACAGTGATGCTCATATGTATAAGTCGCTCAAAAGCTGTAGTGTCTAGTGTAGGGGGCCCTTTTACTTTTGAGGACTCCTTTGCATATTACACCAAGGTGTGTTTTTGCGAGAAATATTCAGATAATTCGTAAACAATATTCTATTCTATATCTTTCATATGAACATTTCTTCGTTTTTATTTATGCCCTTCAAGCACCAAATATCATATAACAAGGAACTACAGTACTTGGAAACATGTTTTGCAGCTGAAGCTCTTCTAAAAGAATGCAGTCTCTCACGTTTGTGTTTTCAGCTACAAATCTGAAGCTCCATCTAAAGCTTCTCTTCTCTCTACGCTCTTCTGCTTGTCTCTGTTCCGTAGCTGATTTACCACAGTATAGTTTTCCGTTACATTTTCACTGAAGAAATTGTTAGATTGTAACACTAAAGGCCCGGCTGATGTTTCCGAACTGATCCTGAACGCAGAGCTCACATTCCGGGAGATGCCACTAAACTTAGCGGCGCTAAACAACCATGTGATATCTTTTTTTCCATACCTTTCACTAAAATCGATCACTGTATCCCTCAAAAGTCAGGAGCATTAGATGTTCCGAATTTCAGTAGCATCTTTCCACACACCTTTCATAAATTTTTCTTGCACGCTGTAACAGAGATCTACACAATATACGTCACTGAATGGATTACGACCTTCGTTTTCTAGCCAATGACAGGAGTAAGGCGGGGCTAGTTTTAATCATCCTTTCCAGAAACTACCGTACTACATAGTGTAAAAGGTAGTATAAAATCGTTAACTAGTCGAACATGCTATTAGTACGTTAGTATTCAGCGTTTGGGACGTAGCTTGTGCTCATGAAGTCCAAGCATAACTTCATTAAATGAAAGTTGTTTTAAAAAAAAAATTAACAAAGAAATAAAGAAGTTGTTTTAGACAGCTTACATCGTTAGCATCGTTTTATTTGATACACGCAAATCATATAAGCAAAATATTACCTAGAAATAAGACCTGGAATCCAGACGCCCTCATATTGAAATATTGGTTCATTAAACCAGCGATCCTCAAACATTTTGTTTCCATACATCTATTTAACAATGAAACAATACCCGCAGCACAGACTTTTTTATTCAAATCACTGGCAAATATGCAAACAGGCAAAATAAATAAAGACTATGCGTCACAGACTCATCCAGGACCCCAATTTAAGAAATACTGCTTTAAACCATCTAAACAAGTGGTTATCAGGGGGTGTCAGCGCCCCCAGTGGGCATTTAGACAATGTTATATGGCGTTAGAAATAAGGTGGTGCTACTAATGCTGTTGAACACTTGGTGAGCGCTAAAGAAAGCGGTATGTTAAGTTGTTCTGTGTGGAAATTTGCCAGGTTACCCAAAAAATTATTAGCATAGCTAAAACATGCTTTATTCTCCTTGCCTTCATTACCATGTATAAAATATAAAAAACAAAAGGGCACAGTGATTTCTAATTTCTAATTTTCTATTTAACTAACACTTCCATAAAACGTGCTTAATCAGTGTGTATTCTTTTTCTCCAGAGTCACAGTTTCGTGTTCCTCTCTGCTGATTCGTTAAGGCACAGATTTTTTTTCTTAAATTTTTAAACAGAACATAAGCAACCCATTGCTATTATGCTTATTCATATCAGTGTGTCCACTCTTGATAAACTTGACCATGTGAGATATGAGTCAGCACTCTCATTTCTCAGTTCAACAAACAAAGGGAAGGGAATGTATATAAGAAAGAAAGAGATCATTAAAATCAGACCAAGAATACTTTTAACTAGGGAATATAACCTGCACCATTATTTGAAAGCAATTATCTGTCTTCTAGCTGAAGTGACCTGAACTGCTGCATCGATTGATCAGAGATTGCCTGATTCTAAAATGGATACCAGAAAGATAAATGGAGCATACAGCACTGGCAGGTAATCTGAAACAATTTCAGCTCTTATAATAGATATTTATTTAATGTCTATCAAAGTGTTCTATGGTGAGTGCAGTGTAACAATGACCATAAATGCTGTATTTGCTACTTGTCCACAGCGATCTGTCAGAGCAAATTAAAGAGGTGACCAAAGACAGCCATGTGCGTGCTGAAAACACCCAACTAATGCTCAACTACCAGAAAGGACAAATCACTCTGCCGCAGTATAAGGTAAATGTACTCAACAAGGGATACACCTTTTCTATATAAATAGTTAAAGTAAAAGTTTAAATGATTGGACAAGGAGAATAATTACGTAAATTAAGTAAATTACATTATATCGGAGCACTATTTGCAGAAAAAACTCATCCCTTGTATTTTTTGCTCAGTAGCAAAATCAATTTCCTAAAATTTACATGGTCTTTTCTTAAATATGCTTACAGATTCTTCTGTGCTCTCTGTATGAGATTTACCGAGCACTGGAAGAGGAGTTGGATAGGAACTCGGCCCATCCGGCAGTGGAGCCCATCTACTTCCCACAGGAGTTGTCCAGACTGGAGTCTCTTGAGAGAGATCTTGAGTATTTCTTTGGTCCACAGTGGAGAAAGAAAGTCACAGTACCCGCAGCTACGCACAGATACACAGAGAGGCTTCGAGAGGTACTTCTTTTTATTCTACATTAAGAAGTACCATGTGGGGAAGTACATTTTTATTGTTTTGTGTTGACCAGTTTGTAGCATCTGTTCACTAAAAAACTAAGCTAAATGTTGCACAAGAAGTGACCAGAATTTGGGGTGGATACATTTTTCCGATACAGATTAAAAGTATATACAAGAAGTTTATACAGCTCCTGCACAACACTGATGGCCTTGGGAAAATCAATTTTGCTCATTTGTCAACAAAAGTGATTGCCATCTTAATTTATGCGAAATATGCAAGTGTTAGTGTTATAAAAATATCCATATTTTTATAACCAATTTTCTTTAAATGGTCGATAGAACCTGTCACCAACTTTGAAAAGGAAAACACTTTGTTGCAATGTTTCAACACATAAAACCTTTAAGGGCTATTTTAGCCAGGTACTTTTCCTTCTTTGGAAGTCTATTATATTTGTACTGCCACCGCTTTCTAAATTATGGTTCTTTCTTCGATTTAGATTGGCAGGAGCATGCCAAACCTCCTTATAGCCCATGCTTATACCCGTTACCTCGGTGACTTATCAGGAGGTCAAGTACTATTAAAAATTACCCAGAAGTCCATGGGACTCGGCAAGGAAGGTGTGGCATTCTTTTCATTCCCCGGGGTAACAAGTCCTCATCGATTTAAGCAGCTGTACAGAAGCAGAATGAACAGCATTGAGTTGAGTGAGGAAGAGCGCAGGAAAGTTCTGGATGAAGCTGTCAAGGCCTTCGAATTTAACATTGAGGTATGTTTAATGTAACCATGTTTCGGAAAAGCTTGAGATTTATGTAGATAAAACTGCTAGAGCTGGAATTTGGTAGTTTTAAAAACGGGTACAACAAAAGTTGTCTTTTACAATTCTTCTGTTTTTACGTCAGGTTTTTGATGATCTTCAAAAAATGTTAAGCATTACTGAGGTTTCAGGTAAAAAATTATCAATAATTGCAAGCTATAAAAGTCATGCATTATAATCTTAGATTGTTGTAATAAGAACATGAAAGATATAAAAATCTTGATATTTTAGGTGGCATTGGAGCAAAAAACACCATCACACTTCTGACAGCCATTTCAAGGTCTCCAGTCATTCAGTTTGCTGGCCTGTGTGCTGCACTAGTAACTGTCGGAATGGGATGCATGCTGCTTGTTAAATGTTATACAGAATATTGATTGTATTTAAAATACAGATCAAAACTACTGTAAATAAAAAAGGAAATTGAAGTGTCTATTATAAGAGACTAGATACGATACTAATTAAAGCACTTAAATTTACTCTGAAGTCTCTTGAGTATGTAAATAAACCACACAAACATCACTTTTTAAATTGCTTTATTATTTGCTTTTACACAATTTATTTTAGGTACAATATCGCAGTAACGACATCATTAAAGATGCTGTAGAATGTAAACCTCATCACAAACATGGCATTTAGGAGCATTGTTCTGACAAAGATTTCAATAAGTGTAAATCATTGACAATGAATTTGTTTTGAGTATTATAGTTCACAGCAGAAAACAAAACATCCAACAGTCTTGTATCCAAACCAACAAAAGTGAACCAGACACTGGCTGAACTATTTACAAAAAGATGACTTTTCATTGAGGCATTCCCAAAGATGATAATGCCTTAAATTTATACAAAAACACATTTATTGGTTATTTCAAATGCAAAGAGTCACACACCCACACACAGTCTTTATCTACTTGACCCTGTAAAGCACTTTCCTCTGCATGCGGTGCTGAAGTTCTCCTCTCCTCAGCATCAGATGAAGAACCTTATAGATGGCATGCTCGGGGTATTTCTGTTTGAAGAGAAGAGAGGCTATGATTGTATAGATCCTGACAAATTTGCCAGAAATATATACAGTGCAAAATTTTTTTACATATAGCCACAAAAATCCTAGAGCAAGTCTGTGTAATTTGGTGGCATTTGAGTGTATATTACTCTTTGTAGTTCATACTGCACATGAACAAATGAAACTGATGTAGATTTCCATATTTGCACCTTACTTAAATATTTTGCATTCGTTATTAAGGTATGTAAACGGCAACTTATTTAACAAACCTAAATAATTTTGGTACTTATTTATTATAATCATAATGTCTTCTCGTTGAACAGAATGCAGCATAAAACACTGAGTAGTTAAGGGAAAAATGTGGGACAATCATTTATCAGCAAACCAAGCACACCTTTGAAACAACTGATGAAAAAAAAAAAAAAAAGGTTGATCAAAAACTTTGATATCTTTACAAGTAAAATCCATATGGGTGATATATAAATTTCATTGAATTGATTAAAAGTAAAATAGATTAAACTAAAATTATATAGACTATTAATACAATAATGCAACACATCTCCCACAATATAATTTCAGACTTATAGATAATACACCACAGCCAAACGCTTGTCCATAAACCTTTCAAATTTCTCACCTGTTTGGTAAAGTCCTGAACAATGCTGTGCTCAGACACCTGAGAGCCAATAGCAAAACGCCTCTTAAGCTGCTTCTCTATACGAGAAATCATTTCCTGATCCTCCTGGGTAGTGAAACCCTCCACACCTGGAAAACAAGACAACAATGCAACAATATAACAAAATTTACAAACAAGCAGAACAGTCAGGCAGAGCATACAACACAACCTGCAGACATACCTTACATTATTTTTGATTGATGTTAGACTAATAAAGAAAGTTATGCATTTGGTCCTGTTTCGCTTAGCGTGCACACTTATTTTCATTAGCAAAATTTTTTAACACAATCATCTCTATCTAAATATTTATTCAGTACGAACACACACCAGAAGACTTCAAGTAACACAGACGCACCTGACAGGCTACCAGACAGTGCAGCATCCAGGGTTGACACTTGAAAAAGTCGAAGCGCCTCATCCACCTCCTCTTCTCCTGCTATCGCTTGCAACTTCATCTTTGCCAGGGACTCTGCAATGCGTACAACTGCCTCCAACTGCCTGTAAGCAAAGATCATTTGCACTAATTAATCAGTGGTGTCATAGTAAGTATATTAACGTTTGGAATACCATTAAACCTGTTTACTGCATGTTACAGATATTACTAGCAAGCCTATGATAGTAAATTAAAGTTTTGGGTGTAAGCAGTCACCTGACGGTGATGGGGATGGAAGCTCTGCGATCGCTCTCCCTCTCATGCTCCCTCGCACCACTCCTCATTACCACATAGCGGTTCTTTAGCTTTTCCGCTGCAGCCGCAGACAAACGAGGACCACATTTCCTGTCAAGTAGAAACCCAAAAGTTCAATACTACTGCCTCCCAAAATTCCGTGTAATCAAAGAAAAAAAAATAAATAAATTCATCGAAATGCTGCCTTTTTTCCTTCAGAAATAATCTGGATGTACTACACAGACTGAAGCAAACTTACGTTCTAGCATAAGCAATGTATTTCTTCAACATGGCCAAAGGAATCTCTCCTTCCACTCCCTCGGTCTGTTGCCGAGCACTAAGATGCACGTTCATCACATGACGAGCCAGTGTCTAAAAACATACACAAAACACATCATTAAAAAAAAATCTTATTAATGAACTCTGTTAAAGATCACAGGTTCTGGGGTGATTATTTCCCCCCTGTGCCTCCATTATTTCCACCCACCATGTCTCTCTGCTGGTCATGCTGATCCTTGATGATAAAGATCATGTCAAACCGGGACAAGATGGTGGGCATAAAATCGATGTTATCTTCACCCTTTGTGTCGTCCCATCTGCCGAACACAGAGTTGGCAGCCGCCAGCACAGAACATCGAGAGTTCAGAGTGGTAGTGATGCCAGCCTATTCAGACCAAAATAAAATCAGCATGATAAACACACAATCATCTATAGAATACTTAAATGAACAATAAGACAGGACCAGATCAGTGTACCTTGGCAATCGATATGGTCTGCTGCTCCATCGCTTCATGAATAGCTACTCTGTCATCTTCTCTCATCTATACAAAAAAAGTGTTAAAAGCTGATTAATAACATTGCCGAGAAAAACTATGTAAAACTGGACATGGGTAAAAAAAAAAACAACAACCCTAATTATTATTTGAGATTTACCTTGTCAAACTCATCAATGCACACCACACCGCCATCAGCCAACACCATAGCTCCACCCTCCATAATGAATCCACGCGTGTTTGGGTCTCGGAGCACAGATGCCGTTAAACCAGCTGCACTGCTGCCTTTTCCTGAGGTATAAACCTGAGACACAACAGTATCCATTTAAGTACCTAAAGAACAATGTCTAAAACAGTACTACGAAGCACTAACACAAATGCAAATCAGTTCTAAAAGCACAAACTTGTCACATTTAGCTTACCCCAATAGGAGAACATCTTTCTACAAACTTTAGCAGCTGAGACTTGGCTGTGCCAGGGTCTCCAAGCATCAGCAGATTAATATCACCTCTGCGTGTAAGACCATCTGGCAACCTGACCCAAAAAAAAAAAGTTTAGTTAATGTGTGTTCACCTGTTTTTCATTAGCTTTACTTAAATAGATAACTTTAAACAAAGAATGGATTAGGGCTGCACAATACATCATACTTATTAAAATATCGCAAAATGTGCATATAGTGCTATGCATATAGCAAACGTTTGCAATAAATCGTTAAAGTTTTAGGTAGATGCGGACAGTAAATTATCGGTTAAGCAGGATGTTAGTTAGGATATGCGTGTGCATACTTTGAGGCAAGACAATCAACAAGCCACAATGTATTTAAGGCGAACTAATCTTGATAAGACAGGCCAGCCCGAAGCACTCGCAGCTGCTGCTGACACACGTTCTATGTTGAACATTTAAATCTAAAGTGACAACACTGCAAATCTTTACAGTCGCATCAAAACCAAGAACAATTCGCATCAGCTGTGCTTAGCAGAAAAATAGTCAAACACAGATGAATGTATTTGAAGAAAAATATTGGTTATAACTTTTTTTTTTTTTAAACATATTGAATTATTTAACAGGCCATCACAGATTGCATTTTCTTTAATAATTGCACATGCCTAGAATGGAGGCTCACCTCTTTCTGGAACCGCCAAACAGAAGGCAAGCAATGGCCTTCTTAAGATCGTCACTTCCATAAATAGAGGGAGCAAGAGAGCGAGCAATAGATTCATAAACAGAAGAGGAAGCAGCCAGCGAACGTAACTCCTCCTCTTCCTGAGGGGATACTGATCCCGTAGCTCCTCGACCTAGAGAAGGGGGGAAAAAAAAGGATTTAACTTTTTTTTTTCTAAAATAATAAAATGTAAAAAAAAAAATAATAATAATAATAACGATAATAATAATGAATGGATAAAGAAAGCGGCAAAATGGAAAAGTATATTTAAATGTTTGAAATTAGTTTGATAATACTGTACATGATACTGTGGTTATCCAACATGTACTGAATTAATTACAAGCCATAACATTTACTTACCAGCTCCATCTGTGTCCACTTGAATACCCACAACACGCAAGTATGCAGACCGGATACCCACTCCGGCTGCTTTATCTCGACCTTTGTTCTTGGGCTGAGCTATTTTCTTAATAGAGTAAATGCCCATAATAGTCACTCGGTTTCCAGGCACTACACGGTCGCACAGGTACCTTAAAAAACAAATAAAATGTCAGGAAAACTAAAAGATAAAAAGTAATAACACCCATAGAAGAGAATTACGGGGACGACTATAATATGGTACTTTACACCTAACACTTTGAAACTGCTGATGCCTACCGGTCACAGTAAAGCTGCATATGTCGTGGCATCTCTCCATGGGGCACAGCATCAGGTGACTCCTGAAGTCGAAGGGTCTGAAAGTCCACACAAACACACCGATCCGGGATGATGAAGTAGGGATCCACAGGACACTTCACACGGCCTGCTTGCTCACTACAACAAAAAAAAAAAATCGAAAAACCTCATGCTCTTGTGACGGAATAAATGTTTACATTGACTGGTCATGTTTACATGAACATACATACATACATACATACATACATACATACATACATATATATATATATAAATAAAACATCTAATCTGAGAGATGTAAGCGGCTCACGTGTTGCACTTGCGGGGCAAAGCGTATCCCTGTAGGCCAGGAGGCAAAGGAATGTTACTGATAACAGCACGGCATCCTCTGCACTGCAGGCACACTCTTGTGGCTTTTGCTCTTACTGCTGAAGAGGAAATGATGATCCCAGGAATCTTCACCAGTCGGGACACCTGCTCAGACTGTGGAAGGAGGAAACAATCACAAACAATAAATAAATAACTGCAAGTTCTACATTGGTCTTTATGTACAAATAAGGCTTAAAGGTAACTGGTTAAATAGTTAATTGATATTTTATCTAGCTCCAATACAGAAAAATCATTAGGACAGAATGGAGCTTTGTTGGTCCATAAAACAAGCATGTTTGTCTAATCAAATTCAAGTGAAAAGATTTTATTAAACATTGATAAATACATACAGAAATGTAAAGAAATTAAATTGTTCATTCTGGTGCCAAGTTGTTTACATGTATGCTTATATGGTATAAGACAATAAATAATTGGGGGTATATAATAGGTGGAATCATGTGACCATTAACTTTCAGAGAACAATAGTTAATAGTTAAACATACCCTATTTCAAGTCCTTACACAAGTTGTATAGATTATTGGTTGTGTCACTTCGCAAAGCAAGATTGAACACATTTTTACATCTCACCTTCAGGCTGCGAATAGATGAAGGGTGGGCATCACTCTTCAGCATCACCTGGATGTCCTGCACCGTCTCCTCTCCTACTGGCCTTGGACGAGTGACCTCATCAGCAACTTCCTGTGCTGCCTCTTCCAGCTGTCAACAATAGCAATTTAAAACATTTTCGTAATCTCAAACAAAATAAATTTTAGGAACCTTTTTAATCTTTATTGCCGACAAATTTTAGCAGGTTGGTGCTGCATTCTAAGAGCTGCTCGAAAATGTGTCCAGTCTGTGCGTACCAAAGGCAGGTTTTCTGTGGGGAGTTTATAGAGACAATCCGAGAGATCCTCATCAAAACTGGCCAAATCTTCCATTTCCACTTCGATCCAATACTCTCCAAGAGTATAATGCCTCTTGAGATCATCTCTAGAGAAAATGGCGGCACGATAAACAAAAGTCAACTAATGCAGTAAATGTATCTCTCAATGATACAGAATTAACCTTAAAATATTAAATAATACAAACGCCTTCACTGTATAGTTGTATCAATCAAAATTAGATACTGGTAAAACACCATTATGGCACTTTACTGAACAAAGAAGGGGGGGGGATCTCGTGTTTTAAACTATTTCTTTCTTTTCCTATTGATTTTCTTACCTGTATTTGTAGGTGAAGCCAGTGCGGTCAGTTCCGACCCTGAACTGTCTCAGAAACTCCCGAAAGCGCTTTTTAATTTGACTGCGTTTCACGGTCCCTTCATCCCCAATGCCTTCTCCTCCGCCAAAACTGTCGCTGTAATAAACTCCAGGATCGTCAAATCCAGACATTTCTTCTTAGCTTCAGATGTAAGCTGCCTAATTAGAAAACTAAACAAATAACTTTTAGCCCGATGTGCGATATAAAGCTTTAAGAAATTTATACAACACTTTAGCTCTCTTACAAAATACCTGCCACGCTACTAATTTCGCGGCAAATCTTTCGCGACCGCCTCTGTCTGACGGTAGTCTTCGCCAACTTCCGGCTGCCTAACGGACTCATTGGTTTACCGTTTCCAGTACGTCAAAAGAGGGCGGGCCGACCGAGACTTCTGGCGCGAAAAGTTTTGCGCTCTAAACTATAATGGCGTTGACATAAAATGGCGCACCTCGCGTAGTTATGGAGTTTAAAGTAAATATGTTTTTTTTAAATCTCAGAATTGTTACCTTTAACAGTACGTTGGCTTTTGTGCTAAATTAATTATTTAATATATTTTTACATACTCTGCAGGACAACAGCCCTCCATTACCGAGTTTGGACACCCCAGACCTATACCAAAGTTCACTGAAGTGCAGTGAGACTCATTTCATGTTTGGAACGCATCCTGTGGCGTTATTTTATTTATGTTGAATAAAATTGCCACTTATTATACTTACCTTTTCTGTCCATTATTTAAAAGGAATTATGCTCGAAATCCGGCACGGTGTTAATCATATAACCTTATTTGTCGAAAATTCAAAGCGGTTTGAAAAATCAACAATTATTAACCATCATATGTTTTACTAGTGCACTACAAGTTAAAAATAAGACTAAAGCTTCTGCGTTTTAATTTAGCAATTTACTGAAGTGAATATACAAAAAGGTTAAAGAAAAAGCATTTAAATAACATAACTTTAAATAAATGTGATAAAAAAAATACCTAAATAAATACATTGGTGAATATCAGGTTTACTTAGTTTTTGTTTATTGTGTGCACAAAAAACGAAAAAAAAGGAGGGCAAATGAAATAATGAGAAAAGAATTAGCATATTTTTGCATATTTCACCCTATGCAACTAAACAAAATTAATCTTAAGCTTTACTGTAACAGTCTATTCATTGAAAGCTGCTCTTTCTCCAAGTAATTTAGACACAAGTGTCCAGTTTTACTAACAGCTGAGTGCAAATTTTATGATATAACACCATGCTTTTGACCTGTCTGTATAAAGGCATCTACAGCACGATCAATGTCTGACTCAGAGTGTGCAGCTGAGATCTGGACCCGTATACGGGCTTTTCCTTTGGGGACCACAGGGTAGGAAAATCCAATCACATACACTCCTGATGAAAAGAGAACAAAAACAATTAAAACAAGCAATGTGCCATCCTGGACACATTCTTCCATGCCTTAGAAGTTTTTGTTACTTCATCTGTAATTTCTTCCAGATAATCTGTAACGTTTTACCCTTCTACACAGTCATTCTGAGACAAAACATTACTACAAAATGACAGAGAGCTGTTAATTCGGAAGTCTTACCCAGTTTCAGCATGTCATCAGCCATTATAGAAGCCAGACGAGCATCTCCCAGCATTACAGGGCAGATGGGATGGGCTGTCCCTGCGATGGTAAACCCTGCCTGTGTCATGCTGTTTCTGAACCTGGTGGATGCAATTAAACTCATAGTTTCATCTACAGTGTACACTTTTGTTAATGCTATAAAACTTAAGTTTACAAGTCATATTTAAATTCAAATTGTTGTCACTTACATGATT
The DNA here is from genome assembly GCA_005784505.1 of Bagarius yarrelli. Classification (NCBI taxonomy): domain Eukaryota; kingdom Metazoa; phylum Chordata; class Actinopteri; order Siluriformes; family Sisoridae; genus Bagarius; species Bagarius yarrelli. The sequence continues at coordinate 745,253 of VCAZ01000066.1, forward strand.
ATACACACTACAACATTTCTAGACTATTAGAATTTAAAAAAAAAAATTATTAAATTAATTAAACATGATAAAAATGAAGATATATAGTGTGTATTGTATAAAAACTGTGTGTGTATATATATATATATATATATATATATATATACATATATATATATATATATATTATATATATATATCGTGACTGCAGTGAAATATAAAGTGCATTTGTGCGTGTAGTGGGATGTGCAGGAGTTCTGGTGTGTGTGTGTGTGTAAGTGTGGCCTGCGGGAAAAAGCTCCTTCTCGTTCTCTCAAGAAGCTCTTTTTCATTCTCCCATGAGTAATAACACAGAATAGTTATTTATCTGCTATAGAGCTTCTACTCTTAACTCCTACCTCATGGTTTTGGAGGCCATGCTCTGTGCAATTTCATTGGACTCCATTAGTAGTTCAACTGCACGGGTGGCAGAGCCCACCACTGGAGGCGGGAGAGAGTTAGAAAAGAGATAAGGTCGAGAGCGCTGCCTGAGAAGGTCGATTAAAGGTTTTGGTCCAACTGTGTAACCACCTAAAAGAATGAAGGACACCTTTAGGATTATGGCTATATTTACAGTTAATGGCATATCAAAAACAAACATAGAAACAGACTGCAGAGTCAATACTGGTCCTTCAATACTATGGCAGCTTTTTTTAGCAAACTTTTACAGAGGGAGTGTCAGTTCCCCTTAAGCGGATTAGTTTATTTCGGTTGCTCCCAGTTTAACTGCAACTAAAGGCAAAACAAAAGCAAATACATTTATCTTGCTAATACACTATATAGTGATAAGCTTGTGGAAACCTTACTAGCAATATATAGAATTTAGATTTCCCTTCACTGACACAATACAATAATGGCCCTCGTTTAAAATGAAAATATCCATGTGCACAAAAGCACAAAGTTATAGGGTGTTATGGTTGGAGTGGAGGAACTCAAGTGTCCTGCAAAGAACCCTAAACTCAACCCCACTGAACACCTATGTATGAACTGGCACATCGACCTTCTAACTTAACATTAGTGTCTGATCTCACTAATCACGTATGTGTAATATGTATGTATATATAGAACTATAACATTTTAACAACACAGTAACATCAAAACACTTTCAACAAACCCATTTTATGCAAAAATTGTCAAAAGTCTCTACACTGTAGTGACAATTACCTGCAGCCCCTCCAAGAGCTTTTCCCAGAGTGGAATTCACTATGTGCACTCTGTCCATAACTCCTAGCAGCTCATCAGTACCTCTGGGTGAAAATACAAACACCATTTTCAAAATCATTACACAAGATAGCAAATTAATGTGATAATCAATTTTGAGAAATATTTTTGTATGGAGATATTTATCGTTGACACTGTTGAATCTATTCTAGAATTAATATTTATGCCATTTGTAGCAGGTGTTTCCACATCACCATCATCTACTCACCGGCCACGACAACCCAAAAATCCTGTCGCATGGCATTCGTCAATAAAGACCAATGCTCCATACTGCTCAGCAAGGTCACAGATACCCACCAGAGGAGCCACGTCACCATCCATAGAGAACACTCCATCAGTTACCACCAGTCTCAGGCGGCAAGACTATGTGTGTAAAAAAAAAGGGGGGTTGTCAATTCTTGATTATTCACACACTGCAAATCTAATACACACATATTAACAATTTTATTTGTTTAACCTGTGTTGCTTAGATCATACCAGTTTGCACTTTAGCGTTCTTGCAGTACTTAGTAGTCAATCAGCACCCAGATGCATTTACTAGCCATGAGTGCAAAAAGTGCAATACAATTAACTACAAATAGATAACTTAAAATAATTACTATTGTCTCTTGTCTATATAATTACTAATGTCCACTGACATTGAAAAAAACTGCCTGGTGGCAATGGGTGCTCTAACTAGATTTCTTATGCCTTGGGCCGGCTCTGGACAGAAAAAATAATCTAAATATCTAATAATTGCATATTTATGGACAAGACATACAATTTGTTACCCCTTGTATAAGTCTGCAACTCTGCTTAGCTTAGTGTCGAATATAACCAAACCCGAACAAGTTTTTCATGACCTATGATCCAAGTCAGTGAAATGTTCTTGGAAAGAAAAATTCTTGCTTGTTAAGTTAATAATACAGAGAGGGTGTACTGAAAGTAATTTTGAATCTGCTGTTTGAAATATGAATACATTATTTAATGTTTTAAAATGAAATAATTTAATAAAAAGCAGAGGTATTTGTGACGACTTGTCTGCCCACCCAACCTGAATAGTGTTAAGCTTGAAGCCTATCCCAAAGGACCTTTGCTCCAAAATAGTCAGTAAAGGAAGCACAGTGAGCACTGATGTTTCCTTGTTTTGGTGGTGCATTCAGGGATGAATTTTTCAGTGCACTTGAAAAAGATTTTGTTATTAATATAGCCCTTTAAACTGCCATAATAAAATAATCTGAACTGGGTGTCCTGGGTAATAAATCATGGAGCTGATTAAGATGCATTCAGGGTATAAGTCTAGCTTAGAGAGCATATTTGCTAGTAAAATGGAATGGAAGTGTCTACCTGAGATTCTTTGAGCTTTTCTTCCAAATCATCCAGGTTCATGTGCTTGTAGCGGAACCTTTGTGCCCGACACAGTCTAATTCCATCAATGATTGATGCATGGTTCAGTTCATCAGATAAGACAGCGTCATCTGGACCCAGGAGAACCTAAAACAACATTTTTTTAAAATGTTATCACAAAGAAGAAGATATCATGTAATGTGAAAGACATAGATAGACAGATAGACAAACACAACAAGATAATTTAAAAAATAGTAAAAACAGATGCATTACCAGGAGGAAAATCCAAATTTCCTAGTCCGAATAGTCTGAATAGTGTTAAACTTGAGGCCTAGGCCAAAGCACATATAGTCTTATAGCATCAAAGTATATATGAAGGTTAAAATACCTCAAAAAGTCCAGCATTGGCATCAAAGCAGCTTGCATACAGAATGCAGTCTTCTCTTTCATGGAACTGAGCTAGCTTTTGTTCTAACTGCTTATGAAGATCCTAGTTAAAAAAGAAAAGAAAAAGTATGTGTCTGGTCACAAACAAACTTTCATTACTCAGACTTTTTTTCCTTTCAGATATAATATATCTTTCTTTACCTGTGTCCCACAAATAAACCTCACTGAACTCAGCCCAGCCCCATATTTCTGCATTGCTGCAATTCCAGCCTGAATAACCTCTGGATGACTGGACAGACCCAGGTAGTTATTGGCACAGAAGTTTAATATATCTGAAAAGCACAATACATACAAGCAAAATTATTAAAATTTTGACAATTAAGGATTATGTTGGGCCACAAAAAACTTGGCTGGCTATACCCAAGTCGAGTTCGGAATTAAAAGTTTAAAGAGTTTATGTTTGTACCAGAACACATAATAAAGCTAAGCTGTTCTGCCACTGATGGTGTTAGTTATTTTGCCTTTTTGGACATAGGACAAGAAACAAAGACCTACTAAGAAAATAAGGACACAATTGGGTAAGTCAGAATTGGGACAGTCAGAAAAATACAATATTAAACATTTATCATACAGTTTTATGACACTGTAGTTGTCAAGCTTTAACAGTCTAACTTTAAAAATAGTGTGAATATTACAAAGTCATTTGGAGAAGCTGTAGAAATTATGCTCATGTAAGAAAAATAAGTTTTTGTGCCAAAAACAATAAGGAATGGTATGACCCGTTAAAGGGGTGTTCAAAAGACATGGTGGGAAAACTGTACTGTATAATTTACATTTTTAAAAGACATTTATGGGTTAAACAGTTCGTTTTACTTTCCTAATGGCATTAATGTCTTGCTTTTGGGGGTCAAAGTTGCCTGCTCTGCATGCTGTCTCTCTTTCTCTCTTTGCACTTAGAATAGTTTTAATGCACTTAAGTAAATGCTTTAAAAATCTATTGTGTCACCAAAACAAGTCGTTTTTCCCCATAAACATATGCCCATCGCTCACCGCCACGACTGCCCTCCACGTTGATATGCGGTCCCTGACTGGATATAATGATTCTTTCACCCTTCCAGGTCCCTGCAGCGCGGATCGCCTCCAACTCGCCCTCCAGTACTGACCTCGCGTGTGCGATAGCGGCATAATATCGACTTGAAATTACATTCTGGCTCTTCAAAATTTTTCTTAGAGGGGATTTAAGTTGACCAACAATCGCGCGAAGTATCATGGCGTTTGTGCTGTCAAAGCAGTGTTTCACAAGTCAGTGGCGTTGAGCAGAGACCACGGGGGGAAAATGACGCAACAGCGCACTAACGTACTAGATAGTACTTGAACACACCACCACCCCGATTCACATCATACTGGATTAGGGTTAGTTTAGTACGGTATGATGTGTGCATGTACTTCCTGTAGAGGTGTAACAGAATGCACCAATCAAACGATGTGTGGGCGTGGCCTGTGCTTCCCTCAAGGACTGCCTTGAATTCATGTTTTTAAATGTTTTACATAAAAATGTTTTACATAAAAAAAACTCTTTAAAAACCTTAAACATAAAAATTAATTTTTTACATTACCATATTTGCTACTCTATCTTGATGGCCAGATAGCATACAAGTAAAAAATAACATATATATATATATATTTACAACATTTCGCTTGAGACTGGAATTGTGGGACGAACAGTTAAAATTTGAACGGAGATCTAAGTACATCTACAACTAGGGAAAAATAGAAATTCGACTGCTAATCAACTTGTTAATCGTTCACGAAAATAGACGGGCGGGGGAAAAATCGCAAGAATGTACGTCATTTAACGTCATTTTCGCGGGAAACTTTCGCGCTTAGATTCATTCATCCAGTGTACAGCAAACGTACAACATACGATGCTGAATTGACTTGGGTTAGTTTATTCAGTTTTGTGGTATGCAAATATGTCTACGGCGTAGAGTGGATTTGTGATATTTGTATTCTGACGTATTGTATTTAATATATTTGAAAGAAAACTGAAGATACAACATCGGCACGTTCTTTTGAATTTGCTTAAGGGTAAGTAACATCATAAACAACTTAAGTACAGTAATAGCAGGCAGGTGGCATATTTACTACTATTTTACGGTTAATAACTTAATAAACAGAGGCAGGAAGAGAGAGGATAGCACAGGACTTTTAACCCTAAACTACAGTACAGCCTCCCTTCTATCCTACTGGGTAGCCAGAGTTGACGTCACGTGTAAATCCTGCAAATGTTAGCGCGCGAGTAAAAAAGTAAGCAGACGAACAGGCAGAGAGGCAAGCAGAAGTTGGACTGCGGTAGCCTTTTCCTGAGTTATCCAAAGAAGTTAGTTATGGACTTAAATGGCAGCGGTAAGTACTAAAACAAGGCAACGTGTTAGTTATCCGGCGGGTTAATAACTCGAGTCGCCTGATGTTCGCAGTCGCCTCGATGAAATGTGCCACAGTAAGACCGAGCACCTTCAGGAAATCCCCGATCCGAAGGAATGAAACATGCCGCTTTTAGCCCAGTCCTGGATTTATTTGACACTAACGATAAATACATTGGACGGCAGTTTATTTATACACTTTAGAAAGGAATATTATTATTATTAATTATTTTTGTTATTGTTGGTAGCTTTAAGCAGCAATGACGCAGTAACGTGAACCAATATACCAACCAGATGAAATATCTATAAGCAGTTATTCTGACAGTAATTACACTTTACTTCTTTTTCAAAAAGGCTTCAGAGATGTTTCAGATCAAAAGTATTTGAGAGACATAAATCGATGTTTCTCCCGGGAAAGCCCTTCATGGAGCGCGAATCACACCGTGTAGCTTCGCTATGTTTTTGTTGTTATTACTGTTGTTATTATTTATTAGTAGTAGTTATTATAGTAGTAGTACTATTCATTTAACAAGTTAAACAAACTACAAGTAATAACTTTTTGTTTTGCGTTCTGGTATGTAAGTAAGAATATTACTTTGATTAACTTCTGATATGACATTACTTGGTTTGACACAAAATGGACGACAGAAACGTCTTTAAAGCAGTGGTGTGAGGTTTTTTTTTTTACAGGTGATGGCCATCACACCCACCATCATAAAAACCTTCATTCATTATATTTATTAATATGATGTTATTGTTGTAAAGTTTTAATTGAGAAATCAATTCAATAAAATGGATCGCTTTGATTCACTTTGAGTTCACTTTTGAACTTGGTACAATGCCTGTAATTAATTATGTTTGGTATTATGTTAATAATTTTAAAAATTGTTTACACAAAATTATTTGACGGTTTATGACAGCAAACATGAAGTACTGATTGAATAAATCACACAAAGGGAATTTCTTTACCAAACAATAATTTTTTAATAGTTTTATTTACTTTTTAATTTAATAAAGTTTTATTATCTTTGAGACTTGTTTTTTTCTTTTTCTTTTTTTCATCCAGTCCCCAGGTTCACTTTGATTCAACGCACACTAGAAGCGGTCTTTCAGGTGTGCTGTTGCTGTGGAGACTCAGGTAAATGAAATTTTGCACAAATTGTACTAGCAGTAAAACCACTTTATTAAAAACACAGCGGTAGAGAGTAGCTCTTATGTAGCTAAGCTTACTGACACACTTTCAAGCCTTACAAGTTGAAAACAAACAAAGCTTCTTGAATTTGAACATATACATTCTCTAAGCACTTCATTTGAAACATCTGTATACCTACTCATTCATGCAAACATCTAATTAGCCATTTGCGTGGCACTGGCCACGAAGCTAGATAAGAAAAGGATCTGCCACCTGCAGTTAATTTTGTTATTCAATTCAATTTTATTTGTATAGCACTTTTTACAATGGTGATTGTCACAAAGCAGCTTTACACAATCGAAGATATTATAAGATAAAAATGAGACAGAAATCAGTTAGTCCCTGATGAGTAAGCCACAGGGGACGGTGGCAACGAAAAACTCCCTGAGATGGAAATAGGAAGAAACCTTGAGAGGAACCAGACTTAACAGAGAACCCACCCTCATTTGGGTGAAAAACAGGTAGCAGGAATTATGTGGTTACATTGTGTGTGTGTGAGCAACTTAAATCATTAGTCCTTAAAGAACAGCTGGAACGTCTTTATGGCGGAGTGGGACATCCTTAGTCACCCTGGTGATATATCATCCACTGGAGCAGGACACAGGGAAGGGTCCGACAGGTCCGGGGTGGAGATGGGGTCTGGAGCACCGGCAGTTCCGTTGTGGCGTATATAGCTCAACAGTGAGAGAGAGAGACAGAGAGAGAGAGCGAGAGAGAGGGAAAGGAAGACAAAAAAGAAGGAGTTAAGTGACACTGTATGTAATCACACGGTTTGGAGTGATTTAAATGAATAATGTAGAGTGCAAGGATGGACTCCGGCAAGACTAACTAGGTCAGCATAACTAAAAGGAGAACCAGAGGGAAACACAGACATGAGGGCTCCCTGATATGTTAAGCAACCAGCCGCTCTCATCATCAACACCGTGATCAAGAGAGGGGAAGACAGCATCTAAACATACCAGATCACCATAATACTCAACACCCATGAGTCCCCCAGATTTGCTCCTTCATCTAAGGGGAATCAATACAAAATGCTGATTAAATAAATAAGTTTTTAACCTGGACTTAAACACCGAGATTGTGTCTGATTCTCGAACATACATAGGGAGGCTATCCCATAGCTTTGGGGCTCTGTAAGAAAAGGCTCTGCCCCCTGCTGTAGTTTTTATAATGCGCGGTACTGACAGACAGCCTGCATCCTTTGATCGAAGTAGGCGTGGTGGAACGTAAGACACTAGAAGTTCACTTAGGTACTTCGGCGCGAGATCATTTAGAGCTTTATAAGTTAAAAGTAGTATTTTAAAATCGATGCGGTGTCTCACTGGAAGCCAATGCCGTGTGGATAAGACTGGCGTGATGTGCTCATATCTTTTAGTTTTGGTAAGGTTGCGTTATTGGCTAACTGAAGTTTATTAAGCAGCAATGACGCAGGGGGACTATAACAGGACTTAGAGGACTATAACAGGATAGGCGCTCAGGTACTGAGGTGCTAAACCATTTAGGGCTTTATAAGTAATTAACAAGATATTTAATAGAAAGCCAGTGCAGTGTTGATAGAACCAGACTAATATGATTATACTTTTTAGCTCTAGTAAGAACTCTTGGAGCAGCTGGAGCTTGTTTATTAAGCCTGCAGAACAACCACCTAGTAAAGCGTTACAATAGTCTAATTATAACGTCATGAACGCATGAACTAGAATTTCTGCATTTGAACTCGAGAGCATAGGTTGTAGTTTAAATATATTTTTAAGATGCTAGAAATGTGGCTCTCAAAGGAAAGATTGCTGTCAAAAAGAACACCTAGGTTCCTAACTAACGATGAAAGGTTGACAGCAACCATTATGTGTTAGACAGTGATCTAGATTATTACAGGCAGAGGCTTTATTGCTGATAATTAACACCTCTGTTTTTTCAAGATTCAGCAATAAGAAATTATTTGACATCCAGTTTTTTATATCAGCTGTGCATTCAATTAGTTTTTCAAATTGGTAAGTTTTGCTGGGTTGCGAAGAAATATATAGCTGAGTGTCATCAGCATAGCAGTGAAACGCTAACAACGTGTTCCTTATAATATCTCCTAGGGGTAACATCTAAAGAGCCTTGGGGTACCATACTTTACTTGCGAGCAATATGATACCTCTTCATTCACTGCTACAAATTAAACCCTGTTAACGCACTTCCGCTGATGCCAACAAAGCTTTCTAATCTATTTAAAAGAATGTTGTGGTCGATAGTGTCAAATGCAGCACTGAGGTCCAATATCACTAATAGGGAGAGACAACTAATATCAGCTGATAGCAGCAGGTCATTTGTAACTCTAATTAGAGCAGTCTCAGTACTATGATAGGATCTGAATCCAGACTGGAAATCCTCACAAATATAATTTTTCTCTAAGAAATAAATTAATTGTGATAATACTATCTTTTCTAGTATCTTAGACAGAAATGGGAGGTTTGAGAGCAGTCTGTAATTAAGTAGATCTTTGGGATCAAGTTGTGTTTTTTTAATCAACAGCTTAATAACAGCTAGTTTAAATCTTTCGGGGACATATCCTAATGACAACAATGAATTAATTATATTCAGAAGCGGACCTATGACGTCAGGAATTACCTCTTTTGGGAGCTTAGCCAGAATAGGGTCTAACATTCATGTTGTTGGTTTAGATGATTTGATGAGTTTATAAAGTTCTTCCCCTCTTATAGTAACGAATGAGTGGAATTGTTTCTCAAGGGATCTATAGCACACTAGCTGATGCGATACTGCAGCTGTTTGTTGCATGTTTACAATTTTATCTCTGATAGTATCGATCTTGGAATTAAAGTAATTCATAAATTCATCACTGCTTTGCTGATGGAAAATGTCAACACATGTTGATGCTTTGTCTTTAGTTAATTAAGCCAATGTATTGGATAAATACCTAGGGTTATGTTTGTTCTCTTCTAGAAGAGATGAAAAGTAATCAGATCTAGCAGTTTTTAATGCATTTGTGTAGGATAGGCTACCTTCCCGCCATGCAATACGGAATACCTCTAGTTTAGTTCTCTTCATCTGTGCTCTATTTTTCGGGCTGCTCTCTTTAAGGCGAGTATGTGCTCGTTATACCACGGTGCCAAACTATTTTCCTTTATCTTTCTTAAGCTCAACTGGATTTAAAGTACTAGAAAAGACTCCATATTTGCCTGACCTTACATCATCAAATTTTTCTGAGCTATTGGACATGCTGGGGAATTGGGATAAATCAGGAAGACTACTTACAAGACTACTTTTGTGGTAAACGTAATGGTTCTTACATACTTGTAACAAGTTTTAGAATTTACCGTTTTAGCTGTATTAAGTTTAGACAGGACTAGAAAATGATCTAAAATATAATCGCTTTGTTGCAGAATTTCAACATCATTAGCATCAATTCCATGTGACAGTATTAAATCTAGAGTATAATTTTAACTATGAGTAGGACCTGGGACATGTTGTCTAACTCCAATAGAGTTAAGAATTTCTAAAAATGCTGATCCGAGGACATTTTTTTTAATTTTCTACATGGATATTAAAATTACCAACAATTAAGAGTTTATCTGCAGCCAGCACTAACTCTGTTAGAAAATCACCAAATTCTTTAATAATGTCTGTATGGTGTCCTGTGGCCTGTATACAGTAGCCATTACAAACATTACAGGGGATTTATTATTATCTATTTCTTTGGATAATGTTAGATGAAGCACTATTACATCAAATGATTTATACCTGAAACCTGCTCTCTGAGAAACTGAAAATATTATTATAAATTGTTGCAACCCCTTCGCCTTTACCTTTTGGACATGGCTTATGCTTATAACAGTAATTTTGGGGTGTAGACTCATTTAAAATAACGTAATCATCTGGTTTTAGCCAGGTTTCTGTCAAACAGAGTACATCTACATTATAACTAGTGATCATATCATTTGCAAAAAGCGCTTTCGCAGAAAGGGACCTGATATTTAGTAAACCAAACTTTATTTTTTGTTTCTCTGTGGTTTGGACGTTTATTGTATTTTCTAGTTTGAGGAACAGACACAGTCTGTATAGTGTGATGTCTTGTAAGAGTCTCTATGTGCTGTGAATTAACTGAATTCTGCTTCCTGACCTGGGCTCCAGTAAGACAAGTGCCAACTCTAAGACTATTTGCCAAATTTCTAGAGAGAAGAGCGGCACCACCCCAGGAGGGATGTATACAATCTCTTTTAATCAGGTCTGGTCTGCCCTAAAAACTTCAATTGTCTATAAAAACTGTTATTTCACAGGCACCATTTAGACATCCAGCTGCTATGTATCTTGTCACCGCGGTAAGCAGGAAGGGGACCGGCAGGAGGGGGATAATTTTGCTGCCCTCTTGTAATTTTCTCAGAGATGTCCCAACAGATAGGTTCCAGCACAAGAACTGGACCTGGGTGCAGATCCTTTTTTGGGGGTGGGGGTGGGGGGGTGTTATATCTTCTAGAACAGGCACTGGCCTTGCTGTTCTTGGTTTCGGGCCAATATGTTACTGTAAACTGGAACTTTGTGAAAAACAGAGCCCAACGAGCTTGCCTTGGGTTCAGACGTTTGGCTGTTTTACAATATTCCAAGTTTTTGTAGTTTGTGATGACATAGAATGGACAGGTGCTTTCCTCCAGCGAGTGCTGGACTCCTCCAGGGCCTCTTTCATGGCTAGCAGCTCTATTCCCCAACATCATAGTTTTGTTCCACAGAGGTGAGTTGCAGGAGTGCAATTTAGAGGGCATACCTTCTCTTTGGAAGAGCACTCTGCCAACACCGCAACAATTTGAGGCGTCCATCTCTACCACAAACGGTAACATAGGGTCAGGGTGCCGAAGAATAAGTGCAGACCGGAATTTGAGCTTAAGTCTGTCTAAAGGTTGTGTGGCCTCCTCTGTCCATTAGGCCTCCTCTGTCCATTTGAGCTTGGTGGGCTTACCTTTAAGTAGCGCGTGGTTATGCTGTAGTTTCTGACAAAAAAACGATAGAAATTAGCAAACCCCAAGAACCTCTGTCTTTAACTGTCTTTAACTGTTTTGGTTAAGGGCCACTTAGTAACACTTCACTTTAGTGACTAATGACATGGTTTCAGTGAAATTTATATTTCTCTGCTTTGATAAATAAATGGTGGTCTCTGAGCCGGGGTAATATGATGTGAACGTGCTGAACATGCTGGGACCTAGTATAAGAGTAGATGAGTATGTCATCAATGTTTGCTATGACACAGTGATTGAGGAGATCTTTAAAATTCTCATTGATAAATGATTAAAAAAAACGGCAGGACATTCGAGAGTCCATAAGGCATAACTAAGTATATATAGTGGCCCTTGGTGGTAATGAATACCGTTTTCCACTCGTCACCCTCTCGCATTTGAATCAAGTTATATGCACTGCATAGATCGAGGTTGGTGTTCAAAAAGCCATGGGTACCAGTGCCAGAGGGTGGCGGTACATGACAGTGAAAGCATTCAGCCTCAGATAATCAACACACGGCCTGAGCCTCCCATCCTTTTTCTCTATATAAAAGAAATCAGACGCAGCAGTGGAAGTAGAGGGGCAAATAAAGCCTGAGGCAAGGGCCTCTTTAATGTAGGCTTTCATGGCTAGGTTTTCTGGTTGTCAAAGGGGGTATACTTGTTTGGAGTTTGCTAATAGCTCAATAACGCAGTCCCAAAACCTATGAGGTGGTAACTGGGCCGCCTTGGCTTTGATAAAAACTTCTAATAAGTCACTATATTAAGTCACTATATTTTGGGAAATCTGGGGAGTTCAGGTTGGTTGGGTTTCCAAACCTGGGTGGTAAAACAGTGCAGAGTGTGCACAGGATGGAGGCAGTTCGCATGGCATTGCAGTGACCACTGAATGATGTCTTTAAAACTCCATGAAATCACTGGGTTGTGAGCTAAGGGTAACAAAGGATGATGGGATTCTCAGGGGAAGGGATAACATGAAATGACAGTTTTTCTTTATGGAGGGCCCCCACTCGCATGGTGACTGGAGTGGTTTGACGCGTAATACCCTGCCTTATTGGTTGACCAACCATTGCAGAAATGTCCAGCCCCCCAGCTGGGTATTCGAAAACTTCCAGAATCAGAGAAAAACAGTTTAATGACGTCTGGATTTGTGGGTCAGAATTCCAGACTGCTGAAGCCCAGTCTAATGCTTTCCCAGTTAGCAAAGTCATTACAAAGGAACAGTTCTTACTGTCGCTGTGATAGACAGGTTGATTCGTGAAGTAGATCTGGCATTGGCACAGAAACCCTTAGCGGGAGCTCCGGTACTTTGCGGAAACTAGAGCTGACTGGTAGGCTTCTGGTTATGTAGCGTTTTAACCAGTTACGTTTGTAGTGTAGCCAGCTGTGCTTGAAAAGCCTCAAAAGCTTGGGCTTGATATTCGATGGTGGCTTACAGACGAGTCAAAAAGTATTCTGTGAAGAACCAGTCGAAGTAGAATCCATAATGCAGATATTGGCTTCATAAAGAAAATATTGTTGAAAGGGAGAAGACAGAAAAGTAGTCAATAAAAAACGCGCTAAGGTCAGTACACAAAACACAACTGAAATCAGCAACCAAAACAAAATCGCTAAGACAAAACGTAGTAAAGATCATGACCAAAAGTACATAGACATGAAGGAAAAATGCCTAGTAATTGGACAAGCTAACAATACTTTGCAACATTCTAGCGGAACCAGTATCTTATAAACGCTAGTGGCAGGAAGTAACACCGGAAGTAAACTGAGGTAAATCACTAATACTTAGGTGAAGGCGCCCGCCTGTGGACTGGAGCTAAGAATGTTATAGTTATATTTCTTTTATGCGTTTTACAGACTAATAAAAATAAATAAAAAATAAAAATATATACATGTGCTTACCTTCTTAAAAAACTAAGTAGGTACACTTGAAATTAACATAATGTTGATGTTTTTTATGTTTTTGTTCTCAGGGGAAGAAGAGGTTAAACTGTCTGTGGAGGAAACTACACCAGACCAAAGTTCTGTCAGGCCATTCAATCTAATGGTTTTGCTGGTGCCTAACCTTGCTTCAAATGCTGATCCTTATACAGAAACTTCTTCCAACCCGTTTTTGTGAGCACCAGGGATAAACGTCTCTCCTTCTGAACTCTCCTGGCACAGTGTTGTTATGATTTTTCCTTTCCAATCAAGTTTTTGTTTACAATATCTTTGCAACTTGGGGAAGTGGTGGCTTATGGTTAAGGTGTTGGTTTACCAATCTGAAGATTGTGGGTCCAATTCCCAGCTCCACCAAGCCACCACTGCTGGGCCCCTGAGCAAGGCCCTTAACCCCCAATTGCTCAGTTGTGTAAATGAGATAAATGTAGGTCGCTTTGGATAAGAGTGTCTGCCAAATGCTGCAAATGTAACTTCTGTGAGCAAAATAGAAGCATTAATACCGAAGTAAATAATCAAACATTTATATTAATTGGAATTTTTTTCTATTAATTGAATTTTAAGGTAACCCTTTCAGAGCAGTCAGAGACTATTAAAGAGTTCAGAGATATTAAATCGATTTCACCTTCACAGCCAAAACTTCTGCACAATTGGCAGTGATGTTGTTCTCTTATTGCACTTTTATCTATTTTTCATTCTTTTACTAAGAATTTTGTTTTATCTTGTTTTCATTTTCAATGTAGTCTTTTTTTTACTAACATAACTTTTGGAATTAACTTTTTTTGAGATGTCTAAGAAAATATTAACTGTTTTTCAGTTGATGTTAATTTTTTTTTACTCTCACTATTTATAATTACTCTATTACTTATTAATATAATGAGTATATAGACAAAAGTATTAGGACACCCGAACATCACATCCATGTGTGTTTTTTAAACATCCCTGTTCAGATTTAGTTGCCTATAATGACTGCCACACTTCGAGAAATTGCAGAATTTTCCTATTCATAATAAATTTCATTTATTTGTAAGTTAATTGTGCTGCAATGTCAGGTATGTAGCTCTGGACTGCAGTAGACATATTTCAGTTCAATCTAAGTACTGTTGGGTTAAGGTTAGTTCTTTGATCAGAACTCATAAGCTCTTACATTCCAGCCATAACACTTCTCTCTGGGGCTTTGTGGCATTGTCATGCTGGAACAGTGTTAAAGTCTGTGTGTACTGGTAAATGACATTTTAAGTATCAAGTATCAAGAGGCTTTATTGTCATTTTAACCTTATATAGCAGATGCAGTACACATTGAAATGAAACAACATTTCTCCATGATTATGGTGCTACAGAAAACAACACAAAATTACTGTATGCTTCTAACTTTGTTACAACAGTTTGGGAAAGACTTATTAATGTGGGTGTGCTAGGAAGTGTGTACTAATGTTATATGTGATTTTTGATGCACTTTTATTTTTTCTATATATGATATATTTGATATATAATATATAGAAAATGTAGAAATATATATGTCTTTACATATATTTTATATATGTGAAGTATTCCAAGTCCCTATTTATTTCGTATAGTCTTATGCTTATTGTCTTTTGTTTTCTCTCTGCTTTATGTTATGTCCTCTGTTTTCACCACTATTATAAATTAAGCTACTTTTTATGCTTCCACGCTTTAAGAAACCCTGAAATAAACGAATTTGTGCTATTTATTTAAAAATAAAAGAATTTGGTTATGTTTTTTCAATCATGTCAATACCTTTTTAATAAAGGAACTTTATGTTACTGAAGCAGTCTGTTTTTACAAGAATACAAAACCTGGTGTAAAAACCTTGTAAAACATTACGACAAACATCCAACAGAATAAAAATAAAGGTTTTAAAAAAACTAATATATTTATTTAGGAATGGGTTTATTTTATTTGTATCTAACAGATCCTGAACATTGTAAATTTTGTCTTGTTTTTAATGCAGCTACTTCCTATAGAAAAAGAAGAAAAAGTAACCGTTTTAAGGTAAGCGTTCTGTTCATGCCGCACACAGCTGTCAGGTTCGGGTAGCTGTAATTTTTTGCTTGACAATAAGAAATCTTATTTATAGTTGTTTATATACCAGCAAAAACAGAGCCTAATGTCAACGTCTCAAAGGTTTTAAGCAATGAGAACTTACATACTTACATGCATTCCTATTTATTTGCACGTACCTATAGGAATCCTCTGCTTTACCCTACAATGACTTATTGCATTAGGACAATAATATTATAACTTATTTAGCGTTGTCTCATAAAATATGCTTAAAATGTCTTAATAAACAAAGTCATTGTAGACATTGAAGAATTCGCTGCGTCAAATTACTAAAACCATTTGTTGCATACAAAATGTATTTTAAAATGGTGTATACTAACTTTAGTGAAATTTTGCATTAAAACACACACTTTGAAGGTCTGTGACATTTTTCCGCGGCTCGGGTATAAAGCATGTACAAAAAAATTTGTTACAATGACGCCTTTTTTATACAACAGTTCAGATTAATTCACTACCATTTTTATCTTGAATTAATCTTGAGTTTTAGTGATTGTCAGTGCTCAGCGAAAGTACTGTAGTAACATTTAAGTATGTACACATAGAAATTTATTGTAGTCAGAAGTAGCTTTAATTCTAGACAGTAGTGCGGGTTTGTGAATACACCCAGTCGCCCTCATTACCTTACTCGCATAACAGTTGGGTTAAAAATGACCCAACAGGTAACGCTGACCCAACAGCGTTCCGTTCATCCCGCACACAGCTGTCAGGTTCGGGTATCCGTCATTTTATGCTTGACAATAAGAAATCTTGCTAAAATTTATAGTTGTTTATATACCAGCAAGAACAGAGTCTAATGTTAACGTCTCAAAGGTTTTAAGCAATGAGAACTTGTTACATACTTACATGCATTCCCATTTATTTGCTCGTACTTATAGGAAACCGCAGGAACGTTTAGTTTGTTTTTTAGGCTGATATAGCACTTACCTATTGTTGGGTTAGTGTAACCCATTTCTTTTGGTAGTAAGTTTTACCCAGTGATTGTGTTACTAATAACTAATTCGTTGGGTTATTTTTTTTCTTTTTTTATACATTTATATAATTGTATATATGCATAGATTATTATATAGATAATACATAATTGTATATGTAAATATACATTTATACATATATATTATTTTATATATATAGATAACCTATATTACATATAACCTATTTATATAAAATGTATATATATTTTTCATGATCTCCCGCATGTCTCACCTGCTAATCTGTCAGTTAAAGTTTCCAGGTTTCACCGCTTACGTTTTTATCATTTTTAAAATGGTTAGTTATAAATAAAGTAAACTAACAGTAAAAGATTCTGTCACTAACTAAAGCAATGTAAAAAAACACAGCGTTTATGTTTAACTTTATTGATAAAATGTTTAATATTTGGTCGGTGTCGTTAATCACAGATAGAAAACGGACATAGAGCAGTCGGCAGGGGTGAAGTTAAAATAGACATATTTGTAGAGAAAATTCGCCCCGATATTAATGTCTAAATGCTTATAGTCTTTTTGCGAACAAACTGGTTGCGCTGTTATATATATAAACAACCCAAAAAAGAAGGAAATAACCCAACACGTTTAACCCAGATATTGACTACAGTGAATAACTCAACGTTTTTCTATTGTCTTTTTATAAATATAATTAAAGTGTAGACCAGTCAAAGTTGTACTAACTGGTCTATCTATACACAGTCTGTTTTCACAGTGCATACAAAGTCCATGGATAAAAAACACTCGAAGAACGCCAACCGCATATTATCTGTGAATGCAGCCAGTATTATTCTCACTGCTGCAGTTACGACAAACTAATCCACACTTTCTGACCTATCAGAATAGCCTGTTGTAAAAACGCTAACTATACTAGTGTATTACGGAATGATGATCAAAAATTATATTTAAAACAAACCAAGAAGAGTAATAGTTAGTTTCGCTGTTGCATCGTGCTTAAGGTAAAAAAAAAAAAAAAGTTCCAACACAAAAAAAAAAAGGTTTAGCTCCTGGCCATGTCACAGTGAATTCAATGTTTTATGATTACTGCCTCATAGATTAGTTAACATGACCAGAGTAAAATGCTTTGATGAATCACAAAATACTTAGTAGGTTTTAATATTCATTAGTGTGTTTGGGGTGTCCGCTGGTCCATCGCCGGCAAGTCATTAGACCTATGTTACATTGACATTTTCATCATTTGGCAGACGCCCTTTTCGACATACAAAAAGTGCTTTAAGTATCGATCAATGCATGTAAAAATTCTGGTTCGCAAGATCACAAAGAAAGTGTAACAAGAGCTGCATTTCTATTACATTTATGTATATTATTGTGTTGTATTAAATAGCAAGTGCATTTCGTAACTGCATTTTGTAACATTCTCATTTTACGGTAAAAATCGACAACATTTTTATATATATTGATATTTTTACTCTGAAGTTGACGGTTGATATAATTTAAAATATTTTAAGGGTGAAGCCAGCTTATATGAGCTATATCTCTTAAATTATTTATGAGGTATGCTTTGCATTGACATTCTTTGCATTGACAGGTTTAATTTTAAAAAGAAACTTTGATTTTAGTGAAAATGCTATTTTAGGTACAAATGAGTGGTTAAAATAAAATGGGTCACAATGTTTAGCTAAAATAGGCTGCACAAACACATTTTAACATATACATTAATGTTCTATGCACACCACATTTCTTAGATTTTTTTAATTAAAATTTTAATCATATTTTAATCGTATTTAAAAAAAAATCTTCGCATCATTTTTACTTTCACACAAATCTCAATAAAATACATTTAAGTTTGTGGTTGTAAGGTTGCAAAATGTAAAAAGGGATATTAATACTTTCTTCAAGGGAAAATATGGCCCATTTTAGCTGACTCTACCCTACATGATGAAGCTGATCTGTAAGAGATTTGTAACACTGAATGTTGTAATATTCACTTTTTCAATTCAGTTCAGTTTTATTTGTATAGCGCTTTTTACAATGATGATTGTCACAAAGCAGCTTTACAATTGAAGAAATTATAAAACAGAATTAAACATAAATCAGTTTGTCCCTGATGAGCAAGCCGGGGCGACGGTGGCAAGGAAAAACTCCCTGAGATGAGATAGGAAGAAACCTTGAGAGGAACCAGACTCAACAGGGAACCCATCCTCATTTGGGTGAAAACAGGTAGCAGGGATCATGAGGTTACATTGTGTGTGTGTAAACAACTATAATCATCAGTCCTTAGCAAGCAGCCGGAGCGTCTTTATGGCGAAGTGGGTCGTCCTAGATCGCCCGGTGATGCATCATCCGCTGGGCAGGTCACAGGGAAGGGACCCACAGGACAGGTCGGTGGTGGGGACTGGACTACTAGGTCAGCATAACTAAAAGGAGAACCAGAACGAAACACAGACATGAGGGCTCCCTGGTATGTTAAGCAACTTTTTGAGGAAGTACTGAGACCTACCTGCGTTTTGTCGAGGAAAGTGGTGGTTTTAGTTCCATCACCATGGTCGCTTTGGCACCTAATAAATACCGATTATAACGTATAGATTCAAAGCTCATTGCTGAACCCAAACTTCAAAAATCAGCTCCTGTCATACTTTTACAGTGACGCTCGATATTCCTATTGGCTGCCCTGCATAAAAAAAAGTCACGTGAGTGACGACAGTGAAACCCTGCGCGAAAACAGTAAAACGACGGCGCTGACAAACAGCTGCAGACCGACTGCTCCGCTGGGATCTAAGGAAGTTTAGCTACCAAAGTACGCGTAATGATGGCTAATTTTAAAGGTAAGAAATAAACGGCATTGTATTAAGCCTAATAAGTGTCTGTATTTAGAATGGTTTATTCTGATTTAATACTCTTTTTCCTTTTTCAACCATTACCCGCCGGGGTAAAACTTTCTCTTTCCCCCTAACTATCTGGATATAAAAGAAAAGACATTATAATAACATACATCTAAAGTTTCGCTTAGAAATTACATTGCACTTTTACGGTCTTGGTTAGGATACTTTGTATGAATGTCAGTATGAGTTTTAGCATTGCTTACTAGCGTTGAATTATGATTCTCATGCACAACGTGCTATCCGCATGTACTGTCCGTCGCTAAATAGTGTCGGAGGATATTACTGAAAAATACTATTGTCCTACGTTGATGTATTACTTTTTTTTATTTAAAGTTTAAAGATGCAACTGGTTTGTCCGCACGGTTGCCGTGTCCTTAACAATACCTCAAAAGTCGGTAAAGTCACTTACGTGCGCGTCTGCGCCTGAAAATAGCCTGCGTGATTTATGTCAATTGTACTGTTCTACAATTAATTACTATAGATTTTCCAATAATAGTACTATTGGGTCGTATGCCTATAGCGGCACGTTGGATTGTGAGTCGGAAGAGATTTGTTGTTTTGGGTATCTGGCCATGCCGACATACGCGTATCAGTAGTTGTGTTTGTAAACTGTGATAATACCGGTTATGCAAATTGGCATCGCACTAAAACCTTATCTAAAATACTAAAGTAAACTTTGAGCGTATGTTTTTATAAACAAACCAGTTCATATAAAAAGTGGGTTAAAATGTTATTATTATTATTATCATCGAAAAGGGTTACCAAAAGTAGAGTATTGTTCAAATACATTTCCCAATGTTTGTATAATTTAGATAGATTTAGATTATTTATACATGTTTTGGTGGAAAAAAAGATTCATTATACACGTTTAAAAAAAAGCTAAAAGCTTTTCTTTTTCAGTAACGAGTAAGCAAATAAAATCCCGTTTTAACGCCATTGCCTTTACTGACAAGAAAATGCGGCGTTACTATAATTAAGCTCAATAAAATTTTAATTTTTATACGAGTAGGCAGTTTTTTCTCTGGTAGCCACATAACTGATGAGGAATGGCTTAGGTAGGAAAATGTCTATCGTTTGCCATTCAGAGGCAGAATAGGGCAGGTAGTCACACATGATGCACAGTCGCGCATACACACGACAACGTCCTACGTCCAAAATCGCATACATTTAGGTAAGTCTGCACCTTCAGACTGTAAAAAATATGCTCTATATCGTATGGTTACGGATAGTAAGAATCCATTTAATTCACATAACCTATTTTTATATTGAGGGGCATCTAAGTTATTTGACATATTTAAAATATTTTTCAAAAGTTACGCAATAGTTACTGTTTCTGGTAATTACCCAGTTACTAACTCAGTTACTATTTGTGAAAAATAACTAGTAACATCTAACATGCCCAACACCGACAATAAAATTAGTATGATACAAAGAAAAACGTTGTTACAGATAAACAAAATCCAATTTTGGAGTAAAGGGTGACTAATGCATGCTGGCACAAACAGCCAAAAAGACAATTTTAACCCAGAACATCAACAAATTTTACCAAGTTTTACCAAACTTACTGGTGAATTGGATGGACATATAAATAGACAAAGTTCTCCCCATTTAAGACCCCAATGTGGCAAAGATGTAGGGACTGGCCGTCACCCAGTCTAACTTGGATACGTGCTGTGGGGACCCCACTGTTACAACACCTACCGCTGCCTGCATGTGGGATCTTGTATCAGACACTGGTACCACCAGCCCTACTGTTTTATTGACTTAGAAAATAAGCAGGTCCATGAGACAGTCCTGTTGAAAACAGAACTTTTAACCTTGGAGTAGCAAACAAGCGTGCGCTGGAAGATGTCTGCTAGAGGGGATTTCAGGAATGCACTCTGAGTCTCACAGGTGTCAGGAGGTCCCTGGACTTATAAGTTACCGCAATGACCTCGACCGCTCATTGTCTCCTTGCATAGAAAGCGTCTTACAGCTTGGTTGTGCTGGGTATCAAACCCACACTATTCCAATTAGCAGCCCAATACCATAACCACTGAGCATCTATCTCTGCACATATCTGTGCCCCACCCAAGTGTGGAGGTAGGCCTGCCTGGGCTTCATACAATGTAGACAGTGTCTGAAGGTCTCCAATCATGGAGAGCGAAGACTTTGCCAGAAGAAATACTTAACCCTTCAGGTTCCCATACTTGACTGAAGCTTCCTCTAATGGGTATGCACAGCCCCTCTAGTAACACTGGCAAGGCTCTAGATGGAAACCTCAGTTGCCATGCCAATCTTAGCCTCCTTGCACTGTGAAAGAAGTGGGTAACTAATGGGTCTCTCCCCACAGAGAACTCCTCCTCAAGGCCACGGTAAGCTGCAAAGGCTGTTAGAACATCCTCAGAGAAGATGTGGATTGTGGATTGACGATTGTAGTCTACTGGATTCTGCTGCTTAGCTCTGCAACAAATAGTGATTAACTTCTACTTTAGGGCATTTTGCTTCTTTGTTACCGGGGTTCTGAAGTGCTAGAAGCGGTGCCTCCTCTGAGGCCTCAAGTAGCTCCTGTGTCCCCCCAAGAGTGGGTACCCTGACATGCAAAGGGCCTGGAAAACAGCTACTTGGTCATTAGTTTCCTCTCCAAGGTAGACCTCAGCAGTTTGTAGAGTAGCTTCGGAGGCTCCAGCGATGCCGCTGTGTTAGGGGATAAATAGATCCACCCTTGGCATTTTCGAAGACCCTTTAGACTCACTATGTTAGTGTAAGCTAATTAGCTACTGCTAAGAAGCCGCACAGAGTATGGTTAGCGCCGGATAATATTTAAATGACAATATATATTACGATATAACTTTTTTTAATGACGGTGATATGATTTTTGAACACATTTTCGATATTTTGATATCAGTGACGAACCCCGTGCTTATTTGCCCCGCCCCCTCCCGAGCTCTAATTAACATGGCCGCAAAGTGAGCTCTGCTGCCCACAGACCAATGCGTTGCACAAAACAGCCGCATCTCAGATCTCCCATAGTATCGGGTCGTGCGCACACGGCCGTAAGCGCCAAATACCGACTTAAGAACGTAGCACGCCGGGAGCGTGAAGCCATGAATCGGTCATAAAGATAATCTTTTTAATACCAGCCCCCATTTCTGCAGCTCCTTAGTTTTTATAATAAAACAGTGCATGGCTTTCCGGCTTTGATACTCTTCAACTTTAATATAAAGCGAAAAAACTACAAATGATTGTTTTATAAAGCCAAAACACAAGCAAGCATTGCTTTTTAGGGAAATGTCTGTCTGTCTCGCTCAAGCTCAAGCCGCCACCAGTCACTATTGAAATAAGAAAAGCATGTTTCCTCAGTACCTTAGCTTTTATAATAGAACAGTGCGTGGCATTTTTTCTAAACCTTTTCTTATTACCCAAGACTGGATAAATAAAGAGGGTTTTGTCAGGAACAGCATCCAACGTAAAAATTTGCCAAATATAAATATGCAAATCATCTGTCGAAAATTCATACCAGATCAGTCAAGGCCAGGGTTAGCACCTGTTGACAGTGTGCCAACAGGAATTGGGCTACTGTTGGTCAAAGGGGGAGATGAGACTGAGAATGTTGGGACAATGACAGGGAAAGGTAGAGAGCTGGTGGATTTGATGGAGAAAGGTAAGGTAGAAGTAAGGTAGATATATTGTGTGTACAGGAGACCAGGTGGAAGGGTAGCAATGCTTGTAGTATGGGATCGGGATTCAAGTTATTCTATTATAGTGTCAGACAGGGTGATGAGTCTGAAGGGCTGATGATAAATGTTGTTATGTGGTTATGCCCCACAAGTAGGTTGTGAGTTAGAATAGTTCTGGCGTGAGTTAGTAATTGTGAGTGTTTTCAGAGGAGAGAGAGTAGTGACAGAAGCAGTTGGTACATCAGAACCAACTGCCTTTTCCTCTTTTCATCATTTTCAAAGCCATAGTGTCTAACCTAGTGTACAACTGTACAACTGTATTCCTGTCTACTTTCCTCAGTCCTTTCTTTGTCCCACTTACTACCTTTGTGGAGGTGTGGTGTGAAATTGTCTAGGAGAGGCAGCAGTGGAATTTCTTACTATATTGTTTAACAGGATTTTAGTAAGTGAGAAGATGCTTGATAAATGGAGGTGTGTACTGGTGTCTATCTTTAAGAACAAGGGTGATGTGCAGAGTTGCAACAACTACAGGGTCATAAAGTTGATGAGTCATACAATGAAGGTATTGGAAAGAGTAGTGGAAGCTAGGTTAGGGAGAGTAGTAGGTTTTTGTAAGCAGTAGTTCTACAGATGCAATATTTGCTCTGAGAATGCTAATGGAGAAGTACAGAGATGGTCGTAGGTAGCTGCATTGTGTTTTTGTACACCTTGATAAAGCATATGACAGGGTACCAAGAGAAGAGCTGTGGTAATGTATGAGGAAGTCAGGAATAGCAGAGAAGTATGTCAGGGTGGTACAGGATATGTATCAGTGGAGCATAACAGTGGTAAGGTGTGCAGTAGGTCAGACAGAGGAGTTCAAAGTGGAGGTGGGACTGCATCAGGGATCAGCTCTGAGCCCCTCCTTGTTGCTGTGGGGATAAATTGCGTGACAGACGAGGTTGGGCAGGAATCTCCTTGGACAATGGTGTGTGCAGATGACATTGTGATCTGTAGTGAGAGCAAAGAGCAGGTGGAGGAAAACCTGGAGGGGTAGAGGTTTTCTCTGGAGAGAAGAGGAATGAAAGTCAGTTGTAGCAAGACAGAGTACAAGTGTTTAAATAAAAGAGAGGGAAGTGGAACAGTAAGATTACAGGGTGAAAAGGTAAAGAAGGTACAGGAGTTTAAGTACTTGAGTTTGACAGTCCAGAGCAATGGAGAGTGCGTAAAAGAGGTAAAGAAGCGAATACAGGCAGGTTGGAATGGGTGGTGAAACGTGTCAGAAGTGATATGTGACAGGAGATAATCAGCTAGAATCAAGGAAAGGTGTACAAGACAGTGGTAAGACCAGCTGTGATGTATGGTTTAGAGACAGTGGCACAGCTGGAAGTATCAGAGTTGAAGATGTTGTGGTTTTCTTTGGGGGTGACGAAGTTGGGACAGGTTTAGGAACAAGTTCATTGGGGGACGGCTTATGTTAGATGTTTTGAGGAAGAAGTCAGGAAAACCAGATTAGGGTGGTTTGGGACATGTGCAGAGGAGGGATAGTGAATATATTGGTAGGAATGGTTAGGAATGAAGCTACCAGGCAGAAGGCAAAGAGGAAAACCAAAGAGGAGGTATATGGATGCGATAAACAAGTACATAAAGTTAGTGGGTGTGAATAAAGAGGATGTAGAGAATAGGGTTAGGTGGAGACAGATGATTCGCTGTGGCGAGCCCTAGAAGGGAACAGCCAAAAAGAAAAGAAGAAGTGTGTTCTTCGTTAAAATGTAATATTTGGGTGTCAACATACATGAAAATCAATTATTAATCCATGATTTTAGTTTGTAAATCTTTTACATTTCTTATACTGTGCAAATCGATGTATATTCAGTATTGGCAGTTTTCACATGAAAATGTCAGTGTCAAATAACACTTTGAACAAAAGCAACACTTTAGTATGACTTGCCCACATCAAATCCACATGGGGGCCCTAAAGGGCAAAACCAGTGTGGACCCTCTATGGGTTTGTCCACAGGGGGCCCAAAGTAGGTTTACTGTGGACAAGACAAACAATGGGCCACACTTTCTCATGGTGGGCCCGCATGATTATGTTTGCTGGGGGGCCCAATAGTTTTACCCACAGTGGCTTCACATGTTTGCTGAGTTGTTTTAAGTGTTTTCATAGTGCCACTTGAAAATTGCTCAACTGTAGGCATTCTTACTGTAGGCCATGTTATCACAGTAATCTACATGACAATAAAACAATAAAACTGAAACACCGGCTTGCCTGGGTAACCATTTTCTCTTGCAAAACACCCCAGAGTGGCTCAATAATATTTAAGGCTAGTGTGAAGGCCATGAGAGATGTTCAGTCTCACTCTCTTGTTTGTTAACCCACTTCATCAGCATTTAGTGTTTAAACCATTTGGTGTTTATGGTCTTCCAAAATAATTTAATCTTTAACGTTCGCTCATTCATTCATTTTCTATACCCACTTATTCTGTGAGTCGGTGTGACAGGGATCTGCTGGAGCCTATCGCAGCCATCTCTGATAGGGCGAAAAGCAGGAGGGGTACACCCTGGACAAGTCAACAGTCCATCACTGGGCCACACACTCACACTCACTCCTATGGGCAATTTGGAATCACCAATCAATCTTACATACATGTTTTTGGACTGTGGGAAAAAACAGAGTACCCAGAGTAAACCCACACAAGCACGGGGAGAACATGCAAATTCCACACAGAAAGGCTCCTGTCCCAGAATCGAAACTGGGCCTTTTTGATGTAAGCAGCAGTGCTAACCGCTAAGCTATTCAAATTTAAATCAATGCAGTCACTTAAATGAGGCTAAACCTACAGTTCAACAAGGTTTTTAGAGACATGCTCACATCTAGCACATTTAGTGAGACATGCTCACATTTAGCACAATTATCACATTTATCTTAATGATGCAGGAATGTGAGCATGTCCACTTTTTTTGGATTAGGTTTGGAGCAGTAAAGTACAAGAGTGTATAGTGGTGGTCCGTATGACAAAAATTCTATTTACTGTATGTCACATTCACAAATGTCAAAAATCAATTTTCTTTTTCTTAATGTTAGTTAATAACATAATGTTGATGGAGTTCAAAAGGCGGAAATCTAAAGCGCAGAAGTTTAGCGACAGTCTAGCATGCACATAACAAAAGTAAATTTAACTTGAAATTATTTGTAATTTATAGGAATTATTTAACTGGTCTTTAATTATTCTAAATCTGTGGGGCACATTGTACAAATACATTACTTAATTCACACACACACACACACACACACACACACACAATTCCACACACACTACAAAAATATTTATCTGACTCATTAGTGAACATTTGTAACTGTTTTATCCAAATTAACCCAAATTAATTTTCTCCTTTGTCACTCCAGATTCCTTATCAGTTATACTCACTCAATGTTTTAGTGCAACCTGCAGGGTGTTCCGGTACTGCTGCTACTGCTATCGCTCAGGTTGGTTGAGATATTTCTAGTTTTATAGTTATTGTTACTGGTATCTGCTTGATGGAAAAAAAATGATGTATTAGATGAGTTCTTGGTAAAAATGTGGTCTTTTGAAAGCCTCATACAAATTTTTGATTTAATTATTTAGCTTAGCTTTAGTCATTGTTCCAGTCTGGTTCAACTCTAATGTATGTCTGTTTGATTTGCAGACGATAATGTACCGTTATCAGTGGAAGAAACAGAACCGTGTTCTTATCAAGGCTCTGTGCGGCCCTGGTTTCTGGATGTAGACTATGAGGATTTTGCACCTCATTTAGCAGAGAACAGGGTAAGTTAAGCTAAAGGGTAAGGGTAGAAAAAAAGATTTGTGTGAAGAATTTTTTTATGAAATAGTATAAAATTTTTCTAAATTTGCAGGGAAAAAACTATCACTGCATGGGTCTAGTGGTAGAAATTGATGAAACCAATCTTAATGCAAGATTCCTTGATTAAAGCTGCACCACTAATGTAATTGGGGGCCAACGTTTAATTTCAAAAAGAAAGATGACACTGTAATACAGAGAGCATGTGGTAAAGAAACTGCCACAAACTTTCTCTGTGGGAGCTACAGCAAGAAGAAAGGGACAAAGAGTACACTGAAAAGCAAAAGACTGTTTAATTACTTTGTTCTACATATTAAATGTGTCTTGTTTAAACTTAAAAGCCTTATCTGTTTTAAATAAATTATGCATGTAAAATATTCAGGTTTTTTAAAAATGTTTGTATGTTTATAATAAAAAATGGACTACTAAATGAGTGCATTTTCATTATCATTTTGTGACTGTTTGGTTTTTTCTTACAGGCTAATTTATTAGATAATTCTAACCTCTGTTCTTTGTCTGGTTGTATTTCATATTTAAAATTATTTTAAAAAATTTTCATCAACGTATTTTGAATAATTATTGACTATTTCACTATATACGTAAAGTACTGGTCAGAGATGGTGCCGATATTTAAATGAACCACTAGAGACTACAGTTCCCTTTGGGTCATATAAAACAGCTTTTGGGGTTTTCTATAAATCATTGATCATTGAACAGTCTGAGCTTATATTACATCTGCTGGGAACCCCACTCCAAGACGTATCCATCCATCCATTGTCTATACCCACTTAATCAGGGTCTCTTTCCGAGCTGTCATTGGGCAAAAGTTAGGGCTACACACTGGACAGGACACCAGTCCATCACAGGGCCACACATAGATAAACAACCACATACACTCACACTTACTCCTATAGGAAATTTAGAATCCCTAATCAATCTAACATACATGTTTTTGAACTGTGGGAGGAAACCGGAGTAAACACACGTAATAATCTCCACACAGAAAGTCTCCTGACGGGTATACAAACCTGCCAGGGATACGATCCAGGGACCTTCTTGCTGTGGGGCAACAGTGCAAACCACTAAGCTTCCCTAAAAGCTATTAAAATTGTATTAAAATGACAACATAACAGTAACAGATTATTTTGCAGTTGTGAAAGCTTCTCCTAGGTCATAAATGATATAATATACACACACACATTTTAGCAGAACATAAAACTGCTAAAATTTCTTCAGTAAAACCTCGCTGCTCTTTACTCCTTCACTGATTATGGAACTAGAAAAGTTGTAGTTATTTTCTCAGAATAAGCTGAGGGGCTTCTTGATAAACTGTGTACCACGCTGCTAATTCTGCCTTAGTGCAGATTAAAAGATGACATGGGAGTGGTTTTTCTAACCTCTTTAGTCCCACTTGTACATAAAAAAAATGGGTATCATCCCAATCCCATGAAAAATAATGGGGTTCGGGGGTGATTTTGTCCCTATCTCAAGATTAATAATGATATTGTTCCCATTTCAAAATTAAAAATTAATACCACTTGCTTGCAACACCTGCATCAACCCTGTGATCCACTGAAGCCATTCTTCTCCTGCTTCTTGCCCTCTTACTTTAAGATTTTTCTTATTTTAAGATTCTTCTTATTTCAAGATTTCTCTTTCAGAGCTGTACCGCAACATGTTTGGCTGATATGATTATATTTTCTGGATTATTATTATTAGTAGATTATTATAGTAGATTAAGTAGGTAATTTCTTTGTCTCTGGCCTTCATCACTTCTGAAAAGGTTTATCTTGGTTCCAGCAAATGGTCTTTCACATCTCTGGTAACTGGACATCACATACTCCGACAACAGAGCCACGAATGCAGTCAGGTGCGTAAAGTGGTTAGTCCATCAAAAACTTTTTGAAATATAAAAATAATTAAATAAAACATTTTAATTGATAAATTTTCTTTTTTTATAGACAAACATATGAACAAATGAAGATAACGGGGTTTGAGCCCAGAGACTCTCTATGTGCGCCCAAAAACTCTCTCATCAAAAGAATATCATGAACGAAACGAAATCACTCCTTTACCTGTTCTTTCCTCAGCCGCCACTAGAGGTAGTCACATATCCATCCATAGCATTTTACTGGAAAAGCCCAGTTTTAAGACAACCAGAGGCGTAACTAGGGTTTTCAGCGCCTGGAGACAAAGTCAGTTTTCGCGCCCCCTCCTGGCCCCCTCGTGGCAATGCGTGAGACATAAGGGGGTCCGTTATGCTTTCCCGGAAATTGTTGAGTTTTAGAACATGAAAACCTGCAGTTCGTAGCATATTTTTAGAGTATGAAGAGGATGAAAAAGTTAAATAATTAAGGAAACCATGGTATAATTGGGGAAAACATTTCATTCGGAAATTCATTCATAATTATGTAACATAAATTTGGTGTCCCCAGATGCTGCTCCAGGGGACAGATGTTCCCCCTTAACGCCCCCCCCCCAACCACACACACACCTACGCCACTGAAGACAACAAACGAACACTTGAATGAGTCACACACTTGTCATAAAAGTGCGTCACTTAAATCTATAATTGGCTAACATAAGTTTTCTCATCCTGTCCTCCATAGCTGAACTTAACTTCATGTCAGTGGGTTCTAGAGTTTGGACCCAAGTTTGTAGCTGCTATTTTGGATGACTTTTAGCTCAAATCTTTCAATATTGTTATTTTATTAATCTGATGATCTTGTCTGATCAGTAGAATTATTGATATTTTCTCCCCTGTCCTATCAATTGGTAGCGTATTAATCCTAAATGTCAGGTTTCACTCACTATCGGTATTTCATAACCCTTCTGTCTGGTTGCAGGTATAAACTACCTATTTGCAGAAAGACCAAGCCATAAACTAGGAGCTTCATTTCCACAACTATAAAAGCTTAAAATAGAAAGCAGCCCTCGATGTGTCATCAAACACATTCCATAAAATTATCTAATTATCCCATTATGTTTTCATTTCAAAACCAACAGTGTTACCATGAAAATAACCAGGGTTGTGTTTAGACCTCAGACAGTTAACTTACAACTTTAGCCCTCAAATCATCATTTTATGCTTCAGACAATAGACATTGCAAAACACGAAAGGCAAATCGCACTTAAATTAAAGGATCAGTGCTCGAAATAAACAGGCTTCCGTATATGACACAAGGAAGCAAGACATTATGGCAGACAGACATGACTGTTTAGTTCTGGCCCACATCCTTAGAATGAACTAGAAGTTCCAGTTTAGCAACTGCTCACTGCAGTAAAAGGACTCGAAAGGGGAAAAAAACCCCGTATGTCAATTTACTGACATGTAAACATTAAAATGTATTTTTATCAAAAGATTTTTACAAAATCAATAATGTGTATAATTGTGATACAGATTAGAATTTCAGATGTTTCAAAATGAAACTTGAATAATAAACAGGAACAGGATGGTTATAATAAAATAACTAATGTTTACTTATCACAAAAATAATTTCAACAGTAATAACAAAAAAAGTGAAACACTAAAAAAGATTACAAATAAAAGCAGTTAAGAATTTTTTGAATGGCCATAGTTTGACTGTAGCACAGTTCTCTTTACATTGAAATTAACATGAATTTAAAAAATTGCTCATTCAGTAAAATGCAGAACTTACATTTGTGTTTTGAGTCTGGATTTAAAGATGGCTATTGATTTAGCACATCTGATCTCCTTGGGAAGCTGGTTACAACTGCGGGCTGCCTAATAGTTAAACCAGATTCCGGATGTCTAGAGTGAACTCTTGGTATGTCTGATTGACTTGATCCTGATCATGTGAGTGATCTAATTGGTTTATTTTCAGTGAACATATCAAACTGTATTTAGGTCCTGGCCTATTGAGTGATTTATAAGCAAGTAAAAGTACTTTTAAAATTAATTCTAAATGTAACTGCAATCAGAACATACAGTATCATGCTGGTCCTCAAGTTCTTACACTGGCTATTTAATTTACTAATTCACAGCATTAGATTACTTGGTTCTAGTCGGATTATTGGATGTTCTAAAGATTCAAAGAGATATAAAGATTTATATCTCAGGCACACACATGACATATATAGTTTTTCTTTTGAATAGTATTTACAAAACAAACAAGTACAATAAAATTCCTTAAAATCAATCTGCAAATACACTGATAAAATTAACAGTTACACATGGTAGCGTAGTGATGAGGTGTTGGACTTGAAGATCAGGGTTTGATTCCCAGCACCATCAATGTATGTTCTGATTTTTTGGTCTTAGTCAAAATCCTGACTTTAATGTTTTGTACGGCTGCAGCTTTTTAATGGTTTTCCTAAGAAGGACAGTCAGGAGTGTGTTACAATATTCCAGTCTGCCGCTGATAAAGGCATAAACAAGAATCTTCAGGTTCCGACTAACATAACCCTGAATTCTGGAAGTCTTCCAATTTAGTTATTTGCTTTGACATGATTACTGAAACTACGGTCTGACACCAGAATCTCACCAAGTTTCCTGACTTGATCCTAGAATCCTAGAATCAAGGTTTACATTTATATTGAGAACTTTATTTTTGTTTCCAAAAGCAATGTGACTTCAGTTGTCTCCTTGTTTTACTGGTTTAAAGTTTTGGCATGTTTTTACAGAATTTTGTAGATGCCCTAATCCAGAGTGACTTACATTTATCTCTTTCATACAACTAAGCAATTGGTGGTTACGGGCCTTGCTCAGGGGCCCAGCAGTGGCAACTTGACGGTGCTGGGAATCACACCCCGATCTTCAAATCAGCAGTCCAACACCATCACTGCACTACAATATGTAACTGTTAATTTTATCAGTGTATTTGCAGATTGATTTTAAGGAATGATTTTTATTGTACTTGTTTGTATTGTAAATACTATTTAAAAAGATAGACCCAAGGAAGAAAAACTATATATGTCATGTGTGTGCCTGAGACATAAATCTCTAAATCTCTTCTGAACCAAGTTATCTAATGCTGTGAATCAGTAAAGCAAATACTTATTTACTCAGTAAATAAAACTATAATTCTAAATATTTCCTTTTTGCACTGCTGTGCTGTGGACTGTTTATTGTTGGAATAATGCTGGAATACTGAGGTTTCCATATTGTCTGGAGTACCAAATTAGTGGTTGTACATTTTGCAAGGGTTGGTGTCGAACTGTCTGACAGTTCCTAAATCTGGAGGCCACCGCACACACACACACACCGCTCAACAAATGCCTTACGTTTTAGTCACAACAACAAATCTGATTCCTCTTAGTTTTCAGAATCAGTAAAGATTAAGTTTACACTGATTTCTACCACAAACCATTAGGCTGCTCGGACTGAGACTATTCAACCGCCATCTTAGTGTGGCTCCTGCAGAATCATGGCACATCACAGCCACGTTGTGTAACTTAAGTTTAGAGCAATGCTGTGGAAACCTCAGTGTTCTATAAATGGTACAGCAGAGAGAGACACACCCTTGGCACACTTTTCTTCCAGATCTGTAGTAAGGCTGTACTCCTCATTCACCCTGCAGCAACCATTACTTTATTTCGGTCTAATCTATAAAACATAGTGGGTTTAAATAGGTTCAGAGTTGGGTGTTGTCCCCAGAAATGTTTGTTAAACCAAATGTTAACATGTCAAAAAGATGTGATGAAATGACTGGAATTGCAATCCAAGACTATAACAACATTATAAACTAAACCACATAGCAGATAAAAATGGAAAACCAGAACTTTGTTTATAAATATGAGCCAGTCCATGTACCTTTACTCGAAGAATATTTATTCCACATGTAAATATTACACTGAAAAAAAATATATATATAAATATATCATACAAACATTTAATATTAATAATGCTGATATAATACTGCTTAAAAAATTTTAAAAAATCTAACATTGAATTTATCACATGATGCGTATTAATAATACTCAAAAATAGACTAGATTAGTTAAAAATTTGATTCATGGCTTCAAGCATGTTCCATAGTAACAGTTTGCTCTGGCCAGAACAAATTAAAAATACTACTTGATACAGACAGATTTAGGTTAACAAATTGAACAAAATGAAGTTTTTTATTGCTGTAGTAGTGCATATTTTTGTCAGTAAGTTCAGTTCAAACCAAACTTACTAAATAACGAACCTGTACGCATTTAATGCATACTGAAGCAAATGAATGAATTAAACATCAGCCATTTGGTTTGCATTTTTACAATCAAGTTAACATTAATTACTAATTTATTCACACAAAGTCTGGCCTTAATAAAGTCTCCAGTAAATTGTATTTATTTAGTATTTTAAAACTATTTCATTGGTAATCCCAGTATTTTTTAAATATTATATCTGAAGGTTTCAGTCAGAGGTTTAAGAAAGACGTAAAGTCTGATTTTGGTGCAAATGAAGTCATACAAAAGGACCAGTCTTTCCCTGCTTTAGCATCTGGTACTGGAGCTTTTGCAGCCGGCTTCGGTTTTGGCCACTAGCAACCGAAGGGAATCTTCTGATGTCCTGATGATTTCCCTACCACTAGAAAAGGAAACGAGACATGCAGAGAATGAGTGCTTCAGACATATCTTATATTTGAGTTTTTAGTTTATTTTAATTTAAGATAGATGATTGTCAGAAATACAGGTTTTAACATTTTTTTCTGGGTATCTGTTTCAGGGTATCACGGTGGCTTAGGGGTTAGCATTTTCCCCACAGCATGAAGGTCACAGGTTTTCTGTGTGGAGTTTGCATGTTCTCCCTGTGTTTGTGTGGATTAACTTCGGGTACTCCGGTTTTTCTTTTAGAAACCATATGTTAGGTGATTTTAAATTGCCCATAGGAGTGAGAGTGAGTGTATGTGGTTGTATTGGCCCTGTGATGGACCGGTGAACTGTCCAGGTTGTACCCCCACTTTTCGACCAATGACAATGACTTTAGCAGATCCCTATGACCCTGAGTCAAAATAAGCGGGTATAGACAGCTTTTTTTTTTATAGGATTGTGTAAAACAGTGTAAGGTAGTCTTTCATTATATAGGACTAAAAAAAGATGCATAATGATATATTTATGTAACATACTACTGGTTTTGTCTGGACACATACTGTATCAGCCAGCTGCTTTGAATTACTTAGTATGTAAAGGTTAACAGAGTGAGATTCTATTTCCTGTACTTTTCAAAGTTAATTCCTAACCTTTAAACCATTCATTGGTAATTGAATGCCATTTCTATCTCCTGATTTTTTAACCTATTAAAAATAAATGTATTTTTATTGTCTTCACTTTAATAAAATAAAACTGTTATGGGTGCAGCAAATATAAAAAAATATATTTTAATTCATTAGAGACACTTTTATATGCATTTATCTATCATTTTATCTTGTACGTTTTGATCAGACTGACTCTTGGTAACACTCTTGCAACACTCTTGGTATCTTTTTTATTACCTGGTGTAATATATATATTTATTACCTTGGTATTTTTATGAACAGGTGTCTATATTAATTTCTGCATAGGTCATGAGTAAATAGCTTCCTGACGGAACATGCTAGTGCATTTTGATAGGTGCAAAAGTTCTTCTGTGAAAATGCTTCCAATAATCAGTGATGATAAGTGAGTTTTTATAATTGTGTACTCACGTCTGGTAGTCTATGCCTACAAGGCTGATGCCATTTACAGCCAGAATTCGATCACCAATCCTGAGCTTTTGACACTGAGCAGCTGGCGAGCCTGGGACTACTGACTTTATGTAGATCCCATTCACCCCCAGTGGAGATTTCTAGAGAACACACACAACACAATCCGCAACATTTTAGCCATCAGGTCTTCATTGTCTCCAATATACTGCATGTGTCACCTAATGACTAGAAATTCTGGAAAATGCAGGGGACCACCTCAGAAGCTCAAAGTAGTCTATATTAGTCATTATATCAAATGACTTACAGGGCCAAAAAAAGCTAGATACCTCCTTATGGAGCAATGTTTTTTAAAGATTGACCACCACTCCACACCACTATGCTACACTTCTTCATCAGATGAGACCATTGTAGCAGCATAACACAGCCAACAAATATTTTAAAGTACAGCTGCTGAGCAGCCAAGTTTTAAAACCATTAGAAAGTAATGTTGGCCATATAAAAAATTTTACATACAAGGATTCAAAGAGGTTTAACATTATGCATAAAAGTGTTTGCCAACATGTTGTCTGCAACAAATATCTGAAACAGCTGCTTTCTGAAAATCGAAATGTTTTAGTCGTAAGTTATATACAACAAAATAAAATAAAAAGGCTTACGAGTCTCATGGTACCTGACCCTAAAAATCTTATGATAGTATGATTATTCTAACATTAGACATATTTATTTATTAGACACAAGTAAACAAAAAACTGTTTCAGCCATTAGCCTGGATTTATATGTAAAAAGGTATCAGTGGCATAAAACACAATTTGAAATACTCAGATAAATCTATATACATTAAAGTTTAAACAAAGATTGAGCTTCAGTGCAAAAGCATTTTTACAAGTTTTATTTATAAAAATATACACAGTTACATGTTATTATAGATTTATTATAGCTTAAATGGTTGCTCAGAATGGTTGCTTTCTCCAGAAAAAAAAGACAGAAAATCAGACAAAGCGATACATTTAAGTCCATCTATTAATCTAGATATGTTAAAAATATATGTTGAAGGTCATAAAGAATTGGGTTTATAGAAAGTAAAGTGAAAAAAATCTCACCAGTCCATCAACCAGCGCCAGGCCAAGCCCATGAGGTCCTCTCGACACTTCTACTGTGAACACCTCATCATGATCGTCTTCATCCTTTACTGTTTCTCTCGCCCCATTTGTGTTCTCTCTAAAACCACTCTCTAAACAGTAACACGATCACAAAACACTATGTTAAAGCTATTTCATGTGGTTTGCACTTTTTTCGTGATAATGATTTGGAAATATTATTTATTTTCTAATTAGTACAGAAAACTATTTTTTTTTTCAATTTTACATGTTCTCAAAAATGTTTGTAATTTAACCCAATAATCTAGGGGCACTTACATAATCCGCCAGTATTTAAAACATCAATAACATGTTTTTTTACTTGACAAGCAAGAGCAAAGAAGTATAAAACTGCTCATCCTTTGGATGATTCACTGCATCAGCACCACAAGGGTAACAGATCCACCCCCACCCCTTGAAACAGTTCACACCTCGGACTAGGACTTTGAACAATGGTTGTCTCGAATAAGATTCTACCCAGCAACTCGACTGTAAACTCCCATGATGCTTCATACACGGCTCTTTTATCTCCTGACATCACCACCTCGTTATAGACTTATAATACTAACCCTGCCTACAAAAAAAATTAACATGATTGCAAGAAATGCAATCCAGTTAAACAGGTTCTTTTTGATCAGAATAAAGAATGTAAAGTTCATTAATAAGCAGTCAATAGTTGAAGAACATTTTAAATTTTTAATAAATTTATTTAAGTACAAAGATCAGACGGAAAATAATAAAGGCAAATAGTATAGATCCAGCTGGATTAGTTTGAACAGTAGTTCTTTGTGAAAGATTACTGATCCATCAGAGTTCAGGCCTTAAACTTCCTAAGAGCATGCATTAAACATTAATTCTATTGTTCATAGGTTTATAATTTAGAGACACTTGAAAAAAAATGTCAAAAGAACAGATGTACTTGTTCTTTATACTGTAAATTTACTATAATAGAAAGGTTAATTCTGAATTTTCATGTCTAACTTTAACGTTAATCCTTCTTGGAATGTTACAGAATGCACTGAATCATAGAGGTGGAGGAGCACAACCCATAGTGACATGGCTTTTTAATACTAACACTAATCAGAGCCAGAGCACACAATACCCTACGTTAGCGTCCATCCCACACATGACATCATCATTCCGACTGCCAAAAACAATAGACCTGGGGAGGAGAAGGCTCATCCTTTGAACTTGAAGAAAACCCCACTGAGAGAACAAATCTCATTCTCTTTTCAGTCCAAGCTTAGCAGGAATAAAGAAGAATGCTAAAATCTAAGTTTAATAAACACTTTTTAAGGTCTTATATACATTTATTTATAACTCCACAGAGGCCCTATGCGAAGCCGTTGCTCGTGCGTTTCTTCCACAGTACTTTAGGTAGGTTATGGATTTGCACAGAATTTTGAAGTTAATTTATTGAAATAGTGTGCATGATCTATGTTTTGAACAGATGTTATGTTTTAAGATAATCAGTTACCTTTAACATTTTGTTTTACTTCTTCTTGTAGCCTGGCCTCAAGTTCGGACAGCTCTAGGCCTTGGGGTGTGTTGGGTGGGGTAAGTAGGCAGGACGGATCCAAGGCCAGGCTCTTTTGTGAGCGCAGGTCTGTTTTTCCAGGCAGGCTGTTCTGGAGTTCCAGGTTTTTTAGTTTCTGTGACAAGAGTTCCTCACAGGACCCAAGAGCATTGTGAACTCCCCCAAGCTGAAAAGATGAAGCAGCCCGACACTGCTGTTCCTCTGGTATGTAACCAGATGATCTTGTTGGCCTGGCTTTGAGTGACCCAAGGCACTCCACTTGTGAGCTTTGTGTAGCTTGCATCTGGTCTGTGCTGTTGTCCTAAATCGAACAAACACACAATCATGCCAAAACCCAAACTGAGGTCTTATAAAGGCCAACAAATTGAGGTATGAGAGGTACCTGCAGGGGTTTATTTTGTCTATTTTGTATCTGGCTGATAGAGAGGTTGTCAATAAACAACTGCAGGTTGTTAAGGTGGGACAATAAAGCAGGTTCTGTAATAGGCTTCCCCAGATCCAACTGAAATGTGTTGCTGGGCAGGATCAAAGGAGGATGATTGTCAAAACTCTCCAGTATTTCAGCTAGAAAAGATTAAAATTATTATTAGTATCGAAGGATTTATTACAATAATTATTAAAAAAAATATATGCAACTGGCTTGTAGCTGCATTTATCAACATAAGTTACATATATGATGTTTTAAATCAACCTTTGTGTAAAATTATAAATATGCATTTTATGCAAGTTTTACACAACAGACAAAGATTGCAAAAAAATAGCATAAATCCAGCATTCACAATTTATTTAAAGACCTGCTGTGAGAAGTACTTGAAAACATCAAAGCTGTGAAATCCCTTAAGGACAATGACAGACTAAAAGTTAACAGATTAGTCAGCCAATGGAAAGAACAATCACATGGCAGAAAAAGTAAATGAGCAAAACACAGCAGAAATAGGATGCTTTTTGTTGGCACTTGTAGATGCTCATACCTCTTCATAACTCTGCATTCTAGATCACATTGGCACTGGTGTGTGTGTGTGTGTGTGTGTGTGGGGGGGGGTGTTGTTAGACTCACAGGTTTGGAAAGCAAGTTCTGCTTCGTCTTGGGAAGGGGTCCAGCAGGAGGGACTGGCCCTACTGGAGCTGTATTCTCTTAGCATATGATGAAGTTGTGCTGGATTGAGGTGCGGGTACTCGGCTCTAAGAGACACCCAGGAGGTCTACATACAAAACACAACATGAAACATTTAAGGCACAGTTAACACATACAAACGAGAAAATACCAGTTTAACACAATTTCTAGTAGTTCAAGCAACTCTGGTCAAATTGCACAGATTTATTTATTGTTAAAAAAAAAAAAAATGGGAAAAGTGGAAGTGGTGGCTTAATGATCAGAAGATCAGCATTAAGGTATAATGCTGAATATAAAAATAATGAATAAAATGTTTGTGTTTTCCTGTGCCTTATTTAAGAAAAGTTGTGTGGTTACTCTGTATATACTGTGGTTTAGGGTTGGGATTTTTATAGAGAATGCTGCTTTTTCTAATACAATAGAACAACAGACAAGAGCTTTAGATAACTCACTCATTTAGATAAATCATTACTAATGCCAAAGGTAGTAGCAGCAAATCATAGCTAATGCAAAAAGAGTAAGTGGTTAAGCACATTGCTGGAACAAACCACAGAATGCCCATGCTATATGGGTGGAACACTTTAACCAGCCTCCTAGCAACTAGCCCACTCAACTCTTTTTTTTCCTAAGCTCAGCAAGTCAGTTTCTGCTGAGCTGCAATGCTGGGTTATGCTCAGTGACATGCGAGACAGCACAGATTGACTTTATGTAAAAGCAATCCCATAAGAATGTACTACAGATTAGAGACTAGTACAGATAACCCGAATTCTGGAAAAGTTGAAATGTTTTTTTTAAATTTGATAAAAATGAAAACTAAAAGACTTTCAAATCACATGAGCCAATATTTTATTCACAATAAAAGATAGATAGCCTAAAATCAAAAACTGATTTAAACTGAGAAATTTGATGCCTGTTACAGGTCTCAAAATAGTTGGGATGAGGCATATTAAACATGGTGTAGCATAGGAGTTTCTGGAGTTTTGGTGTTGGAATTTGGTCCTATTCTTGCCTGATACAGGTTTTCAGCTGCAAAAGAGTTTGCGGTCGCCTTTAACGTGTTTTTTATTCAATGATCCGCCAAATTTTATAGGTGAAAAATCTGGACTGCAGGCAGGCCAATTCAGCACCAGGTCTCTTCTACTACAAAGCCATGTTGTTGTAATAACTGCGGTATATGGTTTTACATTGTCCTGCTGAAATACACAAGGTCTTTCCTGAAATAGATGTGTGAAGGGGCGCACATGTTGCTCTAAAAGCTTTATATACCTTTCAGGATTTATAGTGCCTTCCAAAACATGCAGGATGCCCATACCAAATGCAATTTTGCACCCTCACACCAGCACTGAACTGAACGCTGATAACACGCTGAAAGGTCTCCCTCCTATTTGGCCCAGAGGACACGATATTTAAGATGTCCAACAAGAATGTCAAATCTGGGCTCAAATGACCATAGAACACATTGAATAAGTCTATTTTGAATTTCTGCAGTTTCTCTGAATCTTTTGATAAAAGTTATGCAATGTAGATGAAAAGATTTGTAATTTGATGTTGAGGAACGTTGTTTTTAAAGTATTCCACAACCTTTTTACGCATTCTTCACAGATTGGAGAGCCACTGCCCATCTCTAAGACATCAACTTTTGACATCTGATGTCACTTAACATCTTTTCAAAATGTATTTTTTAACGCTATTTGTTGTCCCTGTGCCGAGTTAAAATATTGAATATTGACTCATGTATTTTAAAAGTTTTTCATTTTATTTTAAATTTAAAAAAGAATTCTTCTCGACGTCACATACTTACAACAAAATGCATAGTAACTTGAAGAAAATTGCAAGTTGATTACACGCCCGTGTTTTCAAAATTTTTATTCAGGTTTCGAGCCCAGATGGTGGTTTCATCACCTCATTAAACAAAGGAGCTGTATTAGCAATAGGTAATTACATTACTCAACACATGGTTCAAGCCTTTATGGGAAACTACACAAACTACATACCACAGCACCCCTTCTGAAGCAGAGAGATGATGTCAATGTAAAGGAACGCTCTTATCTTCGTTTATGTTCAGTGTCAAATAATTAGTGTACGCAGTGGATACAGTCATAAAGAAATAAATACATTTAAACTTTTAGAGGTATAGTAACAAGTATGTCATACTACATTGAATTTGACACTTTAAGTAAGCACCTTTGGTGGTGATACATTGTCGGTAAAGCATAGTACCAAAGTGTATCTAAGTTTATCGTTTAGTGCTGTTATGGTTCATTTAAGTAAAAAAAGGAAATCTAACCTGTAATAAATTTTCCTTAGGTGTGGCCAGTAAGTTGACCGCTGAGGAGATTTTCTGAAAAAACTCTGCTGCCACGTCACCTAAAGCAACACTTTGAGTCCAATCCATCAACAAATCTAGGTTGGCCCGAATCTGTACTCCTCTGCACCACTGGTAGAACCCACCTCCTGAACCTTTAAAAAAGAACCAGATTATTAAATTCAGTTTGGTTGGTCACTTTTTATTTAGACACCCGTGCTCATGTTACCCTTCTACGTGTCTGCTGATATCACTTTACCTATTTATTACTAGTATCATATTTAGACACTGGCAAAACAACGCTTTCTTAAGAGTGGAGAACCGCTAAGAGAAAAAGAGACCTGTATGTGTGGGTGTGTGCAGCACACGGTACAGAGAAAAGACTTTAATCATGGACTGTTAAAACTGCTTCTGTTTTGGGTTTTGAACATTTGTTACAGTGAACAAAATTAATAAATATCAAAATACACGTGTGTTATTATGTATCACTGTTGGTGTCCACCTGAGTTGTCTTCATGCACCATTGTAGTTTTTTCAGTGACGTTCGACTCGCATTAACAGGTGAAAATCTGATCTGTCTTCTTACACTGCACACCTTAATGCAAGAATCCGTGATTCATATCCGATTTATTACCACATACGAATGAGGCCTGAATTGGGTCACTTGATATGTGCAGTGTAAATGCAGCCTATTTGGTTTACCAGTGTAAATAAGAAGTGACAACTTGAAATGTGAGTACTGACAGCACAACAGAATATCACTGTGCACTCACCTCTTTCCATAAGAATGTTAAATAGTGAGGCATTGGTAAAGAAGAAGAGATAGGCCAGGAGCTGTGAGGATATCTCTGAGTGCACCTTGAAGGTGTTAAGCAACTGTAATGCCTCTTTAAGGACATCCAGGACATTGCGGACACCCACAGGCATACGCAGCTTTCCATGCTCAGAAAACGGGTTACTATCTAGCAATCCCGGTAACACTGAATACAATATCTGTAAAAAAAAATAAGGCAGACAAAGAAAAAATTATTTTCAATATAATAAATTAATTGGCATTATGCCATACAGGTGAATGTTACTATAAAACTTCTGCGGTATTCGTGCACTGATAAGAACTTGTTATTAGCTGTGCAATCCACATTATGGTTAAGCACTGCTGTTTAAGAAAATTCAAGGTGCCATGAGTGATTTTTCTCAATCGACGTTGACATATGAAAGCACTAAAACAAACACAACCAAACTGCAAAAAGGCCAGTGTTGCCCGATTGGATTGAAGATCTCCAGCCCAACTACAGCATAAGAACTGCATATTTAAAACAAATACCAGACCAACATTTGCAGTGTTTGAATGGAATAAATTCCCACCTTTTGTATTAAAAATCAGCCCAAATTTGATTAACCATCCCAATTGCATTTTTCCTGTCCGTTGTGATTAAAAGAAGCCCGAATCTGGCAACACTAAGTGTTCTTCTGTCTGCACGCGTGTTTTGGGACTCGGTCTGATAACGTGGGCAAAAGTGTTTTTTTTTTTTAATTTACTTAGTCTACCTTTAAGAAATTAATAATGTAACAGTGCTGTGGTAACAACATAATTAATAACTGTTAAATAAAAAAAAATCCAGATATTGTTATTCTTATTGATACAGTATGATACAAAATCTACTCCAGGCATTGTATGCTCTATCGGAACCCACAGGAAACACGGCACAAGCTGACTTCCTTTTAGCGCACAGATTGGGGTGGCTCTGGGAAATTTCTCAGCAAAGTCTATTGTTACCACCGCACTAAAAGTCTTGGGAGTTGACAAGATAAGATGTTACTCCCAGGTTCTTGTACATTCCCTGCTGACCTAATGACAACATTCACGGATAAAAGATAATAATCAGGATAGCAAACAAAGCCTACAACAGTAATGGCAGATAAAAAGACTATGGTGCCATTTTACATGCAGCAGCTAAGGTGTTTGAAACTATGCAAAATTAATGTGATTCCTGTGGGAGGAAAATCTTAGAGTCACAGGAAACATGAAGAGAAGTTCTGTGTTTAAACACAGTGGTATAACACATTGTGGCTTGGTTTAGCCTGTGACAAGACTTATGGGTAAAAGTCTGTTCCTGAGACCTTTTATTTGATTTATTTTAACAGTCATGGATTTACTTCTGCACTCTCTTCTAATGTGCCACCACATCAACATCACTGAAGTTACAGAGGGTAAAGGAAGTGATGGTACCAATTTAAACAGCTTAGCATAAAGAATCCTAACCCATATATTTCATAGAATAGCATTCTAGGACCATCTTTACACTGAATGTGTAAGAGGTTACTCTGGGGGGAGTTTTGTCACTTCCTCTTTACTGACAAAATTTGGTCTTTGTCCGAAAGCATTACAAGAGCACGTCTTAGTCAGATTTTTCCAGACAGATAAGCTCCTGAAAGAATATGGTGACTTGAAAAGTGCTTTAAAGTGAAATCACATTGACTTCACATTCCTTCTGTCCCTTGAAACTTCATCTATCACAATACCAGGATTGACACACAACTCTCTGGTAAATCAGTGAATAAATAAGCAGGGATGCACAACCTTTTCAATAGGAAATATTTATTCAACTCTCCTTACCTGTGCTAATAGTGTTATTACCAAAAAAAACAAGCACTGCCTCACCCTAGTTATGAGTCAGCACACATTACCACCATATACAAGCAGAAGTTATTTTGCTAAGGTTTAGCTTTTAAATAGCGCAAAAACAATTAACCACAAAGAACTTCGTTTTATTTTGAACTATGCTAGAGTCTCTGTTTTTCAGTACTGTTTGTTTTGGTAAACGTTGCAGATTTCTCTCTGAACAGGAAACAAACTGTGAGCTTGGGACACTGTTTGGCTTTATGTTCACA
This sequence comes from Bagarius yarrelli, assembly GCA_005784505.1. Taxonomy (NCBI): domain Eukaryota; kingdom Metazoa; phylum Chordata; class Actinopteri; order Siluriformes; family Sisoridae; genus Bagarius; species Bagarius yarrelli. The sequence continues at coordinate 788,738 of VCAZ01000066.1, forward strand.
GGCTACATCTGCTTCCCTAGTAACTGAAAAGCAACAGATGAGCTATTCTGTCCTTCCTGGTCACTCTTACCAAATCACATGCCTGATTGCTTATGATAATTCAGGCTGTACTAGAAAAATGATTACAGACAAATTTTGTGTTTGCCTAGAGTGAGATGCATGTTTTATAGCAGTAATTTAAAGCTTCTCAAGGAAGCGTCTATTTAGTTATCCAGACACCAATATCCTGTTAGGCATGTAGCTCAATGAACAGCAGGTGTGGCCGTAAGCAGTGAACATCAAGAAGCTGGGCTTTGTGGTGCTTATTGTTTAGACAGGAGCCAATTTAAAAACAAAACATTAGATACTGTAAGGAAGTGAGTTAAGCAGTGGTTAAGGTGTTGGACTGCTAATGGGAAGTTCTGGGTTTGATTCCCACCACCACCAAGTTGCCATTGTTGGGCCCCTGATCAAGTGCCTTAACGCCCAGTTGCTGAGATGTATAAAAAGAGATAAATGTAAGTCACTTTGAATAAGGGCATTTGCAAATACTCTATTCAGTACTTTCAGAGAAAATCTAAGAAAATAGTATTCTAACTTTTTCAAGTTAGAGGAATGAGAAGAAACGTGAAGCAAATGTAGAGTGTGGAAAATGTTGCACATTGAATTCCAACCTTGAACGAAATGAGTACAACACAGCGTTTGTTTTTCATTCCAAGTAATAAGAAAGACAAATAGTCTCTTACTCTCTTCTCACACACAAATCCAAACAGGGCCTTTTCATCCATCTAGCTGTATGGCTCTTTCTGGAAAAATGGTTTGTATGTGCATGAATGTGTTTCTGTGTAAGGGTGTGCTTACTTTTGTAAGGTAATAGACAGTCTGCTGGAAAGTGAACATGATGACTTCTTCTAAAACAGTCATGGCCTCCTCACTAGCAGTACGAGTAGACAAGATCTGAGAATTTAACAATTCTGTGAGGAGCAACAGGTGTGAAATTAGTTTTGTATAGAAATCTACTGAAGCTTTAGACTTTTTTATTATCAAAACAGCAGACATCATTCTTAGTCTTGTTTTTGTTTTATTTCATTTATTCCAAAGGTTAAAGTAAATTTAATTAATTTTTCGAGACATTTTTGAAAACTGTGGAAACCCTAAATAAAGCAATTAAATTAGATAACTCATTTATATAATTTACAACCCAATAAATAATTCATATAATTTTAGTGGGAAAATGTACCATTGTCTTGCTCTTCATCATGCTGTGTCCATGGTAGAAGTAAAGGCACCTCGTGCTGGATGAAATGCAACAGTTCAATAGAGTTAGCCATCCATAGCACGAGCGGTTGCAGACCTGGGATCAGTTCAGCCATGCTCGGCACACCAGTCGCCTCTGACTCTGGCTGTCTTTCCCTGGTTTCACTAAAGAACATGGAAAAATTTTGTGCACTCATGAAACCAATGTACTGTACATGACATAGCAGGTTCAACTGATTATCGGCCTGGCCGATTATCGCCAGTAATATTAAGTATTTTTATGTTTTTGCTGTCAGTCATTTTTAAAAATGCCTTGCCGATAAAATAATTTATTTTTAAATATAATTTTAGTTTAGCTATGATGAGCATATAATTGTTCCTTAGTGAGCATCTCTTTAGTCAAGTGACTGCAATTTATCACAAGGAAAGACACAAACTAGACTACTAGACAAGACTACTAATTGTTACCCGATTTAGTATCTTAAAAAAACTTCATGCAATCACATTGCTAAAGCCACATCTCCAATCCAAAGAAGAAGAGAAAGAAAAGCTCTCACTTGTCTGGCTGAAGCACTGCAAGTTCTTTTGTCCTCTCCTGTGAGGGAAAAGAAAAGTAAATCTTGGTTTACAGCATTACAGTTTTTTTGTTCGAATCAACCAATTGAGTACCGAACCAGAAACCTTTAATACGAACAAATGCCATTTACCAGATAAAAATCTGATTCACACTCACCCACATGACAAGCTGAATCTGGTTTGCAATTTTTAGTAAAAGCTTGCGAAAATTTGCCTGCTCCCAGCTAGCAGCAGAATGCTGAATGCACAAACAGAGCAGAAAAGCTGGAATAAGTTTGGGCTCTGGCCCTTTAGGGTCTACCATAGTGAGGATCTTTTCCAGCACTTGGTCCTCTTGGTGCAGTTTGTAGGTAAGAGAAAGCACTCGTTCCTCTGGGTCCCTCCAGCAGGGTGGGACCCAGCTTCTGATACTGTGCTTTCTAATAGTGGAACCACTGGCAATACAGGATAAGGGTAAAGCTGGAGGAGAAAGACTGGCCATCCAAGTAGGTATGCGCTGAATATCAGGTGCTGTGGGGTCCTTAAACATAAAGAGGTAACTTTGGCCCAAGCCTATTAGGTCACCTGGAAACAGTTCAGTTTGTCCTTTTAACTGAACACCATTGTGGGTTACAGATGCCCCATTGAGTGGCTTTAGTAGGGTTGGAGTTCTTCTGTAACTTTCAGCTTGAGTTTTAGGAACATCCAATTGTTGCACGTAGCAGTGTTGAGGAAGTATATCCGGGGCATAGAGGACCACATCCACCTTTAGCTGTTCTCCATCCTCACCGTTTCCTGCACAGCTTCCAAACACACATCTGTTTTGACTCATCAGGTAGATCACGAAGTCCTGGAGAAAACACATTCATACAAAATTTTAAAAATGGTTTCAAATTCAATCCTAATAACAAAATACTAGCAGTAGGGGTGTGACGAGACACCTATCCCATGAGACGAGATGAGACTGGGTTTACAAGAACGAGACAATGCAACATTTTTAGACTTATCTCAATGATGAAATACAGAAAAAAAATTTCTTTTATTCAACTGCACAAAATGCATTTTTAAAATCAACTTGTACTTAATAAAAATACGTTTTATGCTGTAATAAACTACATAAACACTGTGCAAAATGTTTTGCCACCAGCTATTGAACTCCGTTGACAAAAAAAACCCACCCAGGCGTCTCTCTTGGCTAAGCAAACGAGCGACATGCGCAACACCAAGTCAAGTCTGTGTAGCGAGGTTCATTGTGTGCGCAAAGCATTTGATGTGCGGCTCGAATCATGCCTCGTGCACAGCCCCATCCATATTACGCGCATTGTCTGTTACAATAGCAATGCAGATTATGTTAGCGGAGGTGTACGGTATTCATTTTTTTTACAACGTGTGCATATTGTCTTTGTTTTGTCTATCATCCTTTTACCGTTTCTTGTTTTCACAGGGAAACCAAAATGGCTGCTTTACACTGCACATATAAAATAAAATTGTGCAAGGTACATGTACAGAGCCAATGAAATGCATTTTTCGCATATCCCATCTTAGTAAGTTGGGGTCAGAGCGCAGGGTCAGCTATGATACAGCGCCCCTGGAGCAGGAAGGGTTAAGGGTTTGCTCAAGGACCCAACAGTGGTTGACTTGCCGGTGGTGGGGCTTGAACCCAGGTGGTCTCCAGATCAGCAACTCAGCACTTTAACCATTTGGTTATCGCCGGGCATCTTTTATCTATACATTCTCACGAGATCTCGTCACACCCTTAGTTAGCAGTGTTATTTGGCTACAGCCATTTAACCAGCGTTGATGATATTACGTTACATAATATCAATATCAGTGAAATAAAACAACATAATTCACAAAACATTTACACAACTGCGAGATAAATATAAAAAATTTCAGTACGAAAAAGTATTTTGTACAAATGAATGTAAAAGAAAGGACATATGACTATAAAATGACAAGCAATTTAAAAAATTTGAAGCAGCTACAGCAATGTCTCGTTATCCTGATGGTCTAAAATTAGTAATCCACACAATTTATTGTTCTAGACTAGACTTCTCAAATGATATATTTTTGATTATTTTAAAACAAAAACTCAGAAGTGAGTTCTATCTGAAGCCTGATGAGTCGATACTAATTTCATTTTCTCCTTGCCTCAGCTGCCCTTGTTTTATGTGCGGAAGCCAGAGCACTACCTTCAGTAAAATTACAGGTGGGAGTGTGGCCTCATCCTTCTGGAATGTTAACTCTTGTTTTTCAATAAGACAACGTGCACACAGACATAACCAAAACATAACACACATTCAGCAAGGTCAAAACGACACACTTCGGCAGGCATAAATACATTACTGATCTGTGCTGTGTTAAAAAGTAACTTTGGCCAGGCTGTGTTTCGCAGTGAAACATGCACCTATATTAACCCATACAACACACTTGCACACCCACATGCTGCTTTGCATACTCAGCAGCATTTCCTATTAAGAGCAAACAGTTCAGTGACTGTTTTATCCTGCTTGCAAGAGGGAAAGTTTTCAAAATGGGCTAATCCTGATTTTTACTGTTTACTGCGGTGGGAAAATGTTTGTGCAGGTGCTTTGTTGGCCATTCTTTGGGAAACCTGTAATCTATTCAGATTTGGCATGAGATCTAACACATAGAGAACATTTTCTCCATAAGTTCGGCCACAAGTCAGTTTGCTTTGAGTACAAAATTATAGCATGGGCTATTGTGACTAAGGCTGAGCTTTTCATCCTTGAGTGATGGGTAAAATCCACATTCCTCAAGATGCCTGTTTGTCCCAGTTCGTTCAGACGTCACATGTGACAGTCCCTCCCTCCCCCAGCAACAATTTCCTAGTCTTCGGAGGATATTGATACTTCTCAGTCAATTGAAGGAAAAATCGATCATGAAATCAGACCATTTTTTCTATCTCAATAATACTACTAGTAAGGTTCTATATTTTGTAATTTCCACTACCAGACAGAGGTTGCTACACAGTGCCGTTGCACACTTACAAGACTAGTAAAAGAGTAGAAATAATAGTATTTACATTGAAGTTAAAGTTTAGAAGCTGATGTGTTCAAGCAGTGTGTACAGATGACTATCTGTGAATGCTGGCCAGACTGAAGGTCTAAAGTTATGTTGCATCGTTTTCTCTAGAAAGCAAGGGACAAATCCCACTGTCGCTACTATCAGCAGAGTATGTAGAATGTCAGTAAAAGAAATAGGAAAAAACAAATGAAAACTCAGAATTCTATTTCTAAACAAATGAGGTCACTGCAAATCTTTAGGGTTCATTTGTAATATATTTAACAAAAAGGAAGCCTACTTGTCTGTGGTAACCCTGAAGGAGAAGAAAGTAGGGAAAATCGAAGGGCAGGTGGATGGAGTACTGTGTGTTGTTGTCATCACTACTCTCCGTCTCTTCTTTCTCTGTAATTAGGCAGCGTCTGTCCAAATCAGCTTCAGCCTCAGGATACTCCTGCAGAGAAACTCCTTTATTTACCCTGCAGGCCTCCTTATCCATAGCAGAGAGGTCCATGTCACTCAGGCTTTTCCAAATACCAACACCGTCTATATTCCCACTGCTTCCATCCAGAAAGAGTGACTTGACCCTTAAGTTGTCTTTCTGTAGATTCCGTATTTGGGCATTAAGACCTTACATGGCAAAAAGGTAAAATAATATATCAACTCTATTGTAGTGACTCTACTTTCTAACACAAGAATATTAATAACAATGAATAACCAGCATATCCAATTTTTTGAGACAAACAAGAAGTTTGGGGCACAAACTTGTAGAAAATGTTCAAATATCATAGAAATCTATGTAAATCCAACTAAAGCACCCTAATAGTTTTAATTTATTCTTTGCATTTCAGAAACATCCTACAACAATAATGCCAGCGCGAGTAAAAAAAGAGCAGGAAATCCATAAAAGACCTGTTCACTTCCACCTAATACAATGCATGTGTGAATCGGACTGACCAAAGACAAACACTATTCAGCCTAACCCTGGGGCCATTAAGCACCGTGGAATGTTCAGAGGTCATACTTTCACACTAAGGGTGTTATCAGCTGTGGAAATGGGCGTCTGTCTTCATTGTTGTGTACAGAGCCACTGATGACAGGCTCTGTCTCTCTAGACCATGCTCCACTGTGGAGCCCAGAGAAAATCCTAAATTCGGTGCCAAATACAACAGGGAAAATCATTCTCTAAAGTGCAGGAAACAAGCTCGGATGGAAAAAAAAACATGCAGGCACTACACATGTTCTTGGTGCTCTGGCACAATGGGTAAAAAATGTCTATCCTAATTAATTTTATAACTCAAAGAAAAATTATTTAACCATATTTGATGTGAAAGTTGGGGAGTGAATGGGTATTGAAATAATGAAATTGAACATAGAAATGCCTAAATTATTAGTTTAGTATTAGTTTTTAATCCAAAGAACATTTATAAGAATATTTGAAGAAAAGAGGCCACATGAGGTAATATTAGGGCAGTGGTGGCTCAAACAGTTAAGGCACCCCACCACTGCCAGTCAGCTACTGTTGGGTCCTTGAGCAAGACCCTTAACCCTTTTCAGCTCCAGGGGCGCTGTATCATAGCTGACCCTGCGCTCTGACCTCAACTTTATAAGATGGGATCTGCAAAGAAACTAATTTCACTGTTCTTTAGAGCATATGTGAAAAATAAAGACATTCACATATTGATGCACAATGCAGTGATAATACTTAAGGCATAGATTTTCACAATATTCATCTGGAATTGTATTAAAGTCATCATTTAAAGTGTTCAAAATGACAACATACAAAAATACTTTACATCTTTGGTGTCCATATTACTGGTAGTCTTTAAATTTTGGTGGCAGACTTGTGAAGCAGACTAGATAATTCTTGTTATTTTTCCTCTCCTTGAGGTTAAATAAATATCCATCAATTAACCTTTACTTATATTAAAATCCAAGGAATCCAGAGAATGAAAAAAATGCATCAGTTGGTTAAACCAAAACTATTGATTGTAAATATTTTCCTAAATTTAGGCCATGGAACTGTAAAAGGTTCACTAATAACTTCATCAATTTACATTTATCATCATATGTAATTTGCTTGAAACTAACGCAAATGCAATATAAAGACAAGAATAAAATACATGTAGCAACATTCCATTCCAAAACCAACTCTGCTCATTACAAACAATACCAGTGCATTTTGGATGGATTACCTGCAGTGACTAAGTCTCTGTCTTTAGCATACCGATCTTCAATATTTCTTCTTTTGTGAATCTCAAACCTTCTGCAGAATCCTTCTTTGGGTTTCCACAGGGATTGTAGTATGAGTGGTTTCTCGTTGTCATCAATAACCCGAAGGCACTCTGTCTGCCACTGGTGTGTTAAACCAGTACGCCCGATCACATCGCAGAGGACATATGCATCTGGATCTTCCTTTTCAAGGCAGTACCTACAAAAATTCAATAAAATTAACTTAATAATGACAAAACCTGACATGACAGACAAAAAAAGGTACATTTATTATTTAATGCTTTCATTTTTGGCAATAAGTGATTCCACATAGTCCTAAAGAGAATATGACAAACACCACACAGACAATAACCCAAGTTAAATTAGAGAGCTTCAAGCTGTACAAGGGCAAATCTCCCCACATGGCATTTTTTGTAATCCAAAATATATACAAGGATAGATGTTCTTACCTCTCCAGGGCCTCTTTAACCAGCTCCTTGGCACGCGAGCGATTTGTGGCCAGCACGCTCTTATAATTAGTCCCTTGGCAAATGTCACTGCCAAATATTTTTAAGATCCCTGGAGCAGACAGCTGACTGGACAGCTCAGTGGGGTCATCGTTCAACTCTAGATTTCCCACAAGGTGTCCAGATTTGCTGTTCTGCAGTATTGGACTCCGGTTAAACACTGTGACCAGCTTGTTATTGTGGCGCCGGATCTTACTTCTGGCCGGCTGCCTGACACCAGCACTCTCAGCAGATCGAGTCGTGCATTCAGACGTATTGGACCTTAAAAGCAAAGTGAGGCAGAAATAATCAACCAAAAAATTGAAAACAGCATTTTTCCAAAGACAAAAGCAGAGACTTATTCAATGGCTCCCAAAGTCGAATTAAACAGGGATCTTCCGTCTCAGAACTAATAGACATATGTCATATAAAAGGAGTAGATTAGGTGATGAGAAAAATGCAGAAAATTGGCCTAAAAAAATAGGGTGTGCAACAAATGAGCACATTATAATCAATATTTTATTATTAAAGGTGATTAATCTGTCTGTGGTTGTTCATATGGATGTTATAGACTTAAAAACGAAATCCTACTAAAATTAAAAATACCCTAATGCTTATAGCAATGCACTCCCAGACACATAGGAGTTTTTCTGTACCAGATGTACAGATGTAGAAGAGTCATGATTTAATCTCTTAGTGTTTATTACTCACCTTATCGCAAAAATCCGTGTCTAAATTTGACGCATTGTCTATTATTGCTTTATATAAATTTTCTCCTCAGTATTTAGGATGGCCACAATAGTATTGCTTACCCCATCGGTTATAAATTCAAATCTTTGAGTTTAAAGTGTTGGACTGCTAATTGGAAGATCGGAGTTTGATTCCCAGCATCAACAAGTTGCCATTGCTGTGTACATTAATGTGAAGATTTAACCACTGACTTACTGTAGAGTACTGTCTTGTAAATGTACTTACTTACCGTGTACTGTACTGTACTACTGAGTAATAGTTAATGATTTACCGTAGAGTACTGTACTGTACTATGTAATTAAATGATGATTTACTACTGAGAGTTAAATGATGATTTACCGAGTACTGTTACGTAGTAGAGTACTGTACTGTACTAATGAGTTAAATGATGACTTACTGTAGAGTACTGTACTAATGGGTGAATTAAATGATGATTTACTGTAGAGTACTGTACTAATGAGTTAAATGATGACTTACTGTAGAGTACTGTACTGTACTAATGAGTTAAATGATGATTTACCGTAGAGTACTGTACTGTAAATGATTACTAATACTAATGGGTTAATGATGATTACCGGTAAGTACTGTACTGTAATGAGTTACTAAAGTACTGTACTAATGAGTAAAATGCTAAGTGAGTTAAATGACTTACTGTAGAGTAAAGACTGTAGAGTACTGTACTATGAGTGAGTTAAATGATGATTACTATTAGTAGTTAAATGATGATTTACCGTAGAGTACTGTACTGTACTAATGGGTTTAAATGATTTACCGTAAAGTACTGTACTAAAATGAGCTAAATGATTTACTGTAGAGTACTGCACTTTACTAATGAGTTAAATGAAGATTTACTATAGAGTACTGTACTAATGAGTTAAATGAAGACTTACTGTAGAGTACTGTACTCGACTAATGAGTTAAATTAAATGATTTACCGTAAAGTACTGTACTAATGAGTAAAATGACTTACAGTATAGTACTGTACTGTACTAATGAGTTAAATGAAGATTTACTGTAGAGTACTGTACTAATGGGTTAAATGAAGACTTACTGTAGAGTACTGTACTAATGGGTTAAATGATTTACTGTTAAATGATTTACTGTAAGTACTGTACTAATGAGTTAAATGATTTACTGTAGAGTACTGCACTTTACTAATGAGTTAAATGAAGACTTACTGTAGAGTACTGTACTAATGAGTTAAATGAAGACTTACTGTAGAGTACTGTACTAATGGGTTAGTTAAATGATGACTTACTGTAGAGTACTGTACTAATGAGTTAAATGATTTACTTACTGTACTAATGAGTTAAATGATGACTTACTGTACTGTACTAATGAGTTAAATCATTTAGAGTACTGTACTGAGTTAAGTGTATTACTGTAGAGTACTGTACTAATGAGTTAAATGATGACTTACTGTAGAGTACTGTACTCGACTAATGAGTTAAATGATTTACCGTAAAGTACTGTACTAATGAGTAAAATGACTTACAGTATAGTACTGTACTGTCCTAATAAGTTAAATGATGACTTACTGTACTGTACTAATGAGTTAAATCATTTAGAGTACTGTACTGTACTGAGTTAAGTGTATTACTGTAGAGTACTGTACTAATGAGTTAAATGACTTACTGTAGAGAGCCACTACTAGGCTTCCTTCCCAACGTCGCGAGCCGTTTTTTCGGGGACCGGATTAATAATCCAAGGGGAAAACCGAGGGCTTGCTTGTTGAATTGGTTGCTTCGCTCTTCCGAGATCATTTTCCTTAAGATAGTTTTTTTTTTGTTTAACAAGATTTAATGTGTCATTAATTTAAGTTCAACATGTACGCACATTCACACAGAATCGTTTGACGATTTAGACCAAGCTGGTCCGCTTCGACCGTTTTTTCCATTCCGATTGCTAGCTACATTCCTGTAAAAATACTACTCGGTAAATAACGTCCCCGAATGGAAAATAAAAACTTTCAAAAGAAAAGAAAATTATCCATGGCTAAAAAAACTAATCTCGGCGTAGGGAGTGGAGTCTTCGTGCTTTCCGCGAAGAAGTGAGTCTCTATGTGAGCGCGTGAACGTGTTTGAAAAGTGGTGTGAAAAGCGCCAATAGAGAGCTGCCGTTATGACGCCATGCCCAAAAAAGGGGACGGGGTAAATAGAGACCGGTTTAAATGACTGTATACAAACTGGCTAAACTAAAGAGTCATGCAATGTTGGATACAAAGTAAAAGATGAATAATAAACTACCGCAGTCAGTTGAACAGTGTCCGTTGTCGAACATTGGAAATGTAGGCTGTTTTGCGGAAAAGGAAAGGGCGGGAAAGGATATCCCCTGACCTGGGCGGCAAGGAATGTAACAAATGCAAAGAAACGGCATTCTTTATTTAGTCATAACATCACAAATCATGAGGATTATGACTTTAAAACTGTCTTTTCGCCCTATAATGTACAGTCTTATCAATAAATAGGCAATTATATGTTAAGTACACCACCTACTGGTAAGACCACGTCAACTTCATCTGCCCCGCAATAGCAACAACTCGTACTGTAAGATTTGCCTCCACAAAAATTATTTCTTTTTTAATTGCTGAAGGCTTAAAGTTGCCCAGTTTCGAAAAAAAACAATAGTAGCCCAAAGAAATCTGCTAAAAAAATCCATCAAGAATTTAATACAATAATCAGGAGACATACAAAAATCCTTTCCCCTAATAAACTTCATTCTGAAAACCATTTCCGATGACTTGTAGGCACAACTTACCAAAGAAGTTAAATGACAATCATAGATAAACAGAACACAGAACACTCAACATGCAGTGGATTTTATTCAGATTTTTTTTATTGAAGACAAATACAGTTTTTAAAATTCAAACAAAAGGGAAAGAAACACTTTTTCTAAACTAAAATTGATCGTACATTTGGGATACAAGCTTATAGAATGGGATGAAAGTTAAGTAACAAAAATCCCCATTAGGGTCTCTGTTCAAACACTGTACATTACTCTCCAAAACTCGTCTTCAAATTCTAAAGCGTGACATGAGACCCAACTGTGCATGGCAAACATGTTACAGGTTTACTGATTGAATATCAACAAATATTTAATCGGCCCTCTGTGTATGTAAAGGCTTTTTAAACTCATAACAGTAAAGTATGAAAAAAACAAATGGGAGTAAAAAACATGGTCCTGTGAAACAGGTGCAAAGGGCAACAGAACATTTTTTTTGACAATTTCCTTAAATTTTATCCTAATTAGGCCACTACATCTGGTTCACCTTGTTTAAGCAGCGGAGTATGCATGGCAAAAGGTCTTCATGTCTTCCTCACACTCTGCTGTTCCAGCATCCCCTGATGTGCACAAATAGTCAGAGAAAGTCAATTAGTTAAAATCCAATCTAAAAAAAAATAATTTACTGTATACATAACTAGGACACCACACAGCTCCTGTATGATCAGGGTTACTTAGCTTTAGCATTTGTATTACAGATATAGCCATAAATAATAGTTGATGGCTAGCTTTTAGCCAAACAGTGACCAGTATTGAAAACATTTCTGATAAAACACAGTATTTCCTCAATTTCTGCTTAATTTCTTAGGACTTTAAGCAACATAAAAAAACTGACTCTGCACATGAACAAGAGATTAGATGAAAGCACAAAATTCCCTTTGGACTTTGAAGTTTTTGTCCACCTTTTTTGCCCTGAAAGAATAACCTGCTTGATATCCCCTTGTCTACACAAATTACCATTCACTGCACTAAAAACATAGTAAGGTAGTAAGTTAAAAACAGGAAAAAATATGACCCATTGATCAAGCTGCTTAGATCAAATTTGGATAAAATGTATTACTTAACCAGTACAGATTAAAGAAGAATGTAAAACCAAAGTAACAAAAAGCCAAAAACACACAGAAGGAAAATCTAACTGATCTAAAAAGCAGGCAAGAAGTGAATAAGCTTCAATAACAGACTTTGGGATATCAAACAGGTTCATCTGTAAATCCCAAACATCTTATTTCTCCTTTTACAGATGATTAACATTTGAAAGCAGAATCAAAAAACATCTAACCATCTATTTAATAAAATTATCAAAATAAAACCAGTAACATCAAGCTTTGAAACACGTTCACAGGTAATAGCATTCAAATGGATGTGGGTAGAGAAAGGAGTACCTTGGGTGAGTACCTGCACAGTTTGACAGTATCCATGATTTTTAATTTGGCTTTTCATGGGGTCGCTCACAACACCAACGCTGTGTGAGGTATGGAAGTCAGCTGCAATAATTCATTAACCCTACACTTCCATCATCCCAATGCTATCGGCTCTCGACTTTAAGAACAGACTGCATTAAAGTGCAAGGCAAGGAAGCACACATCCATGAAACTGAAGAACAGAATGACACTGACGGCAGTTTTTAATGGATAAAAAAAATCCGTTTGTGAACACCTCAAAGACATTAAAGATAGCGCTATTACTGCTGCGTGCTTATATATGTTGCATACATAGGCACATTGATGTATGTTTAGTGAACGAATTAATGAAATACCACAGTATATTTTTACTGTGAGCTAAAAGTTAACAGGTGAGGTAATATAGGTAGAAAAAAAAAAACGTAAATTTGGAAGAGAACTTGTCTAAAAGACAAATATGTATGACCGATACAAAACAAGGTACCTCCAGGCATGTTTTTCAGGACTACACTGGCTTTTCCCTCTGGGTATGTTTCATTCTACCTTCTTCTGTTTCAGCCTCTAGTTCCATCTTCAGTGCATACTTACGATGCACTATTAAAAAACAGGAAGAAAAATCAGACATAACTGAAAGAAAAAGGGGGGAAGGGAGGGGGAGAGCTAAGCTGGTCGGGGAGAGTGCACTTACCTGGATCTGATCTGAGGTCCTATCAGATCAGTTTTAATTGGACTGAGTGTCACCTTCAGAATGGAGGTCCTCAGTGATGCCGTTCAGCTCTGCTTTGGGAGGCTCTACCTCCATGGGATCAGACTTTGAGGGCCCAGTGGACCTTTCATCGCTTGAGCCCTTTCCACTGCCTTTTTTTCCTTCTGCATCCTTGTGTTCTAAAGAGGCAGTAGAGATGCAACACAGTGTTTAACAAAAGACAAGAATGCTGTAACGACAGAACACCGAATATACAGTCTAACACCATGAAACTATACAACAGTTATATTAATAAAACCTAAACACTAGCATATACCATTATACTACATAAAAAAAGCTAAAAAATAAGGTTTCTATGCACAAGTCTACATAAAGGATTAATGGCGTCACCTGGTGGTCAATGCATGAGTATATAGTGTCATGGCTTTGCAATTCAAAATTGTTATAATGACAGTCAATGGAGCAAAAAAAAAGCATAAACAGTAAATCTGTAAATGTTGTTACAAATGTTTGACATGTCCCAAGACTGTGACAAAAGGTAATAAATACGTAAATTTCCAGGCATGATACATGAACAGCCGGTTAGGCTGCAACACCAGCCCAACAGTATTTTTGTTTTTAAGTATTAGTTGTATATTAAATATTGATTTAAAGTAAATAAAAATCATTTCAATAAGTTAAAATGCATTATGGTAAGTGTAATTTACAGACAAGTGCTCTCAATGTGCTGTGTAGTTCTGGTAAATGAACTTAGTCTGCATCTACAAATTTTGTTCTTATGAGCTGTTGCGCTGCTAATGGGAGTTGAGGAAGTGGCGGAAGTAACAGGAGCGACAGAATCACAGATCAGCAGCAGGAATCAGATTTTGTTGATCACATGAGATGTTCATTATGTTAATAAAAGTTCTGTGTTTAATATAAATAAGTTTGCCTTTTGTTGTTGTCTGGTCTAGCAACACTGAATTGCCAATTGCTGTCAATTCAAAATAAAATTGAGACATGCACAGCATTTATAAGCTGTAAAACAGGGGTTGCAGGTTTAACAAAACATTTGGTCACATTTCAGTCTTACCTTTGTCTCTGGCAGTTTTATCCTTTTCTCTGTCTTTGTCTCTGTCCCGGTCCCGACTGCGGTGACGATGGCTTTTACGATCAGAGCTGCGTGACCGCTTTCGTTCCCGGCTGCGTGAACGCCTCTTCCGGTCCAAGCGTTCCCTGCTGCGTCTCCGCTCACGGTCTCGGCTCCTGATCAAAAAAACCTGTACTGTAACCAAACTATTTTAACAAAAACCAACCAGTTACAGTATTAACTCTCATGCCATGTTCATTTACCTGATCAAATTTCAAAAACTGCTTAAATTTTTTTTATAAATGTTTCAACCCCAGTTCTGCTCGTTGATTGCTAAAATTTGATTACTTAAATAATGTATAAAATAATCAATCCGTTTCAAGACCCGGTGATGAGAGCTAGCAGTCAACAAATGGTGGGAAAATATAGCATTGGCTTCTTTTAGTCTATACCATTAACAGTCATGCTAAAATGAGAGACATACTTTGGAGTGGGAGTGTTGATGCAAGTAGTTTTAACAGACGGATGTATTTAGACTTGTTCAGCTTTATATAAAATGTTTCCCAGACCACCTGGAGTGGTTTGAGTATTTGGATTTATAACTGATTCGAACACCTCGTGGCTGTTTACACCTGGTCTCTTCACTAAAAGACCGCAATTCAATCAATAAAAACACAAGTGACCAGGTGTAAACAGGACAACACTTTCACGCACAGGCTGTTATAACCTTGCAATGAAACTTTCCGTTATAAAAGGACATTAATGGTGCAAAAACATTGATGAACAGTAAATTTGTAAAAAAAAAAAAAATAATAAAATAAAAATGAATCTAATGCTGCACTAAAAGTAACAATGCAAGTCGACTAAACAAAATTACTCAGAACAAAAGGTTGATTAACATTTATGCAAAAAAAACAAAAAACATACATATACATACATAACATACATACTACATACATACATACATACATACATACATACACACATACCTCTTTCTCTCTATCTATGTCTGTATAAACATGAACAAGGGTAAAAGATTATATTCGCTGTAGTTGCTAAATAAAACTGAGGTATGACAAGTTCCCAAGTTAAAGATAAACAATCCAAAGAAAGTTACGTCAATTTATCAGTATGAGTACCTGCTGCGCTTCCTGTCCCTCTCCCTGTCCTTGCTTCTGCTCCTCCTTCTGTCCCGCGATCGGCTCCTGCGACGATCAGATGCACGACTGGAGTGGCGGCTGTGAGAGTGACTTCGCTTGCTGCGCCTTTCACGCTCACGCTCTCTTTCTCGTTCACGCTCTCGCTCGCGTTCTCGCTCTCGCTCTTTCTCCCTTTCTTTTTCTCGCAGTTCCTCTTCCTCCTTACGCCTCTTCTCGCGTTCCTCCCTTTCACGCTCTCGGTCTTCCCTTTCTCTATCCCTCTTTGCCCGATCGTCTTTTTCTGGGTCCTCTGACCGCCGACGCAGTTTTTCCTACAAAGTCATAAATTATTAAACAAATGAATATAAGCTTATTTTTATTTTGGGAAAAAACCCATAAAAATTTACCAGGCAAGGAAGTCGATCAGTCCATGATTAGTATTAAGCCTTATTGTCTAACCATCTATTATAAGTAATAACACTTCAGATAAATGCTCTTAAAATATTCAAGTGTTACTGCAGGGGTAGCAACGCCTTAAGATCACTGTACAGCTCTTAATAATTCTAATCTCTTAAAATGCTTAGTTATGGAAATGGAATGGCCATAAGACTATATTTCTGTAATAACTACCAGCTGCTGTCAGAAAAATTGTAACTTGCCATAAATACACATTGTTTAAAACGTTTTACAATTTACATATTTTTTAAAACCAAAGGATTAGAGTATCAAAGGATTTTCTCCTCCACTCCTGTAGTGGTCATCGACTTGGACAACTAAGCAAACACGGCAGAAAAATTAAGGACGCCTTTGGCTTTGTTGTATTTTTCACTATTTGGTTTACATTTTAATTTTTGTTATGTATTGCAATGTATTTTAATATGTATTGTATTGCAATATAGTGATGTATCATGACCCATGTATCGCAATATGCATTATGCCCCTGCCATTACACAGTCCTATGTGTGAAGGAAAATTTTCATTTAAAAAGCACCCACTCAAATTATAATTTTAAATGTTAGCTGCACTAAAAAAAAACTCACTTTAAAAAAGCGGTTCACTCACCTTTAGTTCTTCCACAGTAGATTTGATTTTAGCATATCCCATATGCTGTTTACCCATCAGATGGTCATCTACTCTGGACTGAGCATCACCAACAATAAGGAAAGCACCGCACACTTCACACACTTCCATCTGCTTTTCTTGAGCAGCAAAGCTTTCAATTGTCTGCAAGTTCAAGAAAATATGACTGCATTTAATCCAAAGGTAATTATAAGTAAAATAATGCTGTTACACTGAACCATGGACTTATAGAACAGTGCAGTTAGAAATTCAATACTCACAGATGGTGTTGAGCTGAGTTGCTCTCTCTCCTCCTTCAGCTGTTCCACCAGCTTCATCATGCCCTGAGCTTCCTCTACACGGCCTTCTGATCCGAGCTCCTCAATCTAAGAACACAACAGGAATGAATGACACATGTGCATACCTTGTAATTATAATCCGTATTTTTATAAACAGCAATTCTATGTAAAGTACATTAACCCCGGTATTATAGAAATAAAACATTCAATTTAAATAAAATCTGTTCTGATGTATAAAATATCAAACAGTGTCACATACATACATACAAATACAACAGGTCACAAGACAAATCATCCAAGATCATTTTATCTTCCCAAAATAATTTAATATTTTGATAGCACTTTAAACTATTCTAGTGTACTGTTAGATTTATTTCAAATATGATCTTAATTATTCAATCTAGTCTCGATGATTAAAAGGTTAAAAAATCCAAAAATCGATTTCTCAAAAGAAATTCAAATAAAGAAAAAAAAAAAGATTTATTTTATCTTTTTAAGCATTTTAACAGAATGGCTAGATTAAATAATATTTAAAATATATATAAAATAATGAATAAATAATTAAATAAAATAGCTATAATATACACCTGGTTATTATAAATATAACAGTAAACTACAATAACTAGAATAACTAGAATAAATAAATAAATAAATATTTATACTGCATGATTTAGCACAATAATGCAAGCAAGGACACAAACAATTGTTAGATTATGTGCTACAACTGGTGGTCTGGTTATACATGTGAACATTTTTTTGATCCAGCACTCTACCCAACCCTTTTAACCAAAAAATATTAAAAATAACAAAACAATAATGTAACTATTTTTTTTGTATAACAGTCAGCACTGCTATTCTCAGTGTATCTGCTGAAAAAATATCTATTAGAAAACCGGATGTGCTGTGCAGTTTTCACCACAATATTACAGTATTACAGAATTCTGTTCCTTGTGCACTGTGGCAGAAAAACCCTTTGTGAACATACCTGGACGACGAGTGCTTCGATCTTCTCTGTGAGCACCTGAGCCTTCTCTTCGTTCTTGCCAGTTAGTGTAGGGCCCTGTAAATCCCAAGCAAATATCAATATAATCACAATCATCTGAAGCACCACTGTGCAAGAACTAGATCCACATACGGTCACATAATAATGATGATAAAACCTTTTACATACAATCGGAAAGCGTATATAAATGACATCACCTTAAATTGTTTCAATGCATCAATTTAGGATACAATAAGGAATTCCTGACTAAATGTGAAAATCTCTCAGTGTACATACTCCTGAGTTCTGTTGGGCCTGTGACAGTGCCAGTCTGGCATGGCCTCTCCGGATCCGGCGCTCCACCTCAGTCAACAAACTCTGCAGGTATCTCAGGAAATCTCTCTCGTAGCCTTCCTTCATGAACCGGGAGCTTTTCTCATACCTACCACACACATTATTGTATTTAAAGCTTTTGCATGATGTATCTACCGAGCAGCTGATGTGTATGCAGATATAACTTACATTTTTCGCAGGTTTTCATCATGAATCTTTTCACAGGGACCTGGGAAAAGGAGACACTTGGTTATTTACAGGCTTAGAAACTGAATAAATTAGATATCATTTTACTATTGCTAGAAACTGTTGTATGTAGAGTAACTCTCTTACCCAAATCTGAGCGTGTGTTGGTAAACAGTTCAGCAGGACAAAAGCCACACAAATAATATTTGCAGACCTGAAAAATAAGAATTATAAATGATCAGATCAGATAAACCAAAGCAAGCAAAGGATATGCAAAGCAGCGTTTTTCTGATGCATGTGAAAGTAGCTTGGAATGTTTGGAGAGCATTCTCTGACTATCTGCAACCCCATTATGACAAATACATGAGGGAAAATGTATATATTAAAAACCCGTCTTATGTTAATATTGCTGTTTCTATAGTAACCAGGACTTGTACAGCACACAATAATGATAGTAATTTAAGTGTATTGTTTTTAGAGGGATATCTGTTTAACATTGAAGGATTCAGTATCAGGTATGTATAATAAGCAGGAAGCTTTTAGGTTATTAGATAAGCTTCTAAACTCAATTTTCAAGTGAGAGACAAAGGAGAAGGAAAGAATGTGATCTGCCAATACTTAATGTACAGAAATAAATAATTCTTGAATAATTCCCTCTCTCAAAGTGTTAAGAGAAATTTACACGTCACGATGTGGGGGTTATTAAAAATTAGCAGACACGTTCTCGCGTCACATCACCCCACTGTTGATTATGTTGCTTTAACAGCAATTTACCAATCCCAACTATTTTATTCCTCAAGACTAAATCCAGGCCCCAAAACAGCTCATACAGAGATGCTTGTTACAGGACAGACATACAAAAACTTGGCACGACAAAGCAACCAGAGATCTTCAGCGACTAGATGTGGGCGTGTCTACTGAGGAATTAATGTTGATAACAATTTCAGTTTATACAAATATGTAACAGACACAACAGGAGGAAGAAACTACAGTACAAGTGATGGGTGACAAAGAGGACACAAAGTTATTTATTTCACTTGACGCATACAAAAGCTTTTTTTTCTGTGTCAAGAAATGCACATTTCACCAGCACTAATAAAAAAGTGATTGCTATGTCGGAAACGTATTAAAATCATTGCACGTGATGACGTGATTTAGAATTATGACGCATTATGAAGCTTTTCAGACGGTGGCAGCAAACAGCACCCCCTTTGGATTACACATACAAAATTAATTGACACGATTAATTTATAGATACAATGTTATGCCATTCATTGATGCACATGTAAACCGCTTAAAGTTAACAATCAGAAGGTATTAAAAAGCGAATTTACTAAATGATCATGTATAAAACTAATTGCTAGTTTGTCCAATTACTTTTGATCTCTGAGATAGCGGAGGGCACAGCCATAAGTAACGGAAGTCCCAACTTCAAATTAAACCTGAAAGTCTGTACTTTATGCCCATTTTTTCAATATCATGCAGAAGTAAGCACACCGGTTAAACAACTCGGCCCAGCGGATGCTAACAGACTGGGCTGTGTAATCTGCGCTAAAAGATAACGAGGACTTAAAGACACTGAACTCCAACAGAACAAGTCAAATTTAGCTCATCTGTTGCAATCCGCTAAACACAATCAATCAATCATCGGCTGGCAGTAAATCCGCTCGATTCACAAACATCAAGGACAGAACAGAAACTTTACAACAAATAAAACGAGCCAGTTACACGATTTAAGCAGCATGGAATTGGGTTTACAGGCAGTGGTAGCGACCTTAGCTAACGCCGTTTATGCGCTAGGGGTAGTTTCCTTCGTGAGAGGCGGTTAGGCCATCTTAAGCATGCTAGATAACGGCGTAAACTATTTCCCAATCTTAAATAATATAAATTACCCTTATATTTACGACAGCTAAGATTTGAAACAACACCATATGCAGCGATACGTTCTATTTCTCCATCATTTACACCGTGGTGCTTATTTGCAGCACAAGCTAAGCTAAGCTAAACTAAGCTAAGCTAGCGGTTTAACTACTCACAGTCTCGTGGTCCCAGCGAACATTGCAGCGCTTTTCATCAGGGGCCAAGTTTCTGTCTCGGCCCATTAACTCATCCAGTAACTGGGCTGCGGAAAGCATTTTGCTTCGATTGTATTCAAACGCAACCAGCTAAAACGTTCCGCTGATAAAGACTTTTCATAGAGACGTTTTCACGAGACGCTTTTCGAGATTTACTCGTACTAACAAAATGGCAGCGGCGCTCGACACAACAGATATTTTCAAGTCCCGAGAAACGACATAGAGGACGAACGGTGTTCAAGTGCGCCTACTACTGGTGAGGAGGAGAAATCTGTTACGTGATTTATGGTGCTCACGCAGGTTATAAAATGTGAGACATACTATACTATAGTCCGAGTATTCATTTTTCCTTTTGTTAGCTGGCGGTTTTCTTGGATGTTATAGCTTTAAAAGAATGTTTTATTGTTTACGGATATAGGACCATGAAATCACCTGATTTACTAAAACGGGTTGGGCCTGACTAGTGCCTGGATTGAAAGTGGCATAGAAATAGGTGCTGTAAGATTCTGTGCCTGTTCTTTTTTCTTACAAGATTTTGTGTCTGTTCTTATGTCTTTCAATATAATATTTTTGAACCATTTAACAGTAAGAACCATTATTAATCGGAAGCCAGTCCAAGAAACACATTATGACACCAGCCCATCTCAGGGAGCCATACAATAGGCAATCCATTTACTGGTATGTTTCTGGGAGGTGGGAAATTTACCACCAGAAAATCTAATGGAAACCCACATCGACATGGGAAAAAAAAAAAAAAAGTTTAACACAGAGCTCCTAAAAATTTAAACCAGGGACTCTGGAGAGTCTTATTTATTATACCATTAAATTTATTGTGCTAAACATACCATAGGTATATGTGGCCTGTGTAATAAGTAAACATGTTTAACACACTAAACAATGCATTTGTATATGTTTTAGTATGTACATTTATGATGAAAATTATACAGAACATCAATTTATATAAATTTTCTGATTTTTTTTTGTAGCTTTCAGATTGAGCATCCTTTTTTGTATCTAGGTAGGAATGCATAAATTCATCATTCTCTTATGGCTGTACCACCCTGAGAACAACAAATCTTGTATTATCTAATGCTTTCTTACTAGATAACTAATATCATGTATTGCATTTGGTATTTAGTTTAAAGATAGAGTGATGCATTATTATTGATTTTGCTATTGTCAGGTATAATTGGATTTCTATCCACTCACCTCTACTAATATGTTTTTGATGATGTGGACATGGACATGTGACCGAACTCAGAAAAAATAAACACAATTCAGGCTTAATGGGCTGTTTTCTCTGATGAAGTCTAGTTGAGTCTAAAAACCATAGGCTAAAATTCCTTACAAACGGGTTCTAATTGGCTGCTAATTGTTGTTTATGGTATTCAGCTGCCACAAAATATAAAATAAGATCTAATAGATGCAATTTTATAAACAGAAACAGAATTGCTATAATTTAAACGATATCCAACCCTGCATTTAGGGATGCTTATTGTCATCATCATCATTAACATAGGGTCTGTTGGTATCCTCTGCAGACATGACCATTTCTTTAGATGTATCTTCTTTGAACGTAAACTTTTATTTATTTAGTACAATCTATGCCAGGACGCACTGAATCTTTTCTAATGGCTAGTGTTGGCCAAAACTTTACTGAGACCCTACAGTATGTGTTAAAACAAAAGCAGTACAAAAAAAGAAAATTTGATAATCGCTTTAGCTAAAGAAGATCCAATTGTGTAGTTTCAGCCAGATTGTTTTTACTTCCATTATTTGATACAGAAATCAGTAGACCTAAAATAAACCTTCTCTGTACTGTGATGCACAGTGAATCTGGGCCTGTGGGTTACGCCTCACTTTGGAGTAAGATGTGAACATCATGTTTAAATTTAGCACTGAAGGTTTGGCATGGAAACAGCTGATGTGCTTTCTGCTTGTGTTTTATTATTTTCAGCTTTGCTCTTATAATGTGTGAACGTGGGAGATTTGCAAGATATGTAAGCTTACGCTATCAAAATGATATATCTCTGCCAAGACAAAACACCCCATGGTATCAGTGGCTATCTAGGGAACAATCACCAGAAAATAAGAACCTACGAATTTATATATAAAAGCAAACTGCTGTCAAAATTTCTTGTGTGCCGTTACGTCTATCAAAATGTAATAACAGCATTTTGCAAGCTTAGCTGACAAGCAGACTGTCAGTGTATTTGTGGAACATTCATTTCTTTAAAAACATGTGGGTGTCATTAGAACAAGTCTATGGCACATCTGTTTTTGGAGGTATAAAAATTGCTTACATAATTATTGACAAGTTGCTTTTTTTTTTTAAACACATCATCTTCAGTTAGCCTGAGGTTTATACACTATATATTGTGTTAAATTAATTCCTACTATCCGACTGCTTGACATGTCTTGTTCAAAGGTATTTCTCTTTCTCTCAGTCTCCCTCTCATTACTACGTTTCTAGAATGATAAACGATGCTCTGGCAAATATCTTGTTGCCAGAGCAACATAACACACATAGTGATCATTTTTATTTTGAGTAGCTATGCTGGTAATGAATTACCTTAAAATCCAACAATGCCATGTGCAAATGGCTCAGTGCACATCACTGTCATCTGATGAATAGTGTTTCCAGTATTTGTAGCAAATGTTCTTCATGAGACTGCTAAAAATATCGAAGGAACTTGTCATTAAATTGTCTAGAAATCTATTGTAGTCAAAGAGCAGATGGCTGCTTTTGGATGTAGCGTTGCCCCGGTAAACTTAGAGTCCTAATACTATAGTCTGTCGCACATTGGGTTTGCTGAAGCGATGTGCACTTTCTGTACTCGTCCCCGCACTGAAATAACACTAGCTATTCTTGGAAGGCTTTCAGGTCTTGAATAACACCATGTAGTCACACAGTTTAAATGAAAATTATATTAAAGAACAAATTACTAGGATTGGGAAGTGCTAGAAAATTCATTGGTACTATATTGATTTCTGCATTTCGCCATGTCTATAAAAAATTTTTTTTTTTACACAGAACTTTGCTTCTCCTTTAATATTATTTTTTATAAAACCCTTTATATCTGTGTAAACAGGGGTTAAAAACTGAATGCAGTCAGGTTGCTCGCTTGTTCTCTCTCCTGCTCTCTCTCTCTTAAAAATAGGCTGTGAAGAGAACAGACAGTTCTAGTCTTGTGCTTGGTATTGCTATTATTATATGAAGCTAGATTAGTTTCAGTAGTAACACAAAAAAATTCTATGGGTGTAAATAAGACAGCCAAACCCGATATGATAGCGATATTTGTTGATACCTCAAACATTTCTGGGATATGATTAAGGTTCAATATGACCAATTTATCGATATCTTTGAATATTATGTGCCTAGTTCACACCAGCTGTTACATTTTAAAGATATTTTTGCAGTTAGTGATAGGACAGAGGGATGAAGTGGAGGAGAGAGAGAGAGAGAGAGAGAGAGAGAGAGGTGGGACCAGCCACATTTTTTTTTGTTTACATTTAACTCACAGATGCAAACAAAATATATAGCATGGCTCTTTAATTAAACTATTTTAATTAAACACTCTGTATCTTAATTGGGACATTTACAAAAAAACAAACTAACAAAAAAACAATTTTTGATTTGAATAAATAAAAACACTGGAAATGAAGTCACCAGAAATCCATTAAGCTTATAATGGCAACGAAGGCTTCCAGTTTTCTGGGCCATTTCTACCACATGTAGACAGTGCGGCGAATAAACAAATATGGCGGAAATGCAGAGACTATGTTACGTGGACAAGAATGAGAGTGTCAAAATAAAAGTTCCGTATATCGATATTTTACGTGTGGCGTATCGTTAAAATTTCAATCGAGGCATCGATCCATACCGAGTTGTGGTTACACTACTAGAATATTTAGAAAAAACAGGTCACGTGCACAAAATAAGAACATATATTCATAAATGTCTCACAAATGTAGAACACAATTTGCAGATATGTAACGGTGTACCGAAAGTTTTAAATCACTCTGAATTTGTCTCTTCTAACACCCCACCCCTCTCATACGGTCACGCGTGCTCTTTAGCCAATCAGATGTGAGCTCACCATTAAATTAATCCAATCATAACCAGCCGAGAGCGCAGGACTGAAGAAGCCCAGCTTTGCACACCTTTTACGTGCGTCTGACTTAATTAGACAGAAATAAAGCATTAACAAACACCAGTTTGGAAATTCATTCTTTACAGTTGGTGTGTGATTAAATGACCATTTATTATAATTTTTTAAACTGGTGTTTGTTAAAGCTTCTGTTCCGTGAATAATGCTCTTTTAGCCACATTAACATTAGAGAAGTCCAACACTAATGTCCGGTGGGGAGGTCTGGGGTGCAGTCAGCATTCTATTTTATACCAATAATTTCCAGGTTGAGGTCTGATCATTGGTGTTTTTCCACTTCAATCAAAACACACCGTCTTCTTGGAGTTCAAAAGCTTTGTGCAGAACTGGAACAGTGTTTCCAGTGAAAAAGACAACATCCCAGACAACTTCCACATTTGTGGCAACAGTTTTGAGGAAGAGACAGTATCTGTTTTCTCTATTATATTTATTTGGGACATTAGGAAAAAAAATCCTTCCTTTTATTTAGCCTTTGATATATGAAGTGCCACAAAAGAGATCGCAAATCCAGACATCAGCTCTGTTAGCTTCCTTGGAAAGACGAGGCCTGCATGTGTGGATAAATAATAGTAAATCAAATGTTGAGTGAAGAAACCACAATACTGGTTAAACTATTAGTAATTAATTTTTTTCGTTTAGATATAAAAATGTGAAAGAAATGACAAAGACAAAACTGTTTTCAGCCTTCCTCATCAAGGATATTGATTTATTTTGACATTACCGCTCCAGAACAATATTGATGCATGCAAATAACACACAAGTCAATTTTGAAAAAAGTGTGTTCTTAAATGAAAATGTGTGTTTTTTTTATGCGTAGTTGTGGACAGGTACTTATGAAATTCAACCAAAGTTCAACATTGGTAAGAAAACGTGCCAATAAGATTCCGAATATACTCATTAGAACACATGTAGGCTCTACATGACTTTGCATTTGTAATTCCATGGAAATATTTAATTTATGTCTGTTTGTGTTACTGTAAAATATCACAACACAAATTATTTCACAATTCTAAAAAGGTAGCACAGATTAAAAAGACCATTCACATAGGTTTGGTATCCATGCAATTTCAGAAACACACTCTAAAAAAATATGCCACTCCGGATATTCCTTGCTCAATTTCTTTAAAACACTTCTGCTACCATGTTGTATCAAAATTGGGGTTTTTTTGTTAAAAAGAATCCACTTAATTACATGAACAAATTAATAAAACTTCTGCTATTAAAATTTTTTTTAAAAATCATGACAAAGCAGATGTTGGGGTTAGGACTGTAACAGAAACCCTGTATGAACAATTTTTTTTGGACAAGTCGTCTTTTTGTGTGTAAGATCCGAAACAAACCGTTGAATGCAACATCAAATTATTTTTCATAACTCGCACTGTAAACAATTTCAACATTAACAAGTGATAACAGTCAGATCAAGCTTTAGATTTTATAATTAATTTCAGTTTGTTATTTAATGCAGTCACGGTTGCACATTACAGTGTCACCGACTCACACACTCCTTCGTTTTGAGGACGTTTACGCTATTGTGAGATACAGTATTACCCAGCAGAACCATGTATATCCATATATATTTTACACCTGAGAAATTCTTAAAACACCATTAAGACTTCAAAATTGTCTATCTGCACTTGTAAAATAGCCTACAGTAATAATTTCTTTCTCAAAATATTCTGCATCACTGCATCTGTGCCCCTGTTTTTATTTTCTTTTTTTAAATACAAGTCAAACCTTCTTTGAGTTCAGAAAAGTGACAGGCATCCGTATGCACCGTGACTACATCGAGAACATCATGTGAGCGATGCAGGCTTCCCTCACAGTGAGAAGAGCCACTGAAACTCCTAAAAATGGTCTATACTAAGAAACAGCACAGACAGTATATCATGCATGTCTTGTACAAACTAAATCATGTCTTATAGAAGGTCTGATAACATTTCGGTTTAAAGGGACTTGATGTTTATTAAAATGCAACACATTATAATGACACCGTAAAGTCTTTACTGCTAGTGTATAAAAAAAATAAAAAAATATCACAAGTACAAGCCCAAAATAATGACTGCAGAAAAACCCTATACCCTTTGTTTTCTAAATAGAAGTTATCTATTAACCGTAGGGACGTTCGAGCACAAACATGAACCACCTCTAAAAATCACATTATGATGCTTTCACATTACAATGCATTTTTATGTTTAGTCTCAGATATTGTAACTTTGACAGTTGCCATGTTGACTTTTTATTTTTGCAAAACATTTAACATATTGCTGTATGATAGTACAAGAACCTTTGTGCCCGTTTCCCCCATGTGCACTGTTGCTAATAGTGAGAAACTGCTTATATGTGATTTAACATGGTTCAAATTTGAAGACACACAATCAGTATGACTGTTTTTGAACTCTTGGATTTCCTTTAAAGACGCTCATCATAAAGAACAAATGACAAGTCTGTTACCGTGGAACATTTTCATTGTGTTCTTCATTCAGCATAAGTTACAGTGCTTTTTTTCCTTTGTTTAAGGATTTAAGACCTTAGCCTTGGTGACTGGTTACTATGTGTATAGTTTTTTAACGTTCTAGTGTTCCTTGCTACACACAAATCTCAATGGGTGTGGTCACAAGGATACGACCCCCGTTACCGTTGGAGTCACGGGAGACGCGTTCAAAGCTGTTATTAGAAGGAGGAGAGTTGATGGTAGATACCGTGGTGTAGGGTTGTGCTACTGGCTCAATGACGATGCCTGCTTTGGCAACTGCACACACCGGTGACAGGCTCTGCTGCTTCAGACGCTCCACCAGATCATCTTCCTCGGAGGATAAAGAGCTAAGCTCAGCCAGATGCCCATTCAGCACTGTGCTACTCGATGAGGTAGCCGTGTTGCCGTTTTCGGTGTCTAGCATCCAGCAGTGGCAGAAGTAGGTGAGCACCTCATTGACAGAGCATCGTTGCTCTTTTTCGATTGCCAGAAGGTGCCGGAACATACACAGCGCCTCATTGGTAAAGCGGCGCCATTGTGAGGGCACCGTATTCGGCCGTCTTCTTGGCTGCTGCTGCTGCCAGCGTGCAAACTCCTCGTAAAAGCCGTCACACGGTAGTGCCTTCTCCCATGGAAAGTTGCCTGTGAGCATGCAGAATATGAGCACCCCAAACGCCCACACATCTGTGCTGTAGTCCACACAGAAACCATCATGGCAGCCTGGCTCACAAAGCTCAGGTGCTGTGTAAGGGATAGTACCGCTCACACGCTTTACTGGGGAGCCAGCACGACGAGTCATTCCAAAGTCTGACAGCTTGACTTTACGGCACTCCCGATCGAAGATGAGCACATTCTCAGGCTTAATGTCACGGTGTACCAGCTTCTTAGAGTGAAGGTAGTCCAGTGCCAAAGTCACCTGGTGTACACATCGCTTTGCAACACTTTCTGGCAGCCCAACCTTTGCAGAGACGACAAAAAAAAAAAAGAGACCTAATAAAGACATCAACCTGGACAGGAAAAGCTGTTTACGTATTTGATCATTAAGCATAAAATACACCACATGATCAGTTAAATCCACAAAATTAATTGAACAAAAATCTTTAAATCTAAAATGTAAAAAAAAATTACATTCAAAGATTTTCATAAGTAAAGCACAGTCAGGTTGCATCATCATAGTGAACTGCCTCTGATATTGAATTGTGCCTAATTTCACCTCTCACTGATAATCATACAACATTATATGCCTGAATAGATCTATCAAAATAACTTACTTTACCTGGTCAAATTACCATGCCAGATTAAGCAAAATAACTTCCACTGTAATACTTAAAGCATACTCTCTTTCGCTAATGCCCTTTATGTATTGATTAAAAAAAGGAGGTAGGGAGTGCAAGCCAAATATACCTACCTAGCACAATTTAATTAATTAGCAGAAATATCATTATTATATCATTAGGGATAACAGTTACAGGTCACCAATTAAAAAACAACTTATAGTTATAAAAAAAAAATGTATCCTTGGATTGTTTTACTGTAGAGTAGCTGCTTGGAAACCTGCCAACATTCAACAATAATTTTTATTATTAGTATTGTAGGCCATCACTCTACACAGAGCACAGGACATACCATATAATGTTTTTTGCATGCTAATTTAAAATTCAAACCTGAATTTAAAGTATGTGTTTAACTTTACAATGCTATTCCAAAGTGCTATTGATCGAGCTTTAGTATTGCTCACCTGAGGGGGAATGATGTCAAAGAGGTCTCCAGCCAACGCATACTCTTGAGCAAAGATGTAATACTCGTCTGTCTCAAAGGCGATGCCATACATGCTGATAATGTATGGGCATGGTGAGAGATACAGTGAGATACTATATTCCCTTAGAAAGCTTTTTAGCTTAGTGGTTTTTTTTCGCAGGAACTTCAGCGCCATTTTAGTTCCTGTGAAGATAAAAAGGTTTAGCATTTAGCAAACCTGCAGTATAACAGAAAAGCTAAGAATTGTTTACCCTGAATATTCAGTAAAAGCGTATTGGTGTTTTAAAGCAATTAAATAACTTAAGATGTTTTTATCAAATTTCTAAATATTAGAAGAATCATTTAATGGAAGAATCTTAATGTGGGTTCTACCAAAATAATAATAATAAAAAAATGAATGCCCCAAATGTCTAGATAAAACTAAACTAGATATTTGAGCGTTCTGTTTATTTAATTCACCATAGCCTCCAACATGTATTTTTATTTGTAAACAGATTGGAAATATGCGTCACACTAATTGCAATTCATATATATATATATTTTGTTGTTTGCTCATTTATTTAGAAATACATTCCTATAACAGTCCTTTATAAA
Source organism: Bagarius yarrelli (assembly GCA_005784505.1). Lineage (NCBI taxonomy): Eukaryota > Metazoa > Chordata > Actinopteri > Siluriformes > Sisoridae > Bagarius > Bagarius yarrelli. The sequence continues at coordinate 818,043 of VCAZ01000066.1, forward strand.
AGAAAAGTCATTTGCATATTATACTCTCATGCGAGTGTTTTATAGAATCCTTTTTTTTTTTCACTGCTGGTGATGCATTATAATTTCAGCACGGTGTTCCAGATGCTGTTTTTATCACTATTATATAACGCTAAGTCGAGCAGATTAATAAATGTTAAAGTATTGATTTCTGTTAGTTCTGCCAGGAAACCCGCTGACTTCATTTATTATGTAAAGACGCTGGGAGTCTGACTAGTTCTTCAGGGAATTACAGCCGTGCTGCTGCTGCTACTGGAGATAATTTTGTTTTTATCTAACTTGTCCTTCTCACCCTGACTGGAAAATTCTCCATCCTGGGACGCTGTTGCACAGGCAGTAACAAATCACCAGTGACATTTTCTTTCACATTAATTAAATCTCTAGACTTAGATGTAAAAGGAGCATCTGACTATTTTATTTTGTTAACACCTGTCAGTATTGATAGGAAAAATGAATGCCCCTTTATAACCTATAGCTGTGTTACATAGAACAGCCAAACTACGGGACTAAAGAAAGACAAACAAAACCCTGGAACAGCCAAAGCTCCCAACATCTGCCATAGCAGATGTTTCTGAGTGTCCTTGAAAGGTGGAACACTCACAATAATACTAAAAAATTGTTACAAAGTTTCATTTTGAACATGACAGTAGAGTATTTATGTTTTGGGAAATACTAATGTAAGAACAATGTTTTATTTTAACATTAGATGGGAACATATTTTCTGATAATATTTATATAAATCATTTTTTTTTGCTTGTTAGAGATGTACATGATTAACTTTTTTAAAATCAGTAAAACATAGGGCTGATAGTAAAGAAAGATGTGATATGCATTAGCATGCAAAATAATGAGTTTTGGGTTTTTTCACCTTTGTTTGAAAAATGCAGATTCTGGATAAAATAGATAGTAATTGCCTGTTCATTTGAGGAGTGGACTGTTGATTTCTTGGACCATTGGCACAGTTTTTTATAGTCAAGTTCATTTTGTGGAGTGCTTTATGTACAACATAAACCAAAGGCTGAAAGTGCTGAGGGTTTCGGTGAAAACAGATGGTGTGTTTAATTGTGACTTATTAAAAATCATCGGAACCCAGTGATGAACAGAGGTGGCATTAGGCTGGAAAGCACGAAAGGTGTTCCTGCCAGCGAAGACAAACAGGATTATTCGACCTAAGCCTCCCTTGTTTGTGCTGTTTAGAAATAAACATTACTACTACAACCCGGTCTTCTATTTCATATCCACTGATCGTCACAGGTCAGGTTATTGTATAAATGTTAAATTAAAGGATGTAAAATATATTTGTAATGACCTGCTGCCAATTATTCTTGTGTTTAGTACTTTAGTACATAATTTTGTTTCGAGAAAGCTCTTCTCTCTAGTATGTTCCTATATTCTATTTTTAATGCCAAACCCTAACCATATCTAACCTCCGTCTCCAAGAGAAGGTAGTAGCCCACTCTCATACTTACAAAGGAGCATCTGCACTGTGATTTACAGTGTAATACTTTGCTTGCAGCCTATGACCTGTATGCTGAAACTTTAAGCAAACATAACCGAAATATCTTTTCCACTGTAGGCGTTTTCATTGCGAAAGCCGTGCTGTGTGAAGGAAGTAAGAGATTGGATGCTGTTGTTAAACCCTGCATGATTACTTCCTGAGTGTGTCTTCTGAACTAACAACATTTCAGAATTTCTTCATGAATCTGAACATTTAAGAATTAAATTTAAGAAATGTAAGAAATTATTAAACTTCTACAAAAACTAGGGGTTGTTCTATGCTTTTTCGGTTTGTTTCGACTGGCTGCCAGTTGTGGGTTTTTGTACTATTGCTCTGACATTTTCTGCAAAGGTCAAATGTCTGAGTCCAACAAAGATACTGCCAGGGCTGATAATGTTGTCCAGACCAGCTGCACACAAAATGTAAATTTCCCACTTATTTCTGGCTTAAAATCTTTACTACAACAAACTTGTTTAATTTGCAAAGCCCTGAAAAGCGCTAACTAAAACTGATAATGAATTGAATTTAGTACTCTAAAGAAAGCGTGAACAGTGGTAGTCAGGGCCATGAACCTATGCTGGCACATTAAGCTAATGAATAGCCTGGGGCTGAATAAATACAAGACATTACAGTGGCTGTATTAAGTATTTAAATATTATAATATAAAATAATAAAGTTAGTAGTATGGCTTAAGCCCAAAAACAAATTAGGCCAATCATCACACACGCTTTATTTATACACCTGCAGAGCTGCATTTGAAGTGTCCCAATGTCACTTTCTTTATGGTAATTTTTACAGTGACATGATATTTGTCTCTAATCTGTAGTTTCACAGCAAAGATTTAAAACAAATGATATAATCTGTAAGACACTGTCTCACACTTTTAGCATATGGGTTCAATCTTCTTAATCAAATCGCTCTCCATTTTATCATGCCCCAGTAACCGTAGGGTTAAATAGCTCATGCTGTTTGACTCCACAGTTATAACTAACTACATTCCTGACATTAGGAGTAAATAAACACAAATCTGCTTTAAATCTAACTGAATAAAGGTTACAGTACTTACCTCTGATTTTGTGGACAACCAGATCCACTTTTCCATAAGTGCCCTTGCCCAGCTCCCTAATAACCTCATAATACTTATTAATGTCTAGCCTCTCCAGGTTTTGGGCTGCTATAAGCTGTAGCTCCTCCAGTATGTCAATGGAGGCACGGGATCTGATGGGGGAGGCGCTCATTCTTCTGCTGATACGATGCAGTTAATCTCACTAAAGTTCCGAAAGTTCTGAAAAAAGATGAAAGATACAGAAGAAAGATTCATCTTTAGTTTCACAGCATGACTTGAACATCCTGAACATCAAAAAATACAAAGTTCAAAAAAGTTTAGTATTAAAGCCAAATGATATTTTATGTAATCTTCTGTGTATTGCAGTAACAAACTGCTTTCTGTTCCCTGGACCTATTTTAACGCTCATGATTACAAGACTTCACACCAGCTGAACAGAAGCAGGAAAGAGAGCAAAGCCAGATGAACTTTCTTATGAACGTTGAATAACATTGTTGCACCCTGCTTGCCATTTACTTCTGCATTGCAAAACAGGGTGCCAGACCGTTTCTTTTTGCACATTACATAACACCAACATTTGGCTTCCACAAATGGTACAGTCAAGCTTATCAGAAAAATTTTTTTTTGCCACTAGTAACAGAAGGAACAAAACCTCGTGTTCGCCACATTGTAAGCCAGTAATTGTAGCTAGACACAGCAGATCTAGTAAAATAAAACCTACATTTATTATAAAGATAAATTCCTAAAGAATAAACTGAGGAAAAACAGGTGATGAATTAAAGAACACTTTCACATTGAGTGTAAAAGGATGTGTGCCTTACAAAACCACACAGATAGACAGACCATGGTGTCTGACTTGCTTTATTTTCTTAGTCCAGTCATTCATTTTCAAAATTAAACTAATCAGTAAACTTTTACGTCTTTTGGATGGGAATATTGCGATTTTGGATGTCATTATTATTATCATTATTATTATACGATAAAAAGGAGATTATACAGAACTAAAGCTTTCCGTAAATAGGAAATAATCTGTACCTTTCATATTGTCACTAATAATGTCACCCGTTTTCACGTATACATGTCAAATTTATATAAACCTTTCAGCATAATGTTCTACTATTATAAGCCGAAGGCTGAGCTATTTTATGCCTCAGCATACTGACTGGTGCGATTTCTCAATGACTAAATAGACTTCACACGCCGGACAGGCTGCCAGTGCCTGTTAATGGAGATGAACGTGGCGAACGAGACAGGATACATAGCACATCCTGTGCACAGACGCCATCTGGGGAAATCTGATACTCTGTATGTGTGAGAAACTGTGCTGTATGGAGTTGACTGGCTGTTTGATAATCCATCTTATTTTCAAAGCTGATAAAAATTTCAAGTAATTACGATTTGCTTATTCACTGAGTTTGCATATAGTTCTGGTTTTTATGGCTACGCTATGGTTTTACTCAGACCAGCCCACTTGCAAATAGTCTAAAATTATCAGGGGCACATTTTATTCCAACCCCAGACAAACCTGAACCGGTCGAATTTATTCAGTTTAGAGCTTCATCAACAGCTCACATGACTTGACTTGAGTCGCAAATATTAGGACTTGAGTTAAATGACTCAAAATAACTTGTCTTTTGTATAATATATATCCGTTTACCAAGGGGTCAACTGTACTACAACTTTAAAGTCAACTTGTCTCTTCCCTTTTTAACATTGGCTTGACCCTACTGTTGCTTAAGTGCAAATTAGAGGTGCGTCTTAATTAGGTGTTTAACATTGCAAATAAAACTCAGTCCATAGCTACTGTAGATTTAACTTATTTTAACAAATTCATTAAAATCAGCAAACATTTGTATGACATAACAGTAAGATTTGATTTGAAATGCTTGACACGAAGCAGTGACTCGAATTGACTTGCTTGATTCTCCCAAAAAAAAATCTTGAGACTAGCTTATGACTTTTACAAGTGTGTGGAGAATGAATGCAAATGTTTATAAGGACTGCAGATATCGCAGCTGCTGCTCTGGCCACATGTCAGTGCAGAAAATGCATAGACTAGTACTATAACCACCCTGAATGCCTCATAACAATTATTGGTTGGCTTCTAAGAATTAACAGCAACCATGGTCTGTAGATAGGTTTATAGCAGACCTTGGAGGTCCAGGTAGTGTGAATGCACACACACACACACACACGTTTATGAAGCCTGAGAGCAATAATTTCAAAGAATCGACTCAGTCAATTTAATTAAACAGGCTTTCACTTGTGTATTGATATTAATCTCATCAAAGCAACTTTTAAATCAGACACAAACGCAAACACACAAAAGATAAAAAACATACAGGTTCGGACTGTGAAAGTAATCAAAAGAGTGAATATTCATCTACTTAACACGGATAACACAGAACCCATAATCCCAGCTCGATCACTCCCCACCCCCGTCCACTCCTTATCATCGCAGACCACTGGCTTACTGCTTCTTTATCCTTCTCGCACCACAGCTACTATACATTCAACATCACTGCAAGCATTTTCCTAGCTAACAAACCACTTCTAAGCTTTGTGCAGGTAGTAATCATTTCTCAGACTTAATCGATGTTGCAGTGGAAGTTTGGCACGAAATGCTGTACGAAGTAAATCCATTCCAAATGATGAGAACTGTGGTATTGACTTCAATAAAAATATAAAAAATAGTTCTTGACTCCACTAGGACATGAGGACTCTTGCACACAGCAAATCGTCCACAGCATTTCGATTTCAAAGATTTAATAAGCTGGTTACACCAAAGCAGAAATCTATTACAGGGCTGGAGTTTTCCTACTGTTGCATTTATGGTCAAACATAAACGGCTACAATCGGTGTGCAATACAGCAGCAAAAAAATCTACGTTTTGTCCTGCTTTTGCAGCAAATTTGCTTTTGAGAGATCTTAAGCTTCTTTGTTTAAGTGTATTGGTCAATTATCTGTAGCGTATTTAATGTGTGTGAGGTACAGAGTGTTTAAGAGAGAGAAAAACTCCAGACAAACAAACTAATAATAATAATAAGAAGAAGAATAATAAGAAGAAGAAAAAGGAATCTTCCATAAGGGCCTGCTGATTTAAACCAAGATTATTGGCTTTATCTCACTGATTGCACCACTCTTTTAATAACAGGACTATAAACAGAAGCTCATATTACAATTTCCTGCTTAAAAAAAAAATTCATCTACCTAACACGTTTAAACTGAATAGCCATCTTGTTTATTCAAACACAAACCTTGATACTACACACACCTAAGAGGTATGAGAGGAAATGTAAGAACTGTCCATTAACGCAAGTTTTAAAGCCAGAATCCCAACAATTAAATGAATAAAATGAGAAAACCTTATGGCTCTTTTCATTTAAAGATAAAAGATATACAGTATATTTAATCAAGTTATATAAATAATAAAATAAATAAAAACAGTTTTCAGCAGCTGTCTAGAGTGGCATCATGCTCTAGGGCACTGCCCACACACGCAGCTTTCAGACACGCTCTTCACACAAGACTTGACCTGCTCTCGGTTTTGGCCTTTTTTTGCTCTGTAAAAATTAACTACCTGTACTCCAACACTAACTAAATGAAACTGCAAAATTAAAAGTCTTCCCAAGTCCTGACATCTAACAGGTATTATATAATAAAACCTTTACATCCATGAAAACCAGCACGGCTAAATATTTACGTGTAATAGCAGTGATTGGAAGCGAGCTGGTTTTATTAAACTCTATCTGTATTTACATAGTTTGTATTTGCTGTTTTTATGAGCTGAAGACAGTTAATTAATTTTTATTCAATGATCAGGTTTAAAATATTTGTATTTTAATTTATTTTATTTTTTTTATTGTATAAAATTTTGCAAGTTTAATATAGGTGTTGTGTTATTATTAAACTGTCACTGATTTGAATTAATTATTTGTTTGCAAGGTGGTAATTTATTAAACAGTTCAAATACAGAAATTTGCAGCTCAGGGTAAAACAGCTCCATGTTTGCCTGCAACAGCCCAAAACAACAAAGGTCTCACAAGCTCAGGCATTGTGCAATAATGTACAACGGCTTGCTTCATGTAGCTCTGCTTGCGGAACCCATAATCCCAGCTCGATCACTCCCCACCCCCGTCCACTCCTTATCATCGCAGACCACTGGCTTACTGCTTCTTTATCCTTCTCGCACCACAGCTACTATACATTCAACATCACTGCAAGCATTTTCCTAGCTAACAAACCACTTCTAAGCTTTGTGCAGGTAGTAATCATTTCTCAGACTTAATCGATGTTGCAGTGGAAGTTTGGCACGAAATGCTGTATGAAGTAAATCCATTCCAAATGATGAGAACTGTGGTATTGACTTCAATAAAAATATAAAAAATAGTTCTTGACTCCACTAGGACATGAGGACTCTTGCACACAGCAAATCGTCCACAGCATTTCGATTTCAAAGATTTAATAAGCTGGTTACACCAAAGCAGAAATCTATTACAGGGCTGGAGTTTTCCTACTGTTGCATTTATGGTCAAACATGAACGGCTACAATCGGTGTGCAATACAGCAGCAAAAAAATCTACGTTTTGTCCTGCTTTTGCAGCAAATTTGCTTTTGAGAGATCTTAAGCTTCTTTGTTTAAGTGTATTGGTCAATTATCTGTAGCGTATTTAATGTGTGTGAGGTACAGAGTGTTTAAGAGAGAGAAAAACTCTATTTTTATAATTGAACAGACAAACTAATAATAAGAAGGAATCTTCCATGAGGGCCTGCTGATTTAAACCAAGATTATTGGCTTTATCTCACTGATTGCACCACTCTTTTAATAACAGGACTATAAACAGAAGCTCATATTACCATCTCCTGCTAAAAAACAAAATGCGTGTAAGATTATTGTGTTTTCTCAAATTCTTTGTAACCTTGGAAAGATATTGTAAAGGAGGAACGATACTTGCCTTATTAGTTATTGATTTTGCCATACCAACATTTGGAATTATAGCAAAGCTCGTTTCCATTTACAGTATTTGGCAGACGCCCTTATCCAGAGCGACTTACATTTCAGGCACTTGGGAGTTAAGGGCCTTGCTTAGGGGCCAAAATTGGCAATTTGGTGGTGCTGGGAATCAAACCCTGATCTTCCAATTAGCAGTCCAACACCTTAACCACTTCATCAGATTAGCATAAATTTGCAAACACTGACCAGACCACCCAGAGTAAAATTTATTGTCTAGCATTATTGATTATACACAAGTTCTAGCCCTGTAACAATAACTGGTTTGCTTCGCAGCATAAATGTGTAACCATGGACAGCGACCCATCTGTATTTATGCTCAGAGCAGACCTAAGGGGCTCTCTTAGTGCTGGAATACATGCTGTTTCTCTTCAACCTGCACCTGTGTGCACACTGACACACACAAACACACACACACACACACACACACACACACACACACACACACAGTGTTTATAGAGACTTGATGGCTGTGCATTTAGTCTGTATGTTCTTTGTACGCCTGCCTGGAATCACAAAGCTTAATTTTATATGTGCAAATACCATAGACAACTCCATGTAACGGCTCACTGTACAATCTTACGCTAATAAGTGCACATTAAACTCATAACACCTCCTTCTCAGCCAACTGCTTGGCTAATGTCAGGCTGCAATAATGACAAGGTGTGAAGTCAAACACGGCTTGCTCACAAACACACTCTCTTCCCCTGAGGAACAGAAAGAACAGGATCTGGATATTTCAAGCTGAGATCATCTCAACAGTCCAGTGTGCATGGTGATGAAAAGGCAAGGACATTTTGTTATTTTGTTTACATGTCATTGTGATTTTGGAAATAATGCCATTAGCTAATTGAAATCAATGAAATGGTGGTATTGATCTGTAAAGGTGCCTGATCTGGAAGACATTTGTAAGACGCTCTTTGTGACCCTTAAATTTGTGCAATCATTTCTGCAATAGCAAACAAAGAACAGAAAACAAATATACTGTAAAATGTCAACGCTACAGAATAAAGATCCACAGATTTCGGGTTCGGTTGTATGTCGCAAGCATTGCTAAACATCAACACAACGTGTCACTAAGCAGAAAAACTGGTTTGTGTACCTGAATTCGCGTTTCTGTGCCTTTAGTTAGAGCTTAATTAAAGCCAGGTCAATTATACGCGTCCATGCGTGCAAAGAAAATGTCTCCCTACCTTATTTTCCTTTTCTTTTTTTTAAAACGCACTGCGTCCTCCAGCTCCAGCCGTCATTGCGTCTCGAAGACAGCTTTGTTTATATGGTTGAAGGAGAATTTTTTTGTTTTTATGTCTATATTCTGTTCCTGATTCACACCCTGACACACCTGTGAGTCCTGTGCCTGAACCGCGCGTCCTCCTGTGTACGTAGTCGCTGCTTTGGCTGAGACTGAGGTGAAGGAGAGATTAAACCACGCCCCTTTGCAACAAGCAGCCAATCAGAGCTCACCGGGAATAAGCGCTGAAGTCATGCTACGTTAAGGATCCACACTGTTTTACTAAATAGTAAGCCGAGATAATAGTAAACATAGCGTTCTTTTTCCACTACTTGACTCCTAGCTGTTTTAATAGCACGCAGTTTGTCGCCATACACATGCTCTGCGCATGCTCAAACGAACACATGCACAGACCGGTGATAAAATCTCAAGCATCCTTTTCTACGAACAATAAAAAAGGTATTTATTCAGTAGTAATACGTTAGATTTAACATGCCGTCTAAATAGTAAGCATTTTATTAATTTTATAAACTGTGCAGTCCGGCAGCTCCCATTAACCCTACTATCGTTCATTCTGAAGCTTCAATAACTGATCAGTGATCAATAGTCCTAATAAATTCACTACAAATGATATTCACTCAAAACAAATACAAGCTCCATAACAGTATATTTAACAGTACAATTCCTTAACCTTCCTTTATCAATAAAATAAAATTTCTGGTATTTTTGCCTCTTGAGACTTCATTCATGACTTGTGTCCTCTCTAGTGGACCTATTGCTTTCATAAATGTTGTTACATTTTTTAAATACTTTATCATTTTTTTTGGTTCTGGATGGTAGCCTGGGCTTTTTAGTGATGTGTCATTTGATTAGGTGGTATGCTAAGAACTGGTTCTTACCCTGCATCCAAAATGGCCGCCACAGGCATGAGCAGGTATGCCACAGCGGTGGCCACACCCCTAAGGGCCACACCCCTAAGGGCCACAACAAAAAAGGAACACTTGCTGACATACTTTCCAGCCATGTATTTGTTTTCTTCTATTCCTGTTGGGATTTTTTGTATTCTATTTCGTTTTGGCTCTGAAATATTGGGAGCTGGACGCAGATGTAAAGCTGAGAGCTATCATTTTAATCAACTCTCTTGCCAGAACTGCCGAGCTTTTTGCCAAGAGACCTGCCCCCACTTGATGCCGATGGCCTTTCACTAAACCTTACGACAGTAAAACAATCAAACTGATGGTGGCAGCGAATATTACCCAAGAATAGCCTGAGCCTTCATGGAATGCGAGTGGGATAGTTGACATAAATGCTGCACAATTCGAAGATACTGGACAAACGCTGCCCTGTATTTGTTCAACAAGGGACGTGCCATTTAATTGTCAAATACAAATTCCATATTTTAAGGGACAACGTTAGTCAAAGTTATCATCACAGTGCTATCCAGTTCCTTAACTATACTATACTAGATTAACTTAAGCTGTGTTTCTGATTATGTTTTAGAGAACCTTGTTTAAAAACCCTGCAAAATGAAAGCATCACACTGTAAATGCTTTGTAATAAATATTCCCTTGAAATGTTATTAATGAGGTCCCTTGTTCCTCTTTCCCAAAGAATCTGTTGACGTACTTCTGTCACCATAGCAAAAGTACAATAAATTCAAAACAACTTCAATGTTGCTGTATCCAGAGCAGCTTTTCCACACCCTGAAACAAAACAGCATACAGTTCAGTAAATATAACAGGATATGTAAACTTGCACAATGGTAACGTATTGTACTGTTGTCTCTTTCTCTCTCTACTACATAAAGCACAAAAATGATTAAAGAATGTCTTAGAATAAGAGGATAGTACTTCAAAACGGAGATAACTACTACCTTCATCCTATGACACTAGTTAATGCAAAGTAATCACTTTAAACCCACAGTATAACTAGACTGATTACAGAAAGATTATTTACATTTGCATTTCCAGCATTTGGCAGACACCTTTATCCATCATGACCTAAATTTATTTCATATATATAACTGAGCAATTAGGGATTAAGTAGAGGATAATTGGGGTGTAACTTGGTGGTGCTGGAAATCAAACCCACAATCTTCGAGGTATTTGACCAAACCATTAGCCACTGAGCTAACACCATTATTCTCATGCAGACAACAGTTGCATGCTAAATTATAGATTTGTGTCAATAATAGTCTTGTTTTTTCCTGCTGCAGTTAATTTACAATCCATGGGCTCCTGGCCAGAAACAAATGTCCACTTTTCCTTTTTTCCTTTACTCCATTTGATCTGTGAATCTGTATTGGGTATAAACCTATTAGTGCTCTTAATCATGTTACTGACATCATCTTCTATTTGTTAGAAATATAAAATCTGATGGTATGAAGGAAGTGGTAGCACAGTGGTTAAAGTGTTGGACTGCTAATTGAAAGAACAGGGTTTGATTCCCAACACCACTAAGATGCCACTAATGGGCCCCTGAGCAAGGCCCTTTACCACCAATTGTTCAGTTGTATAAAAGAAGGAGATAAATGTAAGTCGCTCTGAATAATGGCATCTGCCAAATAATCTAAATGTAATGTAAATGTATTGGTGCAGTACAGTGCAGTTCAAACCCATGACAATTTCAACAGGCACAGAACAAAGATAAAAATGCTAAAAAAAGGAGTGGTGGTGTTATCTAACCGAACGGGGACATTCACAGCTCAAATCGGTTATTGTCAAAGCACTCACTGAGTGTGTGTGGTTCCACGTGATAGATGGAGTGGACAGTAAGACGTGATGAATTATCCTTTGTCTGGTCCAAAACCTGGTCCAGAGAGAAAGAGCTAGAGGATACCCAGCACATGCTGCTGCACATGATTAAGTACACTCCCACCTGAATAGCCCGTCTTTATTCTGCAGCAGTCTTTTTAAGATGACAGGTGGCCATGTTGGAGTGTTGTTTTGGTGTGATTGCAATTCTCAACACAGAACTAACATAGTAACAAGTACACTGGAAAAAGGCATTAGCTTTTAGTTCAATGTGTTTAGTCCCTTTTTTCCAAATATAATTTATAATATAATAAGTTTTATTAAATGGGTTGTTCTTTTAAATGTGTGTGAGCAAAAGAATTAATTATATGACGTGTATGGCTGTCTCTGTGTCTGCAGGTGCTGCAGGTGTATGCTTTAAATAACAACTCCACCGGGTCACTCAAGGACACAAGCAAGTATGCTTTTTTGGTTTCTAAAAGTCTGCAAGTCTGGTTCTTAGACAAATCTGGATATAGCAGACGAAATTCTAAATTTGTCTTATTAACTAGGTACCACAGCCCTGCGTCTTCCAAAATAAACCCTGTGGAATACAGATGTGCTGCCCTGTGATATGCAATCTAAACCATAAATTGTTCTGGAATTTAAATCTCTCTGACATCCTCGGACCTTGTGCCACTAAGAGAGAATGATAGAGACAATCCTTTCTTTCTTTTGTGGACAGAAGAGCTGCTTGTCATGGAGGTGACTAGTGGGGAGGCTGATGGGAAGCACATGACGTTGGTTTCATCATAGCCCATGTTTACTATCTGTCAAGGATGGTGGTAAACCTCTCTGTTCTTTTTAACCAGATACGAAGCTGTGCTATTTCAAAGCAGCCATGTTTTCTGATGATGTGTGAAACAATACATAATGAGTATTTTATTACTAAAAAAGCATAAACATTACAGCCTGCCAATTCCTAATCTCAGGGACATGGTGTTCTGCCAAATAATTTTAAAGCATGTGCATGATTATAAGTTCTGGAAATATGATTATGAAACACACCTCAGAGAGATAAAAAGAGGCAGAAATTATTTCATTTTGGCTTAGATGCAACAAAAGATGTATCGGGTTGTACGGTTGAAACGGGAATATAAAGACTTATATTACGATACATTGATATAATTTACAGTATGTTTTAGGTCATTGTTATGTTGCAGGGTCCTGTTCCGCTTCAACTTTAACTTTTACAGATGGTCTCAAATGTTCCTTAAGCACCCTCTGATACATGGTAGAATTTATGGTGGATTCTATGATGGTGAACTGGCCAGTTCCTGCTGCAGCAAAGCATCCCCAAACCAGGACACTTCCACCTCCACTGCAGTTTTACCGTTGGTATGAGGTACTTTTCCTAAAATGCTGTATTTGGTTTACGCCAAACATGTCCTTTGTTGAAGTGTCCAAATAATAAAATTTTAGACTCAGCTGTTCAAAGAACATTTTTGCAGAAGTCTTAGTCTTTGCCTACGTTCTCTTTGGCAAACTTCAGTCTGGCCCAACGTGTTTTTGTTAGATGGCAAAGGTTTCCTTCTTGCACAACTCCCATGAAAGTTATACTTGTGTAGTCTCTTTCTGATTGTAGAGTCATGCACTTTCACATCAACAGTAGCAAGAGCCTGCCGTAGCTTCCTTGATGACACTTTTGCTTGGACGGCCAAACCTGGGCATGTTGTCAGTTGTTTTTAAAATGTCCTTGACCTGTAGACTATTTTGCAGACAGTGAAGGTCAGAATGGCTGATTTCAAAATCTTTCAAGATCTTTTTAAATCCCCTTTCAGACTCATAAGCTTCTACAATCTTCTTTCTGAAGGCCTCGGACAGCTCTCTCAATCTCACTATGGTGCTCACCATCACTTTAACATGCGAGAGCACACCAAACTGAATATTTGAGGATTAAATAGGGCCAGCATCCTTTAGAAAGCTAGGAAACAATGTTTAAATCATGTGGACCTGGTGGGATGTGTGTGAGTTTAGCCATTTTAAGTAGGAATAAATGTTGGGCTGTCCTATTTCTACCACAAAGTGTACATTTTACAGAGCGTTTTTTTTTTCAGTTTAAATTGTTCAGTTACATTTACTTTAATTTGTCAGTATTGCTTTAAATTAAATAACCATATTTTCAAATATGTAAATAAACAGAAAGATTTCATAGGGTGTTCTAATTTTTTCACATGACTATCAATACATGTTTTATATTGATATAATAAAAAACTAAGATAATTTAAGAATGTAATAGAAATAATCTTATAAATTGGATTAAATGAATTTAATTTATTCGTTTTTATTAGTAAAAAAACTTAGAAAACTAATGGTATTACAGTATTTGCTCATATTGCTCTGCCCTATAGCCCAGTTGACTGAGTTTGTAAATTTGCCAGGAATGGGCAGGACTAAAGTCAGTTAATAAATCTGTCTTGGCTCTTACAGCAGGGTCATTAAACCCTTTTCTGGACAGCCTAATATAGGGTCTAATTAATTATGCACTCTTACATACTTTATTAATTCACATGGAAAAGATTTTCATAATTCTGTAAATTGTATAAATTTTGTATAAATTTGAAATGAATATTTAAACTTATTTTAAAGGCATTTCAAATTTGAAAATGAATTTTATTTTTTAAGATTTAATGAATAGACAACCAGTTGGAATGTAAAGTTTTAGAATTGATGCTTAAAACATGTTGGTTGAGCTGTTAATCAACCATTACCAGCTTTGGTTATGGCTACAGTCTCTAAGTTTATTTGTTTTTTAAAGAATATAATACTGCACTACATCAGTTTCATCATCTTTAATCTAAGGTATGTCCCTAAGGCTAAATAGTGTACAGTGATCTATTGACTGTTAACATGTAAGCAAATCCAAACAGTAAGAGATTGAAACTTGGCAGATTTCTCCTCAACATCCAGCAAATATCAAATAGGTAAAGGTTCATGTGACGTAACACTGCTGCTTACGCTGCATCACAAGAAGCGACAAGCATTAAATATCTTACAGAGGAACATAGTGTGTTTCTTTTTCTACATACTGTGTATAAACTTATAATAGCCTCTGATTAGCAGTTTTACTCTGCCTTTGTGACATCCCAGAGAAAACATGCCATTAGTCTCATCCAGAAAGCACAGACAGTTTACTACTGGCCATATTGAGCTGTGACATTGTAGGGATGTGTTCTTGCAGTTGCCTAATAAAATAGGAGACACTTGTGATTTGAATTACATGTGATTTGTTTTTTGTTTTTATCCAGCACTTTTGCTAAAGCTGCTTTTATGGAAACCTAATCAACGTGTTCTGATCGTTTACAATTGCTTTCAAATCATTTATTTTGTTATCTAAACACTACAGATTACTATCAGATGATGGAAAAACAATGAACTGTTGTATTTAATCTGTTGACCTCTCATTCCCTGTTGTCTACACTGGCCATTCTTAGTTATTTTAACACTTGAAGGGAAGTACTGTAAAACAGGAAAACAATATGAATAATTTTAATCCTTATAAAAAAGCCAGTTCTTCTCTGACAGCTCCCACCTGAGAGTCCATGTCAGGATCACCCCACACAGTTTAACCCCTTCTATTCTTATCTAAATCAGCCTTTTCCCTTTGTAGACGCTTTACTATTCTCTGAACACACATCAGTGTTCACATGAAGCAGAAAGCAGCAGCAGGTGTTACAGTGGAAAGGAGAATGTCTGACATTGTGGTCACATACAAAACCATGTGGTAAAGAAGATTATTATTCTGTTTTGTTGGACTAAAATTAGGGTTTGGAAAAGAATTACTCGCATATAGCCTACAGAAATCTGCTTACAAAGCAAACCTCCTGGTCACAAACTCTAAACAGTTCAACACAACCTAACTTACGGAAATTAAGCCAATTTGACTACTATGCAGTGCCACCTGCTGGTCAGAAATATGTAAATACACAGCAGATAGCATTTTTTTTTTACACAATACATTCACTTTACATAGAACCTCTATTTTTAATTTGAAAATAATATTGAAAAAGTACATGTAGAATGTATATGAAGTAATACAAAAAAGCTTACAGCACCTGGTATTCCCAGGCGGTCTCCCATCCAAGTACTAACCAGGCCCGACCCTGCTTAGCTTCCGAGATCAGACGAGATCGGGCGCGTTCAGGGTGGTATGGCCGTAAACAGACATGGAGGGAAAAAAGTCCCTATTTAAGGATTCGGCGTCAGACAATTATCCAGACAGTTTCTTCGGGCGGTTATATTGTATGGATTTGTCTCCGGTTCGCATCCCTAGTGGCAGGGGTCTGATTTCAAATTATTTCATTTGTGTTATCTATCGTATGTTATCTAAACTCTACTTTATCCAAACTGTTTCTGCACCATATAACAGCTTGGATCACACGTCAGTGACATATTGCCGAAATTAAAACAACTTTTAAATTTTAACTTGTATTAGTACATTGTATAAGATCATTACCACATTATCCGATTAAATTCCCATTACATTTTAATTAAAACATATTTATTAGTTTTTTAAAAATTAATTTATAAGTTCAGTTTAAAATGTCAAATTTGGTCTAATTCAAAAACTTTATGCTCACTGAAACGTCTCTCTAAAACCACTTCACCTAAAGTTAATAGATAAATTACAATTAAAACATATTACCGGGACCAACTTACCCGATTTAATTGCATGGTAGCCAAAAACTACTAACAAAATGCTAATACACACAAAGATTTAAACAGATTTTCAATCATTTATATTTCTATTTTAAGAAATGTAAATGTATTTACTTAAATCTTTTAGGGTACCGAATAATGTTGGTCTGACAGTATGCCAGTAGCGCCCACTTGTGGAAAGAGGCCTACACTGATTAACGTCAGTACGTTTAAATCCAGCTCATGATGTGAAAATTAAACTTAACTGTTTGAAATTTAATATCTGTGAATATCAAATAAAGAATAAATAATTAAAAAAAATAATGAAATGTAGAGTAAGCAAGATTTACTTTTTCCTTATTAGGTAAGTTAGCAGATCTGGGGGATTCTTACACATTGAATATTTTAGTACACAGTAAGTCTTCATGTCTGTGGCACATTTTGGGCTCTCCTTCCAATGTTACAGCAGGTCTTTGCCCCTACACATTACTTGATCATAAACACATCAGAGTTTTCACTTATTTTTGCCTGCTTCCAAGCTCCTAGTGTCCCTGACCTGTCTTAGAACATTCCTGATCCATGCTGATGCTGTTTTCATAGTTTCATAGAGTGTCATTGATTCAAGGTGCTCAAGGTTTCTGAGGATTTATAGGAAGTGACTCTAAGCTGCAGCTGTTGGTCTTGTGTTTGATCATTAAACGTTTGACGAGTTCAGCAGGAGGCAATTGGAATTAAACTCGTGATCAACTTAGAACTTTGCTGATCTATCAGTTGCTCAGTTTTTGTATTGGGTATGTATACAGGACATCATCAAACATCACACACTGCTGTTACCCAGGGTTAGGCTGCGTTCTCCCATGAGTCTAGTTCCTCTGAGGTTTCTAACTAACCGTTGGCCACTGTTACTCATTGGGGATAAATATGGACTTAATTTTATATTTGTAATTCGTTTAAATTCTGTTTTCTGTAAAGCTGCTCTGATATAAACCATATTGTTGATTGTTGTAAAAGCTTTATACAAATTAAATTTCATTGAAGGAAAAAATTACTTTTCTAATCAGATTTGTAATAAAACAAATAAGAGCATGTCAAAATAAACTATTTATTTTGAGTTTAGCCAGACACAGAACAGCACTGAAGCACTCAACAACCTCTTCGATTTTTACAGACTAAATCAAACAAATGAATTCAGTATTCAGCGTATTTATTAACTTAGAAACAATCGATCTTTACATTTACAAGTCAGCAATAGGCTTGTGTGGCCAATATGGATGCTTCTCCTTGTCCAGCTTGGTCTCAGGAAAAGCTTCATTAAGGTCTTCAATAGTCATCTGATCAAATGGAATCATGTTCTTGAATTTCTCAAGCTGCCAGATAAAAAGAAAAATAGACCATAATAATAATAAATAATAATAACAATAATACACTACCCATACACAAAAAACAACTCACCACCTGGATTTAACTTATTAAACTCTAACTGATGCCTTGAGTAGCTTTGCATTTTTAAACAACCATGTCAGATGACATCTTGTCATAAAGAAGGTCAAATTATTTAAATGCATCAAGCTAAGAACACATCCGAAAAGACTGCTAAAAATACAAAAACTGTCCAACGCATTATTAAATCTGAAAGGATAGTGGGGAACCATCATCTTAATAAAAAGGTAAACTCACTGCAATGTTTAATAGTTAAAGTAAGAGCAACACACACACAACAGCGTAAGAAAAGAGGTAAAGTGATGCACCAATCATGCCTAGTGTCTACCGTACAAGCCTGTAGGGGCAGGTCTATGATCTGGGATTATGTGCCCAAAGAATGTGGTCAGCTGATTACCTAAATATACTGAATGACCAGGTTAATCCATCAATAGATTTTTCTTCTCTGATGGCACAGGCATATTCCAAGATAACAATGCAAGGATTCATAAGGCTATTATAAAAAAGTGGTTCAGGCAGCATGACATAATTTTTACACATGCATTGGCTACCATGAGTCCAGACCTTAACCTCATTAAGAATTATTGGGATGTACCATAGAAGTCTTTGTGCAACTCTCACATCATCAATACAAGATTTGGCATGTAACTCAGGACATTAACAATGTAATGCAACTCAGGACATTAACAATAAGAAAATTTGACAAAGATGACATTATCTGCTGTTTGTAAAACAGAATTTAAAGGCACTGAAAAAAAGGGCAAAACACCACTGCCGGTCTATTTCATTTAAAGTTTTATGGCTGTAAGGCGCAGTGTAGAAAAAAATGTCATGGCAAAAGCACAGCTCGGACTGCTATAATACTTTAACTAGTTTTAACTATGAGCTTGGCCTATTTTTGCACATTGACTAATGTATAGATAAACTTTTCACCTCCTAAATATTTATACTGCTATACTCGTGTTTCTAGTTTAAGTTTCTGTTCATTACTAAGCACCAGCACACCAAGACAAATTCCTTGTACATGTAGACTTAAATAACTTGGCAATAAAGATGAATTCTGATTTCATGTGGAAAACCAGAGATTGCTCAAAAAATTTATTTAGAATATTAAAAACAAACCAGTTTACTGACTGGGTGTTCCAACACAACATCCACACGCTCACCTCTTTTTCATACTGAGAAATGCGAACCTTAGATGCCTCAATGTAGGATAAGCTACTTTTGTTCTGCAACAAACAAAAGAAAAGAGAAAAAGAAAGACTATGAACAATGCAAACACAAAGATGAGTTAAAACTGAAAACATTTAGGTGTCACTTACAGCCTCCTGCTCCTGTGTGTTGATCTTAGCTGTCTGAGTGTCCACCGGCTCAGGAACTGTCAAAGCAGCAAACTACAAAAAAACAACAACAGACAGACAGACACACAAACATCAACAAACAGTGCTGAGAGAGCATGTGTCTAATGACATTTTGGGGCCAACAACACACACCTTCTTCTCAAACTCATCCACCATGCCTGCTTTAGCAATCGTCTTCCTGTAATAGCTCCAGTCGATGGGGGTCGGTTTCTCAGGCAGTGAAGCAAGTCTAAAAATTAAAAGACAAACAGGTACTTACAAATGTTCGCTTAAAAATGAGCAACATAAAAGCTATTTATGTAGGGAGTTTTAACCAACTTAGAAGCGATGGCATCACTGCGGGTCTTCAGGTTGTTGAACATTGTTCTCTGGTTTGGAGGAACCCTCTCTGCGAAGGCCAGCCAGTCAATGGCCTTTACAGTAGCACGTCGTCCAGCCATCTCTCAAAATCTAGAACATAATGAATTTACAAAGAATGTTTGTAAATAAATAACAGTTTCAAAACAATTTAAATTTAAATGTCCCTTTTTTATTAAAACAAATTTAAGAACATTTCTTACTTTACTATATTTAAGCAAAGACTGACTTTTGAATTACTGATACAGGAAGAGCCAAGTTCATCCAGCTACTAACATAAATATTTGATTTTCATAAAATATAAAATAGTGAATAGTTTAAGTATCCATGAAGATAATTACATATTCCCTAGTTAATTAAATTAGCATTTAAAAACATTCCGAAATGAGCAGAGAACATATGAAGGTCCCGTCAAAATCAACCCAGCACAAGGTCAGCATTACACTCCTATCATTAACACACACACGGGTCTTCTGTTACACCAAATATCAAAACCAAACAAATAAACACACTATGAATATTCACAAAGACATTAGAAACACTCTTTACTATAAAAATAAACAGCTTACACTTCGTACTTACTTGTCAGGGATTAAGCCGCTGCACAGACAGAACCGTGATGGCCGCCAAAACCGGAAACACTCGAACCGAGTAACGTTTCTTCATGAGAGTTAAAAACAGAAAACCCCGGAGCTTTACTGCCACCTAGCGGAAAGCTATAAAATAGTGCTTTCTGTTCGACGCAGAATGTCGCTGTTCTAAAAAAAACCCTAAAATGACATTAATAGGTTCTGTAAAAAAATATGTGGTATGAAATATTAGGAGTAGCACTAAAATTAGCATAGATCAAAAGCAATTGACTTTTGAAATATTAAGATTTTATGATTAAAGAAAGTAGTAGCAAGAATGGAAAAATTATAATATCAATAAAATGAATATTCTTTAATCCAAACCATTCCATCGTAATTGTGGCTGTGTTTTAAGGGTCATTGTCTTGCTGGAAGGTAAATGTCCTTCCCAGTCCTTTGCAGCCTCTGAGAGGTGGACTCTATTAACTGATAAGGTGATTTCTGAGGGCAAAAGATTTAGGGGTATCAGAGTACATGGTGCTGAACACAGATGCACGCCACACTTTTTAGAATTTTTTTTGCCTAAAATAAAAAAAAATCCTTCCACTTCACAATTCACAATTATGTGCTACTTTGTGTTGTTCTATCACAAAAAAAAGAAAAAGCAGGAGCGATGTGGTACACTGTGTGGGTTAAGCATTAAAGCCAAATAAAAATCTACAGAAACATCCAAATCCTAAATCTCCAAAACCAATCATGCAACCATTAAAGTTCTATATATGGATCGGTTTTACTGTGGGGAATTTTGCTATCACAGTTTTAGTCCACTTGTCTACTAAAAAAATATAATTACTACAAATCATTACAATGTTCCTCTGACCAATCTCCTGCAACCAATAAATAAACATGATCGGATTGGAATGGTCTTATTCTGGATCGGTCTTATCCTGGATCCTTTTTGCCTTTAATTTGTAATGTATCTGTAGATTCTTTGGGTGGACGTGATTTTGCCAATTAGAATGTGATCCTGGATTATTAACATTCAACATCATATTAAAATGTTCATGGTTAATCCTGGATCAACATTTCAATCAACCAATAATAACCATCTGATGCCAACAGCGTGTGTTGACCAAACCACGCCGTTTTAAATCTTCTGAATTAACGCATTATCAGTCTCAGCCAATGACACAGACTGATGATGACATCAGATGGTTGTGATTAATTGATTAAAATGTTGATTCAGGATTAATAAAGGCTGTTAATCCATGGTCAAATCCAACTTCCAAAATCACGTCCACCGATTCTTAGAGTTTAAGCTTATTTTGCTGATTATTGTTGTCTATGCTGTTAAAATTGCCAGTATCAAACACTTTTAAATAAACAATATTAAAACATCAAATTTCCATTGTGAATATCATAAATGACCTCCTGGTGTGAATTAAAGCATGATGCGGCCTGTATTGGACTGGCATATTCATTTTACGACTTTAAAATTAAAATAAATAAATTAATAAATAAATTAATGACACTGGTATGTGGGAATCACAAGCTGACACTCAAACATTACATACAAATAATTAAACGGGACCCATAAGAAACGTGTAAAAGTGTCCCTAATTTCAGGGGTATTATAATAACATTGCATAAAATTGTCTGGTCCAGAGACGCGTCTTAACTGTGAGTAAAGCATCAGATTTTTGGCAGTTATACTGACATGGGTAATTCTCGAAGCTAGGGGCTATTAGTTACGTGGCAATTCTCTCCCATCATTTAGCCGTCACGAGCTCACGCGCGTTGGAGTTCACTGGTCCAAACACAGGGGTTCATGCAAAGCCACCAAGGGAATAAACTTCAGGGCCACTTTATGTCAAGCGCATATGTGATCTTCCTGCTGAGGTGAGGAGACAGTACATGTCGCGGAAAGGCAGCGCAAGAGAAGTTATAGATTATGCACTATTGGTTAAAGATAAGGTAAGGGTGTAGAGTCGTACCGTTCAGCTACAGCTATCGTTCAGTTTGTGTGTTCGCTTTTCGGTTGCATTCGGGACAATTCTATACGTGTAACGTTAGTGATCTTACTGTAACTGCGACAGGTGCTGGTGTGTCCTGGTCCAACCGAGACAACAGACAACAACACAAATGAGAGCACTTGTAAATACGCATCCGGTTAAAATAATAATAATAATAATAATAATAATGATGATGATGATGATGATGATGATGATAATGATAATTAAATAAACGTTGATGTTAATCAAACATAAATTAAAATATTCCAAAACCGTAAAAATGTCTAGTTTGCTTTTTCTTCTAAGAACGTTTACTCTAAACATTTAAAGAACATTCATAAAGTATAAATAACGTCATAAGGACGTTATTATTATGATTCTAATATAGTTTTAATATTAATAACTAAATAAGTATATAATATATGAGGATGTTCCATTAATATTACTGCACGAGCGTTTGGTACTAACTTTCAGAAAACATTACGGAAACCTTTATTGTTAGCTGTGTGTTCTGTGCACTTGTTGTGTTAGCTGTGTGTTCTGTGCACTTGTGTTAGCTGTGTGTTTTGTGCACTTGTTGTGTTAGCTGTGTGTTCTGTGCACTTGTTGTGTTAGCTGTGTGCTCTGTGCACTTGTTGTGTCTTAAAAGCCATAAATTGGTCAGACCCCCAGTTAGTTATTAATAGTTATTGCATTATTAGAATATAAAAAGAAATATTATTTAGGAACAAAGAAATTTAGCTGAAGAACCTTATTGAAATATTGAAGTCTTCAGTTTGAAAGTAAATTATGAGATTTCAGAGAACTGCTTAACACTCCTGTTTCTTTAGCATTTACCATTAGTGTTCAAACAATCCCAACACACCGTCAGATTTCCAACGAGACAGTATGTCGGGGACGTTATCTAAATGCCCACAGCTAGAATAGAATCACTATTTGAGAGGATCTGTTGCTTAACTGATAAAAAAGTGTAGGATAAAGATGCTGCAGAGTTAAAACTAAAACAATAATTCATATTAGTCATCATCAAATATTTTTAAACATTATGCATTTCAGAAGATTGAGGAAATGAGCCTTAAGTTGTCTTTTTTAAATAATAACTCGTCATATTCACCTGCAGGGACATATGAGATAGTGGCCCAAACCAAGAAGAGAGGCACTATGGGGGTGGATGCTTGTAAATAAAAATGATCCATGTGTTACATATATAAAACTGATTAGAAGACATTTTAGACTTTATTGTTGATGTTTTGACAGAACGTCACAATTACACATTGTTGATAATAGAAAGTGGTTTTTACATTTTGATATTGACCTGTTCTGGATCCAGAAATAACTATTAAAGATGAATGCAAGTAAAAGTTAATTAATAAAATGCTTGTCCTAATGAACATTCACATAGCTTAACACTGCAGCCCATATTTTCGGTGTCTACTATAATTAAGTGTTTTTATAGATGGTGACCCATTGAAAGGGTTTTAACTTATTATCATTAAATTTAGCCACAGGAATGCATTACATAATGTTTTTTTAGTGAAAGGGGTTATTAATAACTGGCTCGTAAGAAAATACCAAGCTGTGATCAACATCAGTCCATGCTGTACACTATGTTCCTGATTTGTAATGTATGACTTTAAAATTAGGGTTTGCCAAATGCATCAGGATTTTAGAAAACTTTAATCAGTGGGTTTTTTGGCTTTTGATTCATACAGGCAGCAGTTAAAAGTGGAATCTGTCTGTCAAGCAGAATGACCGAAGGTATAGATATTCTTCAGACCCCAAAGACCACAACAATTAATGGCTCAATCATGCACCAGGCACCAGCCAGTGCTGATGCTACTCAAAGCCATAAGACATGTAACCGGACTTTCACCTCACATCTTTCCGATGCTGTGTCAGGGCAGATCCAGCAACATAGTTGTGAGCCAGACGATCAGAATGATCAAGAAAAAGATTCCTCCTGCTTCGATGAAAGTCTGCAAGGTCACACAGCAGTAGCGGAAGATCGACACAATGGACATCTGGCACCAGACGGAGGCTGGGGCTGGGCTGTACTAACAGCTACTATCCTGGTCTTGGCACTTACGCTCGCCTTCCCCTCCTGTATTGGCATTTTTTACACAGATTTGCAAAAAGAGTTCCAAGCAAGCAACTCTGAAACTTCCTGGGTGCCAGCCATCATGACAGCAGTGCTACATGCAGGAGGTAGAAAACTAAAGTCACATAAATCAATGGAAAGGGTTTATTTATATTTTAATTTCTTTATTTTGCTGGATGCATATGATGGTTAAATGACAAAATACATTCGCAATAATACAAAAGTGAATGTTTTGGAACTTTATATACAAACTTTTTGGATAAGGGATGTGACCACAACCACAGAAATGCTGCAGACTCAATTTGTAAAAGAAAAAAAACTCCACTGTTTTAAGTTCCCTTTTATATTTATGAAAGAGGAGTTTCATTATTTGCATGTATGTAGTAATTGTATCCTTCCCTTATCTATTATATTGTAAACAGATAATCTCCATATGTGTGGGGATGCTCAATTCAGTTAATCTGCAATTTAGATACTCTTATTGTTTTGTCAGGGTTTGGGTATTTGCGTGTGCTTTTTCTTGTGTGTACAAATCTGTGTGTATTGTTGATTGTATTAAAATGCTAATGGTTTTTTTAGGCCCTGTGTGCAGCATGCTCGTGGAGTGCTTTGGTTGTCGTGCAACAATAATAGTAGGTGGAATCGTGAGTGGAATTGGGATGGTAGTCAGCTCTTTTGCTCAGACAATGGCAGACCTGTACGTCACCACTGGAGTCGTCACAGGTCAGTCTTGTTCACCCTGTTATTAGGGACAACTTTTCAAAGAAATTATTCTAAACATTGCATTTACTGTATAGAAAGGATTCATTTCAGTATGACATTCAGAATAAAGAAGATTCCAGAGATGATTCCCAGATGTACTTGTCTGACTCAGGGAAGTAATTCTGCATTTTTTTCTTACCCAACAGGGCTGGGTTTCTGCTTTTGCTTTCAGCCCTCACTCACTATGGTGGGCCATTACTTTGTACGCCGCCGTGCCTTTGCCAGTGCCCTATCTTCCACAGGAACAGCACTGGGTCTAAGCACTTTGCCCTTGCTTACCAACTTTCTGTTAAGGCAGTTTGGCTGGCGAGGTAGCTTTCTGGTGCTGGGTGGAGTAGTGCTCAACTGCTGTGTTTGCGGAGCTGTCATGAGGCCTCTGGGGCCCAAAATTAAGGTGAAGGCAATGCCAATACAGTCAATAAATCCGCTGCTTAAAACCAATGGTCTTTCTGCACAGCAGGAGCAAAAAGGGCTGAAGAGGTATCTACAAAGAACCTTGTCAGACCTGGTGCGCTTCCTGTGTAGGCATATGGCTGTTGACCTGATACGCACCCATCCACGCTTTTTTGCCTATGCTTTGGGTGTGGCATGGATGATGTTGGGTTTTTTAGTGCCACTTGTATACCTGGTGCCATATGCTACTGAACATGGGATAGATCCAGAGCGTGCCGCTCTACTTATGGCTGTTCTTGGTCTGGTCAACCTCACAGTAAGACCAACAGCAGCACTGCTTTTTGGACTTAAGCGCTTTCGTGGAAGTCACCACTTTGTCTATGTGTTTGCCTGTGCCCTCTTGGTTAATGGCCTGAGCAACTGTGTGTGCGCTGTGGTTACCAGTTTCCATGCGCTCCTGGCCTATGTGCTGGTTTTTGCTGCTTCTATGAGTATTGTGGGATCACTGCTTTACACTGTGCTAATGGAAACAGTGGAAATTAGTCGTTTCCAATCAGCCCTGGGCCTCATCAGCATCATGGAGAGCGTCATGCTTCTTCTGGGCCCACCATTAGCAGGTAAGGCATGTGAAGGTGTGTGTAAAAATGAAATTTGCTATAAAGATAACAATCAGCTTATATTATATATATATATATATTAAAATGTTAAAGAGTTAAAATCAGCTATATGTACGGCCCATGCATGTAAATGTTTGTTATTCACATGTACATTATTTTATTTTATGTGTATGTATTTAAGAGACACTCTTATTTAAAGCTACACACAGAGGTGCTTGGGAGTTTCCTGTTGTTCTCCCTAATAAAACAGAGATTGATACTCACACACTGTAGAAATGATCTCAGGCTGAATTTGATCTTGTTTTTGCAGGAATGTTGGCAGATTTTACTGGACATTACAGCTACGTGTTCTTCTTCTGCAGCGTGTCTGTTTCAACCGCTGGCCTATTTATTATGGTGTCTTTCTACTGGCTGGACAAACAATGTAGCAAAAAACAGAAGGAGCCTTTTCCAGACACAATTTAGAGCGTAGTATCAGTCTGGCTGCTGATGTTAAAGGAAACCGATTGTCTTTGCAGAAAAGGATTATCCAAGACACTAAAACTGCCACAAATGTTTTGCAGAGTAAAATTTCTGCATAATGTCCCTTGGCGACTACATAGGAATGCATGCATTTTTTATTAAGCCGGGCAGCTCAGTTGTGGAGTTTTATATTTGCACATAAGAATATTGACATATCAACTATTTCAACTCAACTATGTGAGTTGTATCTAAAGTTTTCTAGGTTTTAAACAATGTAGGCAATCGAGTGACTACTGGTTATTTTGCTTTAAATTCATAAATATAAAACTTTTAGCAAATATTTTTTCAATGTCAAAATATGTCATTTTTCTAACATACTGTATTTCACTTTTCTTAAAGAATGTTTTCAGTCTAAATCACTCAGCTGCCTAAAGACAAAGGTTGTAGTTGTAAAGGATGTTTATTGATATTTACTTCACGAATATGTGGGAATACCAATACAATTTTTGACACTGTGATAAAAAAGGATAGCCCTGTTTAACTGATAATTTATTCTAAATAAAGGTTATTTATTTTGATAAATTATTCTTATTTTATTATTAGTTTTATTATTAATCTTATTAAACTTATTGTACTAGTTCTACTGCACAGTGAAATTGCATATACACATGCATGCATGTACACTGTTGAGTGTTTTTAGTTGCATTTTTTTGTTGTTGATAATTTCACTTTGAAAAAGTTATTGTTAATTCTATTGTGTGTGTGTGTGTGCAGGATTTAGTGTGTATTTTGTTTTGCAGCTTGGAGTTCATAAAACAGGCTTAAGATTTACTGTGACCCTGTGCTTACTGAAAATTCAAAAAATAAATTAGAAACAATAGAATTAGAACTTTTATTATTAAATGACAAGTTAATTGGAGAGATGATAAACAAATGTATGGTGATGTATGTCTTAAATATACACGTATGAGTTAATGTACAATAAATTTAACATATAAATGGGCCTGTTTTCCAAACAAACACAAATAAAACCTAAATGCCACAGTGAGTAAAATGAATAGATATACAAACATTCCTATTACACTGTGCGACCTGCCTTCAAATATTGTAATAAATCATTTCACTTAATACATAAAAGGAAGATCTATTCTAGAAATGTTTCAGCATTAAAACTGGCCCTAAAACTCTAATTTAGTTTTTTTGCCTTTTATTGGGTATTTGCCTTTATTAACTTTAACTAATAGGACAGAGATGAAATGGGCAGCGGGGGACCCGAGAGAGAGTTGTACCCGGGCTGCAACAGTACATTTGGGTGCTTGAAAACTACATACGATTTAAATGCCACAGGTATCACCACCAACAAATTTAACCTTCACAATTCCTAAAAGACAATGAAACATCATGCCCGAAAAAAAGAAAGGTAAAATTTTTTCCAAAAAGATGAAGAACATTTTCACATTTTAAATTATGATGCCATTATCAAAGGGACAAATAAAATGTTAAAGTCACAGGTCATAAAGCATCTTAATTCTGAACAACTGCGAGTAAGAGACATGCTGATTCAATTGTACAATTAGTTTTTAAGAGCCTGCATGCAGTAACCCTTTTTGAGAAAACTCCAAAGTGTACTGCAGGTTTGATGGATTGCTGAGATTTAAGCTGTATATGCATGTATATGGTTCTTGCCAACCATAGAGGGGGGGCAAAGAGATACCCCAGGTAGGCAATTTTGTGGGTGGGGTTAAGGAAATAAAGACTCTGTTAAATTCAAATATTATAGACATATAAGTCAATATAAGCACAAATGTTTTCAAAATGTTAAACGAAGGGTTATTTTTAACATTCAGAATTGCTAATGACTGGACTAAAACAAATTCAGGCAATATTATATATAGATAATATTTTTTACACAGCTTTCCTAAATTTCTCAACACAGAAGCTACCTTAGATTTTTTTATCAAATCACAAATTGTACATAAAAAAATAAAAACATATTTGTATATTGCCGTCTACCAACTGGGTGAGCAAGACAGATGTTTGGGTGGGCTCAGCCCCCATGACCATGCCTAGAGCCAGCCCTGTGTGTATGACTTACAAGGAGAGCACAAGCCTTGATGACATCACAAATGCTCCTTTTTTTCCCTCAATAAAAAGTCCATCATCTAATGAAGGGTCACAGCTTTCTGCACCTTCAGGTCTGATGATGTAAATTCCAATGACTGTATTAGCCATGTTTCTCTCTTTACATTCTCAAAGCCTACCTATTTTTTTGGACAGAATACTTCAAGCGCACATAAACGGCAAAACTAATATATATATGGTAACTGCATGTGCAGGCATAATTAACGCGTTATGAAACGTGTTGTGATCAGACCCTGATACAGATGAGCTACAGTTTTGCACTGATTTTAAATTTTATTTTGTTCTAACAATATTTTAATCAGTTCAGCTGTTAGCTGAAAATTAGTGCTAAAACTTTGTTAACTGCCAAAAATATTTTTGCCTTATATATGAGTCACACCGCACGATGGTCACAAGAGGGCGCGCTTCCGAAAGAAAATAGGGCGCCCCCAGTCATTTGCGCTCTAGGCACATGTCGCTCTGCTTATGTCGCCTATGGCACAGGCCGGTGTTCTGTGTGACAGCATTACATTTTAGTATGAATAACGTAGTTAACTTACGTTCCTTTTGTTACTAGCAGTATTATTGTTAACTGTGAACAAGGGTTGGTTTGGTAAAACTAACAAGTAAAAGTTGAGTGTATGAGACTGATAGGGGGTTGCTGACATAAACATTGGGTTATTCACTGTACTCTGTAAAATCTAAGTTAATCATTTTGGGTTATTATGTTGGATAGGTGCTATAGGATAGGTGCTATATCAACCCACTATTACGTTATCTCTTAGGCAATTTTAATAGTGTAAATTGTATTCAGCTTTTATTATTAAAATAAAACATTTGTAAATGATTGCAACCATTTTCCCTCATTCTTTTGCTTAAAGTTGGTTTGCTCACTGGTGAACTTTATACCCACTAAAATGAATTTTCTAGCGGCTCCTTGTGGTACAAATTACCCGTTGCCCCTCACACACCTGCCTACAAAAAGTCACCTACCAGAAACTTCTGGTAGTCACGCTGATGAATAAATTTATTCAGGTTATTCAGGTCATATAACATTATTTATCCATGGGTGTCCCAAACACACATCAACTTTAAAGACATCTGAGACTAAACTTATTTTCTTTTAAATGACAATAAACAATTGTGTGTGATGACAGATGCGGTGATGACATTACGAGTGTAAACACAGGCAAACAGTGCAGCGCATCACAGCCACTTTATACATTTTTATAGGATTTATTTGCAACCATTTTTATAGCTGTTTTTACGTGTTTTACACTTTTAACCTGTTGGTCTTACTAGTGAACTAGTCATCTATTGTACCTTTAACACGGGTAGTTTTAGGATTAGTCTCCGATGTCCTGAGCGGTGTTGTTTTGGGGGCGGGTACACAGAAACTCTCCCAGGTAACGAAGGAAGATGTAGATCTGAAATAATTTGGGTGTGTAAAAAGCATACATTTCAGCTGGACTGTGGTGAAAATCTGCAAAAGCCTTCCAACTCTTGGCAAATTATTGTGGCGATGAAATTGTTAAGACAGCTCGGTTTTTATAGCAGCGCCAGATTTAAAGCGCATTGGAATCGCAGGAATGGGAAAATAAATCAGCAGTTCAGGTAAGAGATTAAGCTTTGTTACATTCATTTTCTTTCATTAAGGCTTATTTATAGGACGCCTTAGTGACTGTACAATATTTTCTACATTTTTGTATTTAATCATTATTACATTGAGGATTTATTTACATAATAAGGAAACAGTTAGAACCACGTATAGAACGCAGTGGAACCACGTATAGAAATAACATGGTTTAATTCCAGCGATAGATTTTTAATTGGTGTACAGAGTTAACAAACATTTAGAGATAGATGTTCATATTTTTAACCCAATAATCAGGAAATAAAGTATACTTCAGGAAATAACGTATAAGATTACCTTTTAGTTAAACTATTACTTAGTGCACTGAGTTTATTTTTAGTACTTTTAGTGGGATTGTGTAGTAAATCCAGTTCAAATGTACAATTTCCATGTACATACTGTATACTTGTTAATACAAACAAAGAGTTTCTTCTACTGACTATACATTTAAACAGCCTTAAGCCTTAAATATGTGTTTAAAAAAAAAAAAATAAAATAAAATAAATGACCAATATTAGGTAATTTATTGCAAAACTACTGTTTGCAATTCTATCTCTTAGAGGTATTGGAAGAATTGATTTGCTTAGCGAAAATACATGCCTACATTTTGAAATTATACACTTACATTTTACTGGTCGTATATATTTATATATTCTCTTGCATAGATTGGTTCATGCCCGAAGTAGTTCAACATCAAACCTCAGCTATGTCCATGGCCCTTCTTCTGTGCCTCGCCTGCCTCTAACTGTTGGTCAGAGTTTACAGAGTACAGTAAATAAATGGCCTGACCGAGAAGCTGTGGTCTTTCCTCAAGACAGAGTTCGAAAATCATTTTCCGAGTTTCAGGATGATGTAAGTTCATTCATCTTCTATACCTGCTTATTCCCTAATTCGGGGTCACAAGGATCTGCTGGAGTCTATCACAGCCATCCCTGGAAGGGCTAAAGGCAGGAGGGGTACACCCAGGACAGGTCGCCAGTCCATCACAGGGCCACACACACACTCAGACTCTTTCCTATGGGTAATTTAGAACCACCAATAAACCTAACATACATGTGTTTGGCCTGTGGAAGGAAACCAGAGTACCCGGAGTAAACCCACGCAAGCACGGGGAGAACATGCAAACTCCCCACAGAAAGACTCCTGCCCTAGAATCCTACATGGGCTTCCTTGCTGTGAGGCATCAGTGCCAACCACTAAGCCACCGCGTTGCCCGTTCTTTTAATGACTTTATTCTTATTATGATTTGACATCAGTCAGACTAATTTTTGCTTCTGCATAATCCGACAATGTAACTACATCTTTACAGGATGTAGTTGTTTGTAGTTCTAAAGTAGGGTTTACCTTATAGGTTAATATAAAATCTTTAACTGTAACTCTAATGTATTTGTAGGTAAATCATTTGGCTGCTGGCCTTCTTGCGCTCGGCTTGCAGAAGGGTGACAAGCTCGGGATTTGGGGACCCAACACTTATGAATGGATCTTGTTCCAGTTTGCCACGGCAAAGGCCGGAATCATCATGGTAGGCATGTGATTTATTATGGATTTTTTTTATTGTAATCCTAAACACTCATTTTGTTGGATATTAACAAAAGACTCTTGTCAGGTATCTTTGAATCCGGCTTATAAAGTCAATGAGTTAGCGTTTGCTCTGGAAAAGGTAGGATTCAATGTTTTTTAAATATTAACCAGGTTTTGCTTAAAAATAACAAGCTGTGTTTTAACTTTAAAAGAGTCAGTGTTTTTTTTCTATTTTAGGTGCAGTGTAATGTAATGGTGTGTCCTACTCAGTTCAAGAGTCAGAGGTTTTATGATATTCTGAGAGAGATCTGCCCAGAACTCAACAATGCAGTGTCGGGTAGTTTCAGGAGCGCCAGGTAGAACATAAATACAAATCTACAGCAGGCAAAATAAGTTAGTCATCATTATAGCCTTATAACAATTTAAACGAATTAGTTTTTTTTATTAACAATAAATATACACTAATACGTGTCACAGTTGGATAACTATTTGAATAGCTTTTCATAAATAAGCTGCATAATAAGCTGCATTATAAATTTAAATGTGGACATTTAGGTTGCCAGACCTGCATAAAGTGATTGTGACAGACAGCAGGGAGTCTGGTATGTTGCACGTGGATGACGTCATGCAAGCAGCCGAGAATCGGCACCACCAGCAGCTGGAAAGCTTACAGCACATTCTAAGCCCCGAAGACCCAATCAACATTCAGTTTACATCGGTATGTTGTCTTCTACAATCAAACTGTTATCTATGAGAGATAAATGCCAAAATATTTGCATATCACAGTTTTAGTGAATAGAAAATAGAAATTATGTATTACCAGTTTAAAACTCAAAGCAAGTAGCATGAGAAGCATGATTACAAAGGCTTGATCTGCTTCGCAATATTTCGCAACAGCGACAATGGCTCTGCTTACCTAGTGCGCTTTTCCCAAAACACCAAAGCAAATTGTTTACTGGTGTTTAGCTCTGTTCACTTGGAGATTATCCCTGGGGTCTGACTGCTTGACTGGAACATAATGTAGTGTAACCGATTATTACACTAGGTTATTACTGAGGTTATTCATTTATAAATATATATATAGTTATTAAAAAAAATAGGACACCCCATTAAATATTTAGTTTTTTATTAAGAAATGTTAACATATCGATGGGTAATCTTATTTTAATTTTAATTTACTTAATTGCAGGTAAGCAATAAAAGTTAACATTGTTCATTAAACAAGAGATTTCAACAAAAATGTTTATTCTAACTGAGGAAAAAGTTAGGACACCCTAAACCCTTAATAACTAGTGTTTCCCTTTTGGCTGAAATATTGCTCATTGAGATGCTCCTTGTAGCCATCTACCAGTCTCTAATATCGATCTGAGGAATGTTTGCCCCACTCCCCAATGCAGAATTCTTTCAGCTGTAAGATGTTTCAGGGGTTTCTTGCATGTACTGCCCATTTGCAAGTTGCCCCACAGCATCTCAATGGGATTTAGATC
Source organism: Bagarius yarrelli (assembly GCA_005784505.1). NCBI lineage: Eukaryota > Metazoa > Chordata > Actinopteri > Siluriformes > Sisoridae > Bagarius > Bagarius yarrelli. The sequence goes on from VCAZ01000066.1 coordinate 851,130, forward strand.
TGGGCTTTGACTCGGGCAATACAGAATTCTCTATTTCTTCAGTCCTTGGTGGATTTACTGGTATGTTTTGGGTCGTTGTTATGTTGCAGGGTCCTGTTCTGCTTTAGCTTTACCTTTTTTTTTATACGGTCTCAAATGTTTCTCAAGCACCCTATGATACATGGTAGAATTCATGGTGGATTCTATAATGGTGAACTGGCCAGATCCTGCTGCAGCAAAGCATCCCCAAACCAGGACACTTCCACCTCCAACTGGTATAAGGTTCTTTTCCTGAAATGTTGTATTTTGTTTTTACCAAACATGTCCCTTGTTGCAGTGTCCAAATAATTCCATTTTAGAATCAGCTGTCCAAAGAACATTATTCCAAGCCCTAGTCTTTGTCTACATTCTCTTTGACAAACTTCAATCTGAAAGTTAAACTTGTGTAGATTGTAGAGTCATGCATTTTCACATAAACAGTAGCAAGAGCCTGCTGTAGGTCTGGTTTATACACTTTAGCGTTTTTGGTAACTCCTTTTAGCATCTTGCGAGCTGCTCTTGGGGTAAACTTGATTGAATAGCCAGACCTGGGAATGTTGTCAGTTGTTTTTAATGTCCTCCACTTACATTTACATTTGAAGTATTTGGTCATGGCTACGCGGTGCTGGAAATTGAACCCTGGTCTTTTTGGTATCAGGCCAACACCTTAACCACCAAGCCACCACTTCTATTTGTAGACTAATTTGCGGACAGTGGAATGATTTTTACATGAATGTATAAATACAGTATGTACAACATTTATATTAATTTAATGTTAAAAGCAGTTAAACAGGATGAAATAACAAATGCTCACTGCTCCTTTCCTCTGCAGATTTATAGAGACAAATCAAGCTTGCCCAAAAATGTGTTTATTTTAGCTACAATTGTGCCAGAACTTTTTAACCATTAAGTTAAAATATGTTATTTCATGCATATCAACAGTTCTTTCAGGAAAGGATGTTATCAGTGTTTAATGTCAGGTGGCACCAGTATAAAGTTTCATTAAGTTTGAAGTTTCATATAGTGGATGGTGGATGAGGTATCTATTCTAATGTTTCACTGCTGATCCAACTTCCATTTTTACAGGGTACAACAGGAAACCCAAAAGGTGTCACTCTGTCACACTACAACATTGTAAACAATGCCTATTTCATTGGACTGCGAATGGGCTACAGCCGGAGAGTGAGCTTAACAATAAATCACTTACACTTTACCAAATACACTATATAGGCAAAAATTTGTAGGCACCCGACCATCAGAATTATATGTGGTTCATCTCCAATATGTTGCTACAAATGTAAAATTCAATTCAATTTAATTCAGTTTTATTTGTAAAGCGCTTTTTACAATGGTGATTGTCACAAAGCAGCTTTACACAATTGAAGAAATTATGAGACAGAATGAAACATAAATCAGTTTGTCCCTGATGAGCAAGCCGATGAGCAATCCTCATTTGGGTGAAAAACAGGTAGCAGGGATTATGAGGTTACATTGTGTGTGTGTGAACTTAAATCATTAGTCCTTAAAGAACAGCTGGAACGTCTTTATGGCGGAGTGGGTCGTCCTAGGTCACCTTGGTGATGCATCATCCGCTGTGGCAGGTCACAGGGAAGGGTCCCACAGGACCGGGTTGGAGGTGGGGTCTGGATCACCGGCAGCTCCACTGTGGCGTATGTAACTCAACAGTGAGAGAGAGAGAGAGGGAGAGGGAAAGGAAGGCAAAAAGAAGGAAAACAACTTTACATTGTTAAGTGACAATGTAATCACACGGTTTGGATTGATTAAGTGAATAATGTAGAGTGCAAGGATATACTCCGGCAAGACTAACTAGGTTAGCATAACTAAAAGGAGAACCAGAGGGAAACACAGACATGAGGGCTCCCTGATATGTTAAGCAACCAGCCGCTCTCATCATCAACACCGTGATCAAGAGAGGGGAAGACAGCATCTAAACATACCAGATCACCATAATACTCAACACCCATGAGTCCCCCAGATCTGCTCCTTTATCTAAGGGGAATCAATAAAAAATGCTTGATTAAATAAGTACGTTTTTAACCTGGACTTAAACACCGAGACTGTGTCTGATTCCCGAACATACATAGGGAGGTTATTCCATAGCTTTGGGGCTCTGTAAGAAAAGGCTCTGCCCCCTGCTGTAGTTTTTATAATGCGCGGTACTGACAGACAGCTTGCATCCTTTGATCGAAGTAGGCGTGGTGGAACGTAAGACACTAGAAGTTCACTTAGGTACTTCGGCGCGAGACCATTTAGAGCTTTATAAGTTAAAAGTAGTATTTTAAAATCGATGAGGTGTCTCACTGGGAGCCAATGCAGTGTGGATAAGACTGGCGTGATGTGCTCGTATCTTTTAGTTTTGGTAAGGACTCTCGCTGCTGCGTAAATCAACAAACTGGTAACGATCGGTTAAATAGGACCTGAGCCACGCAAGAGCCGTTCCTTTAATTCCTAATTTTTCTAAAAAGTAATATAAACAACGAGACACAGCCTTGGTCGGATGCCAGTAAGAGGTCATTAGCTACTTTGACCGGTGCCGTCTCTGTGCTGTGGTGAGGCCTGAATCCTAATTGATAAAGTTCGTGTATGTTATTTCTGTGTAAATATGAACATAGCTGTTGCGCTACTACCTTCTCTAGGATTTTAGAGATAAACGGAAGGTTAGATATCGGCCTGTAGTTCGACAGCTCATTGGGGTCAAGGTCAGGTTTCTTAATTAAAGGTTTAATCACTGCTAATAGAGGTAACTATTTTCAACAGGGGTTCTGATACTGCCGGTACAATTTGCTTAAGAAAGTGTGTTGGTATAGGATCTAACACACAAGTTGACGGTTTTGTGGAAGAGATGAGTGTGATTAGGTTTTTCTCTTCCAGAGGAGTAAAATTTTCTAAGTTCTGATCTGATGCGGTTAGTTGTTCATCAGAATCATTCGAAAGGTCTGGTTTTAGAGCGTGAATTTTCTGCCTAATGTTTGCAATTTTATTATCAAAAAAGTTCTTAAAACTGCACGCAGTTATGGTGCAGGTTTCTGAGGTCGTCTTATTCCTACTTAATTTTGCGACGGTGTCAAATAGAAATCTAGGATTATTTTTATTATTTTCAATAAGGTTAGAAAGATACGTTGATCTAGTTACACTAAGAGCTTTTTTATAAGCTAGAATTCCCTCTTTCCATGCTGCCTGGAAAACCAGCAATCTAGTTCGGCGCCATTTACGTTCTAGTTTACGGGCGCTCTGTTTTAAAGAGCGCGTGTGTTCATTATACCATGGAGCGAGTTTCTTATCTTTAATTATTTTTCTTTTAACTGGAGCCACGTTATCTAATGTAGAGCGGAATGCGGCATCTATATATTCAGTCGCCTGCTCGAGTTCTGTTGGATCAGACGGAGATCCAATGACAGAAGACAATTCTGGAAGATAACTAATAAAGCTCTGAGCAGAAGTTGATGTAAGTGTACGTTTAAAGCGGTAGCGCGGCGCTACATGTGCACTATTAGCATGACGCATTTTAAACGATATAAGATGGTGATCAGAAATAATTTCGCACTGAGGAGTTGTTACTATATTACTTATACTTATTCCGAGAGATAGTATTAAATCTAATGTGTGACCTGCTTTATGAGTGGGTCCTATTACTACTAATTTACTCCCACTGAGTCGAGTAAGGACATAAATGCTGTTCTCAGCGGGTCGTCTGAGTTTTCAAAATGAATATTAAAGTCTCCAGCAATTAACGCTTTATCGATAGAGACAACCAGGTTAGACAGAAAATCTGCAAATTCACTAAGAAATTCGGAGTACGGTCCTGGGGGTCTGTAAATAAGAACTAGAGAAATCGATTGACTCTGCTTATTATTTGTCTCTGCAGATGTAAGGTTACTGTAGAGAGCTTCGAATGAATTAAAATTTCGTCCATGTTTCTGTACGATAGTTAGATTATTATTATAAATAACTGCGACGCCTCCACCTCTACCGTTAGGGCGAGGCTGGTGTATGTAGCTGAAAGCTGGAGGGCTAGCTTCATTTAATCCTACAATGCAACTATGTAAAAACACAGTTGTTCAGTATCTCTGCATGTTTTAGCAATGCATTATTCCTTCACTAATACGAATATTAACTGCACCACAGACCTCCTTAGGTTCTAATACTTAGTCACTAATACTATTGTAGCGAAATAAACACATATCTAAACTCAATTTAACAGCTTTATTGCCATTTTTACACACACAGAGTATGCAAAAGAAGGAAACGCCCTTACTGCAGACCAAGGTGCATAAATATAGCTTACATATCTTACATTCAAAATAATAGAGATTGTAGCAAAAGCCCTAATAGAGGTGTAGAGTTTAATCTAACAGCTAAATGGAGAGTAAATCTGGAATAAGATCTTTAAACACGCATGTGTTTGTAATGGTCAGGTGTCCACAAATTTTGGCAATATAGTGTAGTTCAGATACTCTAATAATATGATATACTTTATATATAATATTACTCTTTCTTTCCCTAGACAGATGTACGCGTTTGTGTTCCTGTGCCCATGTACCACTGCTTTGGGTCTGTTTTGGGTGGAATGTGTATGGCAGTACATGGCATCACGTTGGTCTTCCCTTCAGTTGCATATGATAGACAAGCAAATTTGGAAGCGATTCAGAAAGAGAAGTATAGTAGGATTTACTGAGGATTGCGATGTAGTGTGTGTTAGGATAAAAGTCAACTCCACTTTGATGTTAATAAATTGCATTTATGATTTATTCTGGATTTTTTTACAGGTGCACAGTTATCTATGGCACCCCAACCATGTACATTGACATGCTGAGCCAGGAAACTAAGAACAATAACTTGTCCTCACTAGAGTTAGGTACAAGATTAATTTTTTATTTTAAGGATAGAGTTAATCCAGTAATGAGCATTAAAACATTAGCAGGACTGTTAAACTTTCAGGTATAATTGGCGGATCCCCGTGTCCTCCTGAAGTAATTCGGAGAATGATAAGTGACATGAAGGTTAAACATATAACAGTAAGTCTTTGCTTGCTTTGTTGTTAATGCTTAAGCTGCACACAGAAAAACACAGTGAAATCATAAAATTATCGGGTAACACTTTCGAATAATAGAGCTCATAATGGTGAACTAATCCAGTTATGAGTTTGTAGCATCACATCCTAATTATTTACATTTAAAACAAATTTTTATTATTATTATTATTGCATGTTTTAGTTCAAAACAAACAGAAAACATTTTCATTCATGTACTGGTAAGAGTCATTATTGTTGTGATTATTAATAAATTGGTTATGCTTTATAAATTGGTCATAGTTCTCAAGTTGGAATAACTAATGAGGAACTATCTTTGTCCTAAATTAGCTATAACTTTTTGCTTAATTGATCTTGCATCTATATTAGTTTATATTTAAGTGTTACTGTAGTACTACCTATTACTTTCTGCATAGTTACTTGTTAACTACTGACCATTATTTTTTACCAACTATTGTTTTTATAATAAAACAGTATTTTTTTATGCTTTCCAGGTGGCTTACGGAACTACAGAAAACAGTCCAATTACATTTCTAGGGTTTCCTCAAGACAAGCTAGAGATTAAGAGTAATAGTGTTGGATACATTATGGATCACACAGAGGTATAGCGCTTTCAGTTATATAACATCTTTTAATGCACACATATCGGAAATGAAATACAGTATGCATAGTGGGACTTTTTTGATGAGCTTTGTAGCACCAAAAATGTTTTAAATAAAGCAAACCTGATCAAATGATTTATGAGCAATGGTTCTTCTATGGAATAACATTATAGAACCACTTTTGACATTTTTATTTATAAGACTGCATGTTAAAATGACATTCCCACAGGTTGAGTTAATAGTCCTGTTAGCCTAGTCTACAGGGACCTATAGACTCTGGGTATATACAGGTGGACCAACATATTTACAATATGTAAAAATGACAAAAAAAACTACACACAGTACATACTAACATGAATATCATGCCGTTGTTGCTGTTGTGCTGAAAAAGTGTAAAGAGAAGCTGATGAATTGCTACAGCACAGCTTGTGATAAGTGACCTAATGAAATATCCAATAGGGTTTCCTCCCTCCATCCAAAAACATGTACGTTAGATTGATTGGCGATTCTAAATTACCCCTGGATGTAAGCGTGTGTGGTTGTTTGTCTGTATGCGATGGACTGTCGTCCTGTCCAGGTTGTACTCCTGCATTTCACCGAAGACAGCAGATCCCTGTGACCCTGATTAGGATGGATAGATAAATTTAGACTTTACTTTTTCGCCTGTAAAATTTAGACTTTATTTTTAAAAAAATGTCTTTGTGACACCTTTCATGTTTATTTTAACGAAGCTTTTATGTAATAAATCAAATGTTTTTAAAGATATGTTTTTGGGCATTTTTGCCTTTACTGATAGGACAGAGGGATGAAATGTGGAAGATATAGAGAGGGGCGGGACTCAAGCTGGAATCAAACCCCGGGCACTGGAGTGCAACTGTGCGTGTGGGTGCCGCCACCTTGGCCCACCACATCATGGCACCGCTCGTTTTAGAATTTGACCCATGCTAAGCTTGATTTCATTTTATTACTATAACTACACTCTCTCTCTCGCAGCACCAGGTTTTCTAAATAACCTACAGATAGTGACCAATCTGATTTTCACTGCAACTTCAGTGTAACTTCACAAGCTGCACAAAGCCTATTCTGGTCCCTTATTTTGTTTAAAACCCTATCAATCATTTATGCACTGCATTAAACCACATGCAGTTACATGTACATTGCAAATAAGTGAAATCCTATATATGTTATTCTACATATCCCACTTATGGTGGTTTCTTTCTCTGTACATTTTTCTTTCTCTGTACATTTTTCTTTCTCTGTACATTTTTCACAATCAAGCTCTTTTCCTTAGGCCAAAGTAGTGGAATCATCGACTGGGCAACTTCTCCCTCTGGGCCAACCTGGAGAGCTGCTCATTCGGGGTTACTGTGTCATGCAAGGCTACTGGAATGAGCCTGACAAAACCCAGGAGAGCATCTCAGAGGATGGCTGGTACAAAACAGGGTACGATTTTGTCCTTGTAATGCCTTTGGGAATAATCACAGGAAGTAGGTACGAGTCCATACATGGCAAAAGGATTTGTCTTTTGTTACTTTGTCCAGTGATGTCGCCAGCCTCAATCAATACGGCTACTGTCGTATTGGTGGGCGAATAAAGGATACAATCATCCGTGGTGGGGAAAAGATCTTTCCTGCTGAGGTCGAACAGTTTCTTTATAAGCATCCGAAAGTAAAAGAAGTTCAGGCGAGTGTGGTCATGCTATCATTTTGCCACAAGGAGGCGACAGTGCAGGAGTTACAGATGGTGTGTAGTGGATTAACTTGAACATTTTTTTCTGTTCTGCCCACATGATTTCTGCAGGTGGTTGGTGTGAAAGATAAGAGATTGGGAGAGCAGGTTTGTGCCTGCATTAAGGTAGCAGAGGGACAACACTGCACTGTGGAGGAGATTAAGGCTTACTGTAAAGATCAGGTAACCAGAATGACATCATTTACACAAAAGGAACGAAAAATAAAACATCCAAGTGATTTATTCATGCATTCCAGATCTCCTATTTCAAAATCCCACATTATGTGATGTTTGTTGAGAATTACCCACTCACTGCATCAGGAAAAGTAAGATTCACTATTTAGTGTTCTATAAAATTATCATGTGCCACAGTAAAAGTGGGTCCAAAGACCAGGCTGATATGTTTGTTTTCTACCACAGATCCAAAAGAATAAACTGCGTGCAGAAATGGAGGGCAGACTGGGACTATAATGCTGTTTCAATACTGTCCAAAGAACCGGGAACCTTGAATGTTAAATTGTTAAAATATATTAAATTGATTAAATTTTGAATGAATAAAAACTGATAATCAGATTTTATACAGACATTTTAAACTTTATTGGACAGCTGTTTTATTATATTTTGAAACAATATACATTATGTAAAATTCACTCTTTTTCAAAACATGCCATAGAGAAATTTTAAATAAATTAATAAGCTATAAGACCCAGTCTTATTATGTACAAATTTTCTGGGCAGATTTTAATGCTTACAATTTTATATACATGTGACAACGCAGAGTCAATAGAGTGCTCAATAACTTACTATTCTGTGTGAAATTAAATACTAAAGGGGCAAAAAAAGTGCTCCAACATTGTGTGGTTTTACAAAGTGCTGGTACAGGCAAGCTAAACTGAAAAACAGAAACCGTTAAAAAATACAAAACTGCAAATGAAATAAACTAACTATGACTGTCAAACTGACCAGCGATGTCAAAAAGCACGAGACAGAGATATGGTTAACACAGCCACCCACAATTCCTTAACTAATACACTTCACCTGACAAGACTGCATATAGTCATATAATGTTGCATTGACGCATTATCTTCCTTATAATTATTCTATGCTTGTATGTTGGCTGGGGTCAATTTATACTTGCAATATGGAGAATAAACGCGCTGTGGTTTGAATTAATAGTATATGTTTGAATATTATGGCTGCGCAAAATATCTAAAGCTAATATAGTGACCCTGAAATTGTCCATGTCAGTAGCTATCCAATCAGCTTTTTGAAGCAACATATAAAGTAGAGACACGTGTTAATGATTTCACATGCCACTACAATGGGTAGGGAATTATTCACACTGTTACTAAAGGCTAAAACCGTACATACCAGGTTACCCAGCCACTGCTCTCAGCAGAAAATAACCCGAATAGAATTTGACTCTGGAGGAAAACAACATGAAATTTAAAGTAGTATCTGCTGTATGCAAAATCTTTTCAATTGGCTGCTTTTGACCCAGCCATCCATGACCTAAAACAAGATTTCATTATTTTTTAAATAAACAAAAAAAATTGTGCAAAAAAAAAAAAAAAAAAAAAAAAAAAAAAAAAAAAAAAAAAAAAAAAAAAAAAAAAAAAAAACAAAAAAAAGCAAGGGCCTAAATAGGCCCCATTGTTATTTCCCCAGCTTCAAGTATAACCAAAAACCACAAATGAAGAACCGTGCTCATCCAACAGAGTCCCCTGTGTCCTAGTGCCCGACATGCATCTGCCAGACACACACACGCATTACACTTACACACAGAAACACACAGAGTTTCACACAATGTCCTTTCCATTAGATTTCCGTGCTGTCCATGGTGTTTGTGAAGGCAGATGCGGTTCATTTACACGCTGAGTGGTAGCAAGCCAGGAGGGGACACGTTTCGCTGTGATGTCATTGCGCTCAGAGCACCAGGATCCAAGCCGTTCATGGTCCTGCATAGCATAATCAATAGTACCACACAGTGCAATCAATACACAATTAACACAACCGAATGAGTAACAGACCAAAAGGTGACCTTAATCATAAGTTGTATTTTGTATAGGGTTAAAAATACAGTATGACTCAGATTTGATAAGACCCTGTTTTTTACTCACGTTTTATCAAAGTAGGTTGTGTGAAGGGAATGAGAGAACTTTGTGGCATTGCTATTTATAAGGTTCCCATTTTCTGTGTAGTTTTTCCTTGCTGCCTGATCTTTGGCAAAATTCCTACAGGCAGCCAGCTTGGACTCCAGAGCCTGTAGATACAGGGAAATGCACACAGAGTTTAACTTCTGCCCACTGTGAGGACACCTGTTTCTGATAGGCTGGTCTATGTGAGAAACACACACAAGCTTTTATTTAATGATTGTGCATGTTGCCACTTTAAAATTTCAGGAATTACCCCAACTTTTCGCAGAAGATCACCAACAATGTTAAGAGCAGAGATCCTTGCAGATGGGGTAAGTGGAGAGTTTCCACAACCAGTGGTTAACACTGTATTGAAAAAAGATTAAAAAAAAAAAAAAAGAGGCAATAAACAAACAATTTTTGCAAATTTCACATAAAACAAAAATGAAAAGCACAAATTGGTTTGTATACAAGTAAAAAGCCTAAGTGGGATGTGGGGTATGTTTTGTATACCTTTCTGATTAATAAATGGATGTTCTATTGTTTTTCCCACTGGTGTAGCTGGAAGGGACAGGGAAGCTTGAACAGCAGTGTCCATTTTGTCAGTGTCCTGTGTCGGAGAGCTTGGTGCTGACATTCTGGTGGTATCTGAGGATCTTTCTCTTACAGCCAGCTCTTGTCTTAGGTCTGCAAAACAGACAATTAACTAAATTAATTATGGCCTTAACATGTCCAAATGCCAAATATAGCAATGCTGAGTAAAAAAAAGCTCAGTCTACCTCTTGCTTCATCTTTAAGCCTTTGCACAGACACCAACAGAGACTCCTTTTCATCCAGCTCACTCTCAAGGAAGGCATTTCTCTCTATGGCCTGGTTCAACCGTTGCTCAAAATCTTCCAGCGATGTAATTGTTGCTCTGAAGAAATAGAATTGGGTGGCAAGATGTACATTTAGATATGCATTTATACAGCTGGTCAATTAACATTGTCAAGCAACAGTCCTACAAAAAGGGTCACAAAAGTGCTAAAAAAAGAATATGTAAACTGGGAATCACAATACACCCGTACCTTTTAGCTCTCTCTAGGTCATCATTGGCCTGCTCGAGTTCCCGGACGTATTTGTGCAGCTGCTCCTTAATGCAGCGTGTCTGACCCAGGTCATCTTCCAGCATGGATATCTGCTTATAGCTTTGCGTGTACTGCTGTTCCAGTTTCTCCTGCACAGCACACAAAAAAAAAAAGTTGGTAAACCTTGGAGCATTTTCAGCTAGCCAGATTCAATAATATTTTCAGTCAATCTAAGCCCTGTATGTATTTCACTAATTTCCTTTAGTAAAATGTCAAAGTAACGACCCCGAATAAACAAAAGTACTATAATATGCAAGTACTATAATAAGTAATTTGTCAACAATGTAAGAGCAAAGTAAACCTGTACCTTTAGGTTATCCACCTCATTTTTCAGTCGATGATTTTCAGCCTGTAAATCACGAATGCGATGTTCTGCCTGGCCAAGCTGAGCCTCCAGCTCTGCCTCTAACTCACGGCTACCCTCCTGGAACTCCTGCAACTCCTCCTGGGCATCACTGAAACTGTAAAGAAAAAAAAATAAAACACTTCCTAAGACATGGGTAATATACAGGACACACTGTTTTTTATTTTTTTAATTCAGCTCTGACTTTCAACTAGGTCACTTAATAAATTCAAGCTTGGCAAACTTCATTACTCACAAACAATAATTAATGAATTATAAATTGCGCTCATTCAGAGCCTTCTGACTTTACAGCAAAGAAATGAACACTATTAAATCACAAATACTGTGACAATCCCACACAAATAAGGCAACACAGCACTTGATTGCTTTTTTTCTCTAACCGAGCACACAATCAATAAGCTCTAAATGTTTGTGTTCAGAAATGAACAAGTTAGGCAAATACGTCCACATTGAGAGCAGATCGGCAAGAGGCCTGTTTCCATAAATCAAAGGAGAGCAGAGTGTGTATAATTGAAGTAGCAATCCTGGCAGAGATCAGGAAATGATCTATGCTGTCTGACTTTGGGTCTCTAAAATCCTCAGCACAAAAATTTCTCAGAGGCTGTTTACTGTCAAACGCCCATGTCTGAAAGGCCTTAGCGCCTGCACATGAGCTTTATTCCACACTGATGTGGCAGTTAGAAGCAAGTCCTTTGCCCAAACCCATAGTACACCCATTGAAAATGAACAGAAAACAGCTCAAAACGTCTTAATATTTTCTCATTTTTTTTATTTACACATCATACTAAAAAAAATAACTATTATATATATAAAAATGCATTGTTTCATGTTGTTTTACAGCTTTCACCAGACATTCCTATGACAATACTAGATGTTATAATATTAGATGTTAAAATGTTAACCTCATGCCAGCAGCAATAACTATTCATGACAGGAGCACAGCTATAAATAGACAAATAAAGGAATACATAAACAAGCAAGCAAATAACAGCAAATATCTTGTTCTTAAAAACACAGATTCAGGTTTTCAAGATGAAGAAATTTAAACCATAAAATTCAATGTTTAAAATACAAACTTCAGAATTCAGATCCTATAAAAATTAGGTCAGAGGTCATCCATAGGAAAGTATACATAATCTCTTGAAAGTCGAACAAACCTTTTTGTCCTTCACACAAAGGGAAGTAATTCTTAAACATTCATGATTTAATATTAATACGTTAGATTAGTGTTCCCAGAATGTGAACCATTTATCCAAGTGATGCTTTGTTACATGCTTTTGTGTCTATAAACTGTGTTTTGAGCTGCAGACTTGAACATTCTGAACAGTGATGTACCTATGGTGGCGTAATAGTTCAGTTTTGTCCAACATATCTGAGGTTTAGGGTCCCACCTACCATTTTTCCCCTCATTTAAATTAAAGATGTTCATCAGTGATAGTGTACATAAAACATCAAGGAAATGTTTGTGTGCATTAGTTTTGAAGCGTCCGATCGTCTGTGTGAAGACTCGGTTTTGTTTATGAGCTGATAAAAGCAGCAACGAGCACTTGTCTGTTATTTAACAAAGACCAAACAAGTTTTTTATCACGCATCTGCATGTGTGTGTTTAAAAAAATTGCACAATTCAATACAGTGGTACCTTGACCCCCAACAGCTAGTTTTTCTTTTCTTTTTCCCCATCCTGTCAATGCTTTAGACTCCCGTCCAGTTGGTGGTGGTAACGCACCATAAGTTGGCATGTCAACCGGCAATAAACGCCACAGTTTATGACGTAACATTCATCTAGCATCCTTTATCTCACTTCAAAGCTAGTCAGACGTATGCGTTAGCAAGTGGAGTCTTCTGATCTTCAAGGTAAATTCTATACATTATACTTCATAAAACCAGTTTGTTGAAGTACCGTCTATTGTATTTTTAAACAATATTCGTTATTTATAGGTATATTTTTCTTATTTAAAAAATGTTTTTTTGGAAACCTTGTAACGGATAAATGAAATTTCAGTTCATTTTAATGGGGAAAATTTATTCGACATAAGTAATTTGAGTTACGGAACGAATTAAACTTGTTAGTCAAGGTACCACTGTATAAAAAAAACTGATATGGGTATAAACACAAAACTAATGTGCACAAATGTGTCCTTGCTCTTAATCAACCTAATCAGTGAAAAATAGCATTGTTTTAAATGAACCCTGAACCACAGATATGCTGGGCAAAAACAATACTGCTAGATCATTTCAAAAAAGCGACTGATTCAGCAAGGCAAATAACTATGCGACAACAAACATTTTTTAAGAAACCATTTGAATTTAGGATATTTTCACCAAGCTAAAAAGTCTTAAAATGCTAAAAACGTCTTAAAATATCCCAGGGTTGCTCCAGTGTTATTTAGGCTAACAGTAGCACAAGCTCCTACAGTAAATCATAATCCTGATAACTATGGTGTATTAGGGCTGTCAATCACCTTTCTGTGTACATTAACAGGCATCACAAGGCTTGCGTGTCAGTTAAAACACTATACATAAAAGCTAAAAGCTAAATACTAATACTAAAAGCATAAAAAGGTTAAAAGGGTGCACTTAACAAGTATAGTCCATTGGCCCTGGAAGCTCTGCTCAACTGAAATATTATATTTGAAATGTCCACCAGATTGATCAATTATACTGTATACTGTTCGAGTCGCTTCCTTATCTGTAAACCTGCATAATTTTATTCACACAACCAAATCTACCTTTTTTGGTATTTGAAGGACAAATTCTTCCAGTATTCAATTTCCTCATCTTTTGAAGTAAATTTTGGCATCCTCTCAGTGTCCATGGCAGAAGCCTGTGAAAAAATCAAGAAGGAAAAAAATGTTTAAATAAACAATCACAGCATTTGGCAGACGCCCTTATCCAAAGCGACTTACATTAATCTCTTTTATACAACTGAGGAGTTGGGGTTAATAGACTTGCTTAGGGGCCCACAGTGGTGGCTTTGTGGTGCCGGAACTCGAACCCCGGCCTTTCTGATATCAGTCCAACACCTTAGCCACATAGCCACCACTTCAATAAAGGCTGTCACAATTATTAAATAATTGTATGATCGCAATTATTTGACCTAACCGCAATCGTTGCACACTTATTAGTCACAAGGGGGAGCTATGGTACTTGCAGCGCCCTACTTTTAACCAGAGTAAGTGAGTGAAGCAGCGTGATTTGAAAGTTGAAGCACTGTGGTTTCTAATGCTCCAAGTGCTACATCATCAGCTTAACTTATGTTAATGGCTCATAATGCAACTGTATTGAGTATGAGTGAATTTATATGTTGCTAAACACAACTGACAGGAGGCAAAATATGAATTTCCTTAAATACTATTTATCTCTAATAAAATATTTACAGTGGAGCGTTAATAAGGCATAAATTGAAGCGATTATAAAATGCTTTGTGTTGCTTTTTTTGAATGCTCAATTGTTTATTAAAAACCAGTTAATTGTTAAAGCCCCAAAACAGACAGTAAATTGACATTATTTCTTTGACAATTAATCATCACCCAAATGTGATAATCGTGATAGCCCTAGTTTAACTGCCACTTCATATTCAATTTATCAGCACCCCATCAGGGATCTGACCGAGATGACCTGCCTAAGAGATCAATAGCAGTAGGAATTTGACAGACATGCAGTTAAACAGAAAACAGGCCAAAGCTTAAATTATGCAACCCTAAAGTCCTTTAAGAAGAGAGGAACCGAAAACAGCTAGTTTTAGCAATTAATTCATAAAATAACTAAAAACAAATTCATTAGCGTCTATATAATTCAGTGTTCTGTACAAATTAAAACCAACTGAAGGGTTGTAACTTACCTAAGCTTGTAACTGTAATTTTCCACAGTCTATGAAATATAGACGAATTATATTTACTTAAGAATCTGTCCTTGGTGATGCAAAAGACCTTTCGGTCATAGAATACCATCCCTACTTTTAAGTGAGTTTAGAAACATGAAACTCACTTCCAGTTAATTGACACCTATTCCTGGCTCTAAGAATCTTAATATATTTATACTAGACACTACACAAAACAGTCTTCTAGCTCCAGACACACTAAAACACTGCAGTTCACAGTAGGACACAATTCACTTTACCAAACAGACAAAAACAAAACCCACCAGTGGTTAGATTTTTGGCTCACAAAAGTAAATATTTTGGACAATAAGATACAACTTTTATAATAATTAAGAAAGAAAACATAATAACTGAACAAAACCTTGGGATGTAAGAAACTCTGCGCTTTTAGTGCAATTTTTTTTGGTGATTCAACGTCGGGGCTCTAGGTAATAATTACAACAAAAATATAACTGTCACTCTATACGTAGGTCAACAGTTAAACTTAATGTTTCTGAAACAAACTATTTCCAGACATAAAGGCAAAGGAGAAAAGAAAAGCAAAACATTGCCCACCACTTTCGCCTGAATATATGACTCAGAGTCTATCCAAGGGCTAAGAAAGGCCAGATTCTTTGCCTATGACATTATTTCCTGGAAAACGTGTGCGCGCACACACAGACACGCGCACCATCCTGTTACAAGTGTTTATAACAAGACAGATCCTTTTTTAAAGGCAGTTTTGAGTATCGGGTGCATAAACGAGAAGCTTCAGGTTTCAGGGTATTAAAATAGCACCGGTTCATTGGGGTTTTTGGAATTCTATACTTAGTATATTGAGTACAGAAGGAAAACATCATTTGCAATGAGATTTGGTTGGTCTGGGATGCTGGGTGGATTCTTGAGTTATTCCAATTTTTTTGGAAAGGGGTATTAGATGAACTACCACAAACATGATTCAGGTAATTCAATTGGGTTTGCTTTCAAGCAAGGGTCTCTAACATCATTAGAGTTAACTAATGCCCAAATCCTGTGCCAAGTACAGTTAGATTATTACTTGAAAGTAAAGGATGGAATATTTCAGAGCTGGGAAAGCTTGCTGTAATGGCTGACCAGGAAATAGATACAAACACAATTAATAATCAATAAGTCAATAAGTTTAACATCTGCTGTGAAAAAACCTTGTCATAGTTTTTATCTTACATCACATTTAATATAGAAGTAAAAGTGGTTATCATTGGAAAGATTCCTAAAGTTACAAGCAAATCAGATGGTAACGTTACTAGTGACTCAGACAGCCTAACAGTTACTCATCTACCCAACTGATACGCTAGCACGCGACAAGTTACGTTACGTTACTTAGGCGTACATTTAACACATATTTAGTCACTTATAACCTACACACCTAACCAATCTAGATATTTTGTTCATAACACTACGACAAGCTGTGTGTGTCCATCGACAGGAACATTCTGTTCGTCTCAAAGGTCAAGCAAATGAAAAAACGTTACCAGCTAACGCAATATTCACTCCAGGCCCGGTCAACCGGCTAATCACCAAGCGACGCCGCTAACAACTAACTAACAGCTAGGGCCCTTTATCTCATTGGGAAAACCTCGTCTTTGTGTGATAAGCAAACGTTTATTAATATCTTACCTAATAATTTACCTCAACATGCGCTGCCCTCAAAGACAGCTCTGAAAACTCCACCCGAATCCACAGCTCTATCACCGATGAAGCGCCAACGCGGCTCACCAGCTTCCTTTTGGGAGGAGGAGAAAGCAGCACTACAATTTCCGGTACGACGACAAAATGACGCCGACGACAACACAGTGACGTAACGGACGTCTACTCAGAAGAAGATTCAAATATATTTGCACAAACCTTCACATTTGAAGCTTTTATACGGAGTTCTCACATAAATACATATAAATTACACATCTTTTCATAGCATATGAAGAATTATGAAAATACTCCTATAAAATGTTTTAACGCCTATATAAGGGTTATTTGGTGTCTGGTGGGCATCTAATATACATTTACAGTTATGGCATTTGGCAGACGCACTTATCCAGCGCGACTTACATTAATTACATATACAGCTGAGCAATTGGGGGCCCAACGGGGGTAATTTGGTTGTACTGGGAATCGAGCCCACAATCTTCCGGTTAGCAGGCTGACACCAACACCTTTTAAAATCCTAAATGCGATTCCAGATGCTATGTGTTCTTCGTGGGTTGTGTGAGCGAATAACGATTTTACATTGATTGAAACTGGTACGTTACTACAAAACTTTTTATTTTGTACTGATAAAACAGGAGACTACAACTGCACAGCACAAAAGTAAAACTTTACAATCTTTTTTCGCACTTTTGTACA
This sequence comes from Bagarius yarrelli, assembly GCA_005784505.1. Taxonomy (NCBI): domain Eukaryota; kingdom Metazoa; phylum Chordata; class Actinopteri; order Siluriformes; family Sisoridae; genus Bagarius; species Bagarius yarrelli. The sequence continues at coordinate 868,392 of VCAZ01000066.1, forward strand.
GCTGAACTAATCCTGTGCATTGATTTAAATAGTCAATTATATCACCTTCTCTGATGTGATGTATAACACTAAAATGACATTAGAAAAACGTGTTGCATTCGTTATGACTTCGAAAGAAATGTGTTATGTCCGCTTTAAACCGCTGTTTCCTGCTGTCTCAGACTCTATTGGCACCAAGGGCAACTGCAGATCAAGTCTCCTGCGCCATCGTGTGTTTAAGCGTGTAATAACTGAAAACAGCGGAGAATTAAACCACAGAAACGTGTTTAAGCCTGTTCGGTAGGTCTACTTTTATGGTGGACGTGATTTTGCCAAATAGGATGCGATTCTGGATTACCAATCTTTGTTGATCCTGACAAGCATCTGATGTCATCAGTGTGTGCCGACCAAACCCGCCTCAATCCATTTTTGAATGATGAACTGAACTCATCTTATTGGCTGCAACTGGTAATAACATAAAAACTGTATTTAAATTATGATGATCCAAAATAAACATTGACAAATTTACACAGTGAATCCTAAACAATCCTTAATCACGAGTAAGTGTAAAATGCTCTGAAACGGCGAACCCGTAAAACGCGTAGTACAAGATTCTTATTTTAAAACATGGATTACGTTTATTGGATGAAATCACAGTCTTTTGAAACATTATAATCACACGCCATATTTTATAAGCATAAATCTGGAAAAAATTTATGAATTTACTTTTTTTATGCATGCACACCTGAATACATTTTATTGCACACATATTTATTTTTAGTAACGAAGGCGAAGGAAAACTACAATTTTAACCCAAATTTTAAATGGCTCGAATGTTGTGTGATCAAATCCTGCAATATCTCTGGGCTTCTTGGCAAAGCCATGAACCCACAACTGCTCAGTTGTATAAATGCATTGAAGCGTGTTCATTCTATACACACATCAGGTGATGTTAATATCCGTTCAGGGTGTAACGTTTCATTGGACACAGAAAACTGACATCGATATCGACAGATCGTCTTTCTCAATTTTGTAGCCCTTCCAGTTCGACAACATTTTGTTCCCATTCTCTGAGTCATTAAAGGTGCATTTGCGCAACACTTGTCAAAGATTGTCGCTATACATTTTGTCCACTTCTATTAGTGTTTCTCTTGTTTGGCCGTGCGGATCTGCGTGCAAACACTTAAGAGCTGAGTGTGTTTGCTGATGATGGATGAGGACTCGTACAGTGCGGAGTGTCCGGTCTGCTATGAGAGTTTTTCCGACGCGGCGCGTACGCTCAGTTGCGGACACGCGTTTTGCCATGACTGTCTGGTCCGGACGTTTGTAAGCTCAGTCAGGGATGGAGTTTTCATCAGAGACACTATAATCTGTCCAGTGTGCAGACACATCACTTTTATTACCAAACTACAGCGACTTGGCGGAAAGAGGGAAAAACAGACGAAGATGTTGGAGGTGCCCTTAAGGTTTGTTAGCCGCTCCACCTCCTCCTCGAGGACCAGCGGTGGCCGGTTCCGACGACTGGGGCAAGGCCTGAGGTGGATTTTATCCAGGGTGAGTAGGCAGAGGCTGGTGTATCCTAAAGATCCCACACAGGTGTTTATTATAAGCGAACTTGGACGCCCTTTAGCTGAAGAAAACATTATTGATGTTGGGACAAGTGTGGTGATTCGCGAGAACAGAACTGTGGATGGTTGTACCTGCACCACATCACACTGCCTGCTGTTTCTTTTAATTCTTTTTACTTTACTGGCTATAATAGCCGCCACGCTGCCTTGGATTTTTTTGGCTTAGATGCTATTGCCTCTTGGAGACTTTATTACTGTATGCTATTCAAAAATAAGAGGACAATAATGGTATACATTTTTATCAATCAATTATTTATACATAATTGAAAGAGGGGTTTTTGACTGATGAATGTAAACCTTTTTATATTATTTCACCAGCTTATTTTGTATTTTGTTATGACTTGTATCCCAAACTCAGGGCTGCTTTGTTGTCAAAGAACTACTGATCCTAAGTTGAGTAAACACTAAGTTGTACTGTAGGAGGCTATCCTTTCAATATAAAATCTGCTTCTAAATTATTAATTCAAAAAAGGAGCAAGTTGAGAAGACAAGCCCGACAGGCAGGTTTGTAAGGTGTGATGTTTATTTTGGATCAGATGTCATCTTTTTTATATGTATGGATTCTGAGCTGGTGTACGTGTGCCTTGGTACTACTCGCTTGTTTTTTTGACACGCCCTTGTTTTTCAAGCACTTCTAGTCACACAGCTTAGGAAGTTATTTTTTTCTCGATGACTTGCAGTGAACTTTTTATGAGATTTTGTTTTATTTAAGATCAGTAACATTTACAAATGCCCCTTTTCAAAAAAACAAACAAACCAAAAACAGCATCTATATTTTAAATATTCGATTAAAAAAAGTCAGACCAAAAATCTTAAAAATGTAGAGTTTAATATAGATATCTATATCTGACATTCTGATCTGAATTGTGGTAGGCTTCACAGTACAGACTGTGTTGTTCCAATGATATGCTAAGCTGAGGAGATATAGGGTGAGGGGGAAAGTGACATACAGGCAAGGGTTTTTTGTTTTTTTTTACAGAAGTTGGGAATGCAGGGGAGAGGCTTTACATAAAGAACAATGTGCACTTTATATATATATATATATATATATATATATATATATATATATATATATATATATATATATATATATATATATTTTTATCCATGACACTCCTTTAACCGGCTGTTCACACCTGCTATTTTTACCCTCTCCCCAGTTTACTGTCAACATTTAGTCTTAAAGAAATAAAAAGAATAAGTACATGCATTGCAGTGTCACACACACTTTCTGAACTGTCGACTGTCAAGCTAATGAGGGATAAAAAAAAAATTGACAATTATGTTTGTTAATCAGGCCTTTTTATCTTGTCTCTTGACTCGGTTTTATTTAATGAAATGAAGGACAGCATAAATAAACTATGGAGCTGTGAAACACAAATGTATATAACCTAACCTTTTACTGCAGCACTTATATCACAAATAAGCTATTTTCCTAAATAAAAAAAGTAATGCAAACAATGTCATCATCATTGGTTGAACTGCATGAAATGTCTCTATTCCTTCTGGCCCTTGGTGGATTAGATTCTTTATAATATAATTATAGCAGCTGCACTGAGGAAAAAAACATGGGCTCAGGAACAAGTTGCTAAAGGCTGTTAAATAACAACATAAAACAAGTGCATTCACATCAAACTTCCATTCTTGAACTTCTTAAAAATGTACACAAGCTTTTAAAATAACTGGCAAAAAAGGCTAAATGTAAAAACGTAAAAGAGTCGCATAAAAAAATGATAAACCATGCATCTATTGCAGCTGCTATAAGGTATTGACAAAGGCTTTACCTTGTCGCAGGTTATTGTAAAAGTTAAATTACATTCAATCAACAATCACTTATTTCAATTGCACACCTGCCTCTTCAAAAAGCACTAAAAAACATTTCACACAAAAAAAGTAAAAAACCCTCAAATATACACAAAACTCGCCACTGGCTTCTAGACATAAAATATCTGTTGTGAGGGCACTTATCATTGTTTAATCACTACAGCTATTGAAAAAGTACTCAGTCACCAACAACCATTGTAGTAGAAGTAATTAAGAATGCACGCTGAGGCATACCATCGATTTCATCAAAGAAGTCCTCTTGTCCCTGAAGAACATTAATGCTCAGTTAAAGAAAAACAATAATGAAAGCCATGACATTTATGATTGCTTCAGAGTCAGGCTCTTGTTTAGTTAAAAAGCATGGCTCTTGCAGCCACTTCTCTGTGAGGTTAACAATGTAGTGTAGCGTAATTGCACTTTCTCTGGCCCTGTTTTTGTTCTACCTGCTTTTAAGCAATTCAGACATGACAAATTACAGCATCTGTTGGTCAGTGAGTCTACTGGAAAACAGATGGCACTTTGAACCCACTGTCCAGCCTTTCTTTTGGCTTTAGCTTCATTGGCTGGAGGCAGAAGGCAACAAGACTAGCATGAATAATGGAAAATCAGAACCTGCTTGTTTTGATGGTTATTTTTTTTTAAATTTATGAGCCCTGACACCTAAAATATAACTTTAAGGGGTAGCAAATCAAAATCTCTGAAAGGTGGCAGTAGCCATACTGGAAAATAAAGGCAAGAAAACTGACCAACAAAATGCTAAAATATATAGCTAGAAAAGACATGCATTTCCTTATTGAACGCCAGTGTTTTCCGTTCTGATGTGCCTTAAGATGACCCAAGTACCAGAAAGGGTGGCAGTTGTTCCTGCCGTTTATTGTTAAGTAAACAGACTGGCAAATTCTTGTTGTTTATAATTTAGTAAAGCTATTCTAATCCACTGTTCGTGTCTTTACTGTATCCAAATGCTAGCTAGAGTGAATGCAAGAATCCACATGATCACCCATTTTTAGAACAAAGGTTATGTTCACGTGCAGTGCAGATTTTTGGGGCCAGACTTTACAGGCCTTTGAGATACATATCTACATTTGTGTTTTTACAGATAGTGTTCATGGCTTATAAAAGTGCAAGAGCTCACCTACTCTGTGTGAATCTGCTGACAAGTTTTCAGGGACAAAATAATATTCACTTTCCATAGAACGTTATCTCTATACAAGATAAATATGACATGTAACATATATGAATATATAATCCATATTTGCCTTTACATTTTGTCCTCTCATTAACACATATCTACAGATCACTATGTACAGTCTTTGTATTTACACAGAAGAGGAACCTGTCATCACGCTTGTCCTGATAACGAAGTTAGAATGGGAGGCACAAAATATGTCTTAATGGTTTTACCTTTTTACAGCAGAACCAATGTGTTTCACAACTGCCATCAAAAGTATGAAGAATACGTATGCACCACTGACATGTCTTATCAAGTGTTAGGACAGTGAGGCAAAACATTTAGTTTCTTGTTTCACAGATTATTAGCATATTACAAACAGTTCAGAATATTTTATCATGTGCTTGATTTGAACTGCGCACATTTAGACACCTAATTAAAATATTGTCATGTTGCTGTCTATGCCAAAGCAGTGGTGTGTACATAAGGATGTGTTTATTAGAGAGACTGATACGGATAAAGATAAGAGAGGAGAAGTTGAAAGACAGAGCTCGATAGAGAGAATGAAAGAGATTGAGAGGACATAAGCAAAAATGCCAAGGCCCAATATTGTAAAACTGAATTTAAATAAAGTTGCATGCTTTGTGTCTACACTTAGACTTCAAATCAGACACGAAAAAATGAGTGAATACTGCCTTTTAAAGTTTCGACCTCATGCATCTGACACATAGAAATATAATGTTCCTGTGGAGTCAACAATATCCCTTCTGTGTCTATTGTATTGCAAATTATCTGCAGGCTCCAATAAGGCAGAAACAATAGAAAAAATAAAATCCCTAAATGTGTAAAATGGCACATTTTTTACAACACACTAAACTCTGTGACATTCTTATAGTCTTTCATTGCTTTGCTATGGCACATCTTGCAAAGATGTAATTACATACCGTATCTACTTATCCATGAGAAGAGGAGGTGATATTCTGATTAGTTTTTGATACATGTAAAGGTTAGTGGGTATATGTGTGTTGAGTTGGGGGGTCCAGCTCCAGTGGTGAGGGTGGGGTAGGTGAAGTTGATGGAGGCCTGGTTGCTTATAGAACCTCAGCTGAAGGTGGGGGAGCTCGGCTGGGCTAGGCGGCCACTGGCTGAGCTTTGGGGTTACAGCGTGGTGCTCTGGGCCTCCTCCTCAATCACGTGTTTGCCCTCCGGAGATTCAGCCATGGCCAGGGAGCTCCTGCACGGCGCCCCCACCCTGAACTCGTCGAGCAGGCTGTCCAGATTGACATTGATGGAGGGAATTTCCAAACTGAAGAGATCTGCTGATGGGTGGCAAGGAATGGCATGTAATGAAGACAAGCAGGACAAACATGATTATGGTCAAGTGGAAGAGAAATGTGATGTAAGGATGATGGAGAAAGACAAAGGAAAGAAGAAAGGAAAGCAAATTAAGTTCTTGGTCCAACATTTGAGGAAAAGCCAGCACGGGTTTAATGTGATTTGGGGCGCGGTTGGATAGACAAGTTGTTTCCGAACACAGGGAATGTTTCATACTAAACTACTGAACTACTACTAAACTCATTTAATGCAGGACAATGCCCTAAGGTTGCCCTGTAATTCTGTGTAATTTTTGGTTTTTGATAAATAAATAAGATTCAATAGACATGTTTTAGAAACATCACAGTTGACATTTAACAGATAGCCACCACGATAACCATAATGCTTAGACAAAGACAATGGAATGAGTGTAAAGCGCGGGAACCGTGCAAATTAGGGTTCTTTAAGGAGCTACTGTATGGCCTGGGTTCTGTTTGTAATGACCTCTCCTGTGTAGGAATGAGATGGAAATGGACAGCAAGTGGAGCGCTGTTTTTTCAAAGTCACCCCACAGTTGGCCTGGCACAGAGAGGGCAGAGTAAACCTGGGCCCGCCCATGTGGTGAGAGGCTGCCAAATGATTTTAGTGGAGTGGTTTGGAACTTGGGAAGGGTCAAGAGAAGGATCGTTGGGATGGAATTCAGAAGTGAAGACGTCAGTGGTCTGTAAGCCATGCACAGCCCTATCTCAACACCATGCATAAACTACATGGATAAAATGAGGCAACGACGAACAGCTGAGAGAAAAGAAGAGAGAAAAGATACAGAGAAAGATAGAGAAATGAAAAAGCTAGCTGACAAAAGCATTATGTACAAAGGGAACAAGGCTACAGGAGCCCCCAGACTCGGCCACAGCACCAGGCCTGACGGTGTGAGATGAGGCTACGGCGTGGGGCACAGCTGTGCAGCAGGTATTTGGGCTTACCCTAAACGTCGCCCTCACATTTAGCCCACACTAGGTGCCTGGCCTCACACAGCTGCAAGGTGCATAACAATGGCAGGGGACAAAAGAATCATACATCAATCAAAGTGATCAGGAGAATGACCGACAAGACACACCAGAGGCTTAAATGAGAGAACATACAGTCAGTGCCCACACAGCTGACCACTAGTACCATACACAGAGCAAAAGCCTTGATACTTAGAAACAAAGTCTGAGTATTGATGGTGATAACCAGAAAAAAATACTTAATTTTATAGTACGTAGACTGTAGATACAGGTATTTCATCAGGTATCTGAGTTTGATCTATTTATACCACTTATTCAAGTGCTTCATACTTTCTTAACATGACAAACCAATAACAAAATACTGGTCTTACACGATTTAAAGGCAACTCAATCTGAAGGCACCTCATTTTCAAAAAAACAAAAGCAAAAAAAACCAAACAAACAGTGGATACACTTCACATTTTTAGGGAAAAGTGGCTTTTTAAAGTCCATCGCCTGCATAGGATGGCGAGACAGACAGTTTGAGAGAGGGATGCTGTCCTCCCGCTTTTGCGGTTGTCACTGAGACATGTTTACCTGTGGACATGCTCTCCCCAGGGGACAATCCGTCCAGCAGGCCTTGTTCCATTGGCTGAGGGACACTGGGAGGGATAGTGGGTGGCTGTGGAGGGGGAAGACTTGGTCTCTGACGCGGTTTGGGGGCGGGCCGCGACTTGTTGAGAGTGCCAGTTAAAGATGGGGGAGAGGACAGAAGAGAGTGGGATGTGCCTAGCGGGCCTTGCCCAGGAGAGGTGGGGGGCACATGCCCTGGGGCACAGCCCAGGCCATACGGGGATGGGGTGCTTGGGGGAGTGGGGGACAGGCTGACTGGGGACGGCTGACCTGTGGACTGGTCGGACATCGCCCCTGTCTGGCCATAAGGAACCTTGGGTGGCACAGGGGCCAGCTTCTTTGAGGCTGCTGAGATAAATAAAACGGAAGAACAAATCTCAGTTTTATGTAATAACAGACCATATGATATTTAAAAAAAAAAAACCCAAATAAAAAAAATAAAACCTTTTAAAATATTTTGAAAATTTTAAAAAAGTATATGGACAGACCTTTGCGCAAGGTGTGTGGGCTGTGCTCAGCTGAGTGCGGTGATTGGCTGTTGCTTTGCTGGCCAACAGGTGGCACTGTCTGGCCTGCCGCTTGCATTGCCTTTTGGCCAATCACAGGCGAGAGCTCCTTGCTCTTCATACTGCTGGGAAAGAGACAGAAGTATGATGGCCTGATTTACCATCATTGTGTAAAAACGTGCAAAAAATACTTACACAAGGCTTATTCCACCTCCTCATACAGTCTTAAATAGGTTTATAATACTTTGAAATAATATCAGTTTTTTAAAATGATAAAGCCATAAAATTTCACTATATATTGTAGTGTATAATCATGTAAGTGACAGACATTTCAATTTGAAATGCATTATCGTTTCCAATATTTTGAGCAGCTTGGTTTGCCCTTGTTTTCAGAGACAGAAACATGTAATGTGGGTTTGGATAAATTTTGAATTTCTGTCAGTAGGAGGGAAATAAGGTGTCCTTGTGAAGACTACCTATCCACCTACAACATTCCACACCTGTACACACACACTGACATAAACACACAGGATATGTGTCTGTATTTACTTAGGTGGCCAGGTTGTTAGAGCTACTGTTATGTAAAGAATGGTTTAATCTGTGTAGTTTTCTGAGCTCTAAATGGAAATAATTTGAATGGAGACTGATGGAAAGAGATGAGGTGAGAGAGATCGGGCAGGCTTGTTCTTAGATACAAAAAGAAGACTCTGTCCTTCTGCTAATAACCTTCACCTTGCAGTGATTAAAATAGATGCTTTCAGAATAAAAAGTATTCTTGTTTATTCTTACAACCTTGCTGTTATTTAGACAAAATTAGTATTGTAAACATTATTAGTGTTTGGCTAAGGAAAAATGTAAAAAAAATTAAACAGTTTTCTATAATTGCAGTATTAAATATCTTTATTATTTTAATAATTAGGAAAAAATGCATAACTATTTTATATTATCGTAAGTACCCAGTCCTATTTTTGGTGGGCACTTATGGCATTCTTTAGCAAAACACAACTGACCTTTATTAAATTTAATATTTAGCCATCAATATCTGTCTAATATCACAGTCAAAAATGCAACACACAACGTACTGACTAACAGAACGTATGCCATGAATAAGTTAATACATCACTATATCACCATGAACAAGACCATCCATGTGTTTTAAAAGTCTAATAAATAGCAGGATCCACTTTCTCTTAAAGCCAGTAACATCCTCAGTTGCTAGGCAACCCCCACGAGAGGCTCCCCTGGACAACAAGAATGTTACAGAATCTGAGGTATGGCGTATGGCGAAAAAAAGCACTATAAGCATAAGAACAAAAACAAAAGAGAGAGAAAAAAATTTGGTCTTTAAATAGGAGAGCCACTATAAGGGTAGCGATCTTGCGTGTATGTAGCCGAGGTCAGGTGGGTGGGAACAGGCGGTATTTACCTAGGCAGCCTGGGGGGTCCTCGGTCACGGGCACATGGACAGGCAGCCCACGAAGCAGGGCCGGATGTAGAAAGACTAGGGGCGTTTCCAAGGGCCAACTCGTTGCGGGTCAAAACGAGAGGTGTTTTAACGTAGAGAGGGGAGGTGTTAACATCTGGCACCTCACATGCTGGGCCATGTTTGGGGAAGTGCAGACAGCTGGGCTTGGGATTGGAGTTAATGTCAAGAGAAGAAGAAGAAGAGGAGGAAGAAGAAGAGGAAGGGGGTGCCTGGTGTTGAGGTGGGCCATAGCCAGACCAACGTAATTGGGAGGGTGGGGAGTCAGGGGGTTGTGACTCGGGCCCTGGGGCCACTGGTCGTGCACATAGAAGGGGTTTGGGATAGAAGTGGTGAGGGGTGTGAGAAGTGGTGGTGGAGGAAGGGTATGGAGGGGGTGGCCGCTCCTCATGGGCATGAGAGGGGTCCGGCCGGTGGGGTGACACCTCGTTGGAGCTGCAGATATTCAGAAAAAAATAAAGAGAGACAGGGAGAGAGAGAGAGAGAGAGAGAGAGAGAGAGAGAAAAAGAAAGAAAGAAAGACCTCTAGTAACTGCACACGCACACGGATGATAGCACTAGCCGAAAGTGGATTTTTTTTCCGCTCCAGCATCAACTACTACTCTGTACTTTTAAAAAGGCTTCTCTAACTTCACTAACTTATTTCTATATTAAGCGTACAAAAAAGCAACAACTGCATTAAGCTCTGATGAGGAGTCTTTAAAGTGCAGGGCAATGGCAAAGAAGTGTTACACACAGGAAGCCTGTTAAACGGCAAAACAATGAATGAAAAAGTGTAGGGGCTCAGCATAAGCATTCAGATTCCACTGCACAAAAATCCTGCATATGGAAAAAAATAAATTGCTCTCTAATGAGCTGAGAATGACCTTGTGTCTGCGCACTGCACCAAGTCCAGAATAATTTTTCAATTTAAACCGCCAAACTCAGCTCTGACAATCACAGTTGTTAAGTTCAGAAAATAATAGAAAAATAATGCTTTTTTTCTAGTGCCATTCGTTCCAGCAAGCATTTAAACATAGTGCTCAAATAGCCTGGTGTGTTAAGTAAACCCAGGGCAGTTAAACACAGACACAAAACCCTTTCATAGACTGAAAGAGTCACAAAGAGAAAGAAGCAAGCCAGCCGGACATACAGCCATCACAGACCCAAGAAGCAACATGTTAGCTACAGGATGACACTGACAACCAATGGTACAGCACAGATGAGGACGTTAGTGGGCTTAAAACACTGGCTCATGAAATGAATTGACTGTTAAGCCACAGCATGGATATTTATTGCATTTGTAAACTGTAAAGATATTTTTACATAACCTGTCTAACATACTTCCTTACTAATGTATATGTGTTTAAACATTGAGACACTGGATTGATACTGTAAAATGCATGAAATGGAGGAAAATGTAATGTTCTAAAAAAGTTCAAAAATAATAAAAGAAAAAAATATATTTGTGAACTAATAGTTAGGAGTAGATAAAGAAAAGCCTTGACTTACCTAGCCTTGTCCACCGGGGGAGGGGTGGGAATAGGCGACACGTTTAGCTCTCCTGTTTGTTCAGTAATGAGTGTTTCAGCGGGTGATCCAGGAGGCTGGGCGCTAGGAGGGGTAGATGAGGATTTTCGAGCAAGCGTGGATGCACCTTTACCCTTTACCCAGGATGTATCCATCACTCTGACTCCCATACTGGCCGAGATAAGTGAAAAAGGAGAAATAGCTAACAATATCCACCAGAAGACAAGTGCAGAAATTGTTTTAAAATAATTTTTTACACATGGAGTAAAGTTTATTATTAAAAACATTGACGAGACATACAGTACCTTTGTATTTTCCTAATGCTGCATTTGTAAGAACAGAGGAATAAAGGTTACATGTCGAATTAAAAAGGTTACTGGACTCATAGTTTACTGGATTTGACCACGTTGGAATTAGAGAGAAATAAATCTATTCCAAAAAAAATATATATCTATAATATAAAATATCTCTATCTAAAGGTTTTAAATAATCTGTAGTAAGTAATACATGGTTAAATCAGTTTTATCACATCCATGTATCCCCTCTTTTGCCTTCTGTCTGGTAGCTTCATTTCTAACATCCTCCTACCAATATATTCCCAATCCTTTCTCTTTACATGTCCAAGCCTTAATCTAGCTTCCCTGACTCTCTCCCTAAAACATCTAACATAGGCCGTCCCCCTAATGAACTTGTTCCTAATCCTGTCCAAACTCGTCACTCCCAAAGAAAACCAGAACATCTTCAGCTCTTACTTACAGCTCTTACTCCAGCTCTGCCATCTGTCTCTTCCTCAGCACCACCTTCTCTAAACCATCATAGCTGCCCCCCCCACCCCTTCTTGTACACCTTCCCCTTGATTCCAACTGATTCTTGATTCTCCTGTCACACATCACTCCTGGCACGTTTCTTAAACTCATGTACCTTCTTTACCCTTTTACTCTGTAATTTTACTGTTCCACTTTCCTGTCTTTCATTCAAACACATGTACTTTGTCTTGCCTGGCTGACTTCCATTCATCTTCTCTCCAGAGCAAACCTACACCTCTCCAGGTTTTCCTCCACCTGCTCTCTACTCTTACTACAGATTACAATGTCATCTGCAAATATCATTGTCCAAGAAGATTCCTGTCTGACCTCATCTGTCAACGATCCATCACCACAGCAAACAAGAAGGGGCTCAGAGCTGATCCCTGATGCAGTCCCACCTCCACTTTGAACTCCTTTGTCTGACCTACTGCACACCGTACCACTGTCCTGCGTCATATGCTTTTTCCAGTTCTACAAAAACACAATGCAGCTCCCTACGACTATCTCTGTACTTTTTACAGTATTCACAGAATCCTTTTTCAGCTTCCACCACTTGTTTTTTTCTCTCTTTTTCATCCAGACCAACATCTTCATCCTACACACCACTATTCTATGCTGTTTTGCTACGCTCTCTCCCACCACAACTTTACAGTCACTAATTCTTTTTTAGATCGCTTCGTCTATATAAAATAGGTATATGTGCTCCTAACTTCGCTCTTATAGGTCACTATATGCTTTTTCTCTTGATTATACCACAGCCATCTTTATCCTCCCAGCAAAGTCTACTATCAGCTGTTCTTCACTGTTCCTTTTTTATGACTACAAACCTGCCCAACACTTCCTCATCACCTCTGTTTCCCTTACCAACATGTCCACTGAAGTCTGCACCTATCACTATCCCTCTCTCCTCTGGAAAATACTCAAGCCAGAACCTCTCTTACTCTTCTAACTCACAACCTACTTGTGGGACATAACCACTTATAACATTCACCATCAACCCTTTAATTTCTAACTTCAGACTCATCACCCTGTCTGACCGTCTTTTCACCTTCAGAACATACTTCAAAAACTTCTCTGCCAGGATCACTCCTACCCCATTTTTCTTCCTATCCACACCATGATAAAACAACTTGAATCCTGATCCAATACTATGAGCCTTGCTACCTTTCCACCTGGTCTCCTGTACACACACAACTTTTCTTATCTCTATCATATCAACCAGCTCTCTACATTTCCCAGTCATTGAGTTTTAAATATTTTAAATAAAAATCCAAATTTCAACCCAGTTAGTTACATGCAAGCATCTGAAGGTGTGAGCAAGCATGCCACATGAGCAGCTGGCACTTTCGCCTGCTTTGTAGCTAATAGGTCTCATTAAGTCTAATTTCCCCCTAATTTAAATTCAATGACAGACAGATATACAAACAGGGTGATTATTTGATCTTAAACCAACAATTCAGCTTCCCTTATATCTGACACCTTACATTTTGTATGCTGAAAAAAAATTGACATACAGTATTTACTTTTAATAAAGGGGTTTCCTGGACAGTAAAATCTACGTATTCCAGCCAGGACTTTGGTAATTTTCCACCTGTCGACGCATTGCAGGAGGAAGCTCAGCTTTCCAAACTTCAGCAGCAGTGAACAAAATCTCAGCTCTCGTCTTCCATTACCCATCAAGCAGGTTGCTATAGAGACTACATTGGCCAAGCACTCGTTCTTTAAACAATTGAAAATGGTGGGAGTGTGGCATCTCTAGGGCTAAAATAACACCAAGGCAAAAATCTCCAAGAATTCCCTTGCCCAAATTATGACATTAACAAATGAAATTAAATTTTTTCCTTTTCTTTGTTCTAAAATTTGGCAGGATTCTACTTGAGAACACTGCTGCCTTCATAGAGACATGAAAGATGCATAAAAATTTTGAATAGGAAGTGTGTGTGTGTGGGAGTCGAGCTGTGGAAGAGAAGGAGAGAAACAGCTTGTGCAGAGGACAAAATATAAAATCCTACCCATCCTTTTTGTAAAACTCCAGCATCATGTTGTCAGTGGCAACGCTGAGAGGGCGTCTGCCCTGGTCGTGCGACTGCTTGCGATCTGATTGGTCCATGTCTGGGGAAGGCATCGAGCTGTAGTTGGAGTTGTGGTTGGTGTGGATGGGGCTACCGTAGCTGCCTGTCAGGTTGAACTCAATATCTAAGAATAGCAGAAGAAAAACCAGTTTAAATCTTTCTCAAGGGGAAGACTGGTATGTGCGAATGTGTGTGCGGGGGAGAGAGAGTCCGAGCGAGAGAAACAGATTGTTTGTCTTTCTCACCTCCTGGAAAGAACCAGTCGGCATGCTGGATGATAGGCTCAATGATACCGACGATTTGCAGAGACACTGTGGTCATCATTTCGGTCATGTTCCTTAACACAGCACATTGTTAAATCTTATTTTATCTTAAAAAATTACTAATCCATATTTTTCATTTGAAAAAAGTCTAGATAATTCATTAAAACAGACGTTTTACCAATATGTTACAATTATTGTGTCAATATGTCATGACCTGTATGAATAAATCAGGGCAGAGACTCACGCTTCAGAATGTGTCCACAACAGATTGGGTCCCAACACTATTGCTATATTACCAGGGGTCATTTTGTTGGCATCTTGGTACTCGGTAAGCTTGGCAAGGAATTTAATCAAATATCTGTCATAGACAGAGGCAGAATAAGTAATAAATATATTTTCTTTATTATTTTATACTTTTTTGCCTTTATTTTGATATATAATTGGGTCTATTAATTTCTTGTATTATTATGATAGAAAACAGAAAAAAATGAACACAAGTGCCTTTTTTAAAATAATGAATAAGATGCCATGTTTGAGACTATGTTCAATAGAAAGCACACCAGAAGCAATTATCATCTGGCTAATAAAATGCCATGTTTAAACATAATGCGTATATATATAATTATGCTAAAACGCTAAAACCAATATGATATTATAAATAAGTACAGTATACTGTATGTATTATAGGTGGTCTAAGGACATGCCTAATAATGATTAGATCTGTTTTATTGTCTTAATTGTGGTATTTACTAACTGGTAGACTGTCAACATAAAAAATAATGACAGCCCCAAACACCGACCTGAAGTTGTTTAAATTGGCTGTTGGGAGTTTCTCACATGCAGCCAAAAGGGTTTGAAGCCTTTTGTCCATATCTTGAACACTGGAAAATAATAGAAAAAAATAGAAAAATTGTATTGTATTGTTTAAGACTGTAAACTCTGACATATAGGATCATGATACATCATGATAATAATGACTTGTTAAAAATATTACCATCATGCTATAGATTTAGAATGTTTATTATAAATAAACAGCAACTGTATTTTTAATGTTTAAAACATGCATGAATTGCTTTTAATATAAACTCAATTTTTTTCTGCACTATTATATTGGAACAAAACCTGTACTCTCTAGTGCCACTGGGCTCCAGCACTGAGCTGAATTTACCTGGTTCACATGCTGGTACTACAGCATCCACTTACTTTGAAGCCTGAATCCACTCTTCATAAAGCTCAGAGGTCATCAGAGGTTCAGGGAGTTCTCGAAGATATGACTTAAGAGCCCCTTTAACAAAGAGAAGTTAAAGGAGAAGAAGTAAATATCAAATAATAAAAAAATAGGCGGACAGGTAATGTTGAGGCTTGAAGTAAGGCACAGTTTTATTTATTATCAGCTTCTATCGCAGTAACCAGCTAGCAGGGTTAAGTTTTAGAATGTGTGTCTTACCAGCTATAGCATGTGGATCTGCAGAATATTCCTGTACATCCAAGACCCCGCAATCTAGAGATGCCTTTAGCTTCTTTAGCTTGGAAGCTGACGGGGCCACACGGAACAAACCCTGAGAATAAGGAAGGAACTCATTTTTGTTACATCACAAGGTCTCACACAATCATCCGCAATACAACTGGCAATACAAATGTATCAGGTGAAAAAATCGTGTGAGATCTTATTTTGATTATTCATTATACGATGCAATATCTACAAGCAATTATCAGTGACTACAGTATATCTAATAGAGAAATAAGTAAAGAATGTCTTACTGTAGGGTCCCAGGTTCTTACATAAACTCTTACATGCACTATACAGACAAAAACATGTAGACCATTACACCTATATGTGCTTTTGTAACTAAATTCAAATTTCCAAGATTCAAGAATTTATTGTCATGTGTACAGGATACAATGAAATTCAATGATAGGGTATAAAAAATATACCCATACCTAAATTAAATTTAATCACTTTTTGCTCTTATAACAATTTCCACACTAACCATAACAGACCATAAAAGACTATGTCGACATTGAGTTTGCTTCGGGTATGGTGGAGTTGTTGTGCTGTAACAGATCTGACAGATATACTGCCATTTAAATTTTTTTTTATGTTTTTAAAAATATTCGTAGCTCTGCCTTACCATGACAGAATAGCATGAATCTGGTAGCTCAGTGGTTAAAGATTGCTGATGCTAATTGAAAGATTGTAGGTTTAATTTCCAGCACTAACAAGCTAACACTTCCAGGCCATTAAACAATGCCCCTGACCTTTCAGCCCTATACTCTAAATATGGGCATCTGCCAAATGGCATAAATTTAAATGCTACTGAATGTGAAAGTAGCTACTGTATGTGGCTTTGGGTATCATGATTAACTTATTTTGTATGTCTTTTACAAAATGTATATCAAATACTTTTTTTGCGCCAGCTGGATTTACTGTTACCATAGGAATAGTGTTGCCACTTGGTTATGTTATTTTTTGATCCATGCAATTCTCTCTTATGTTATTATCACATATATACTAGTATTTGTCCTGGGCTAACAAGATTATTTTTGGTTTGGTGTAACGTTAGTAGTAACGGTGACCCCTCCCTCACTGCCACACTTCTATTCTTATCACACACTTGGAACATGCATCAGAATTCGAGTGCGGATTTCCTGTCTGACCAGCAGGTTCTCACCTCCTCCTGCATGCCACATTCCAGCAGCATGGTGACACATGCCTCGATGGGAAAAGCTATCTCTCTGCCACTGAGGGTCAGATGCTCCTCTAAAGGCTTGCCATAGGATGGCTTCTCTATCCAAGCTTCTGAAATACACAACAAATGACACCTTTTAAAACATTATTTTCAGTAAAAATAGAAAAACACGAGATAAACATACACAATCAAACATGTATGCTTCACTGATACTTTTTAGACCTGCACAAAAATTTAGTAAACCACCTTATCTTGCGTGAGCTTCTATTAAAAGCCAGATGAAGGGTCTTACCCTGGTGAGCTTTGATCTGTGGCAGCACACTCTGCAGAATCTCCAGAGACTTTTTGTGATACTCTGCTTGAATCTCTATAAGCTACAGAAGATTTGAGAGACCAAACACGTTGTTAATACATGCCTTCCAGGCTCTTGTTGATCTCATCATGATCCAAACAGCCTTTTTATTTATTATATTACTATATTATAAGCAAAATTGAGCACTTGCCGTCTGAAAAGTGTTTGCATAGTCTATTTCTTTGGCCACAAAATTGTACATGTCAGCTGACAACTGGTCCTAAATAAGGAAAACAAAAAGCAATAATTTAAAGGCTTCTTTTAATAAAGTCAATTAAAAAGAGGTTTGGTATTATAACTAGTAATTTTTTTGATAATAAGTAATTTAAAAATCAGCCATATTTTGTTATTTGATATTTTTTGCATTTTGTACATTATCAACTATATTAAACAAAGAAAATACTGCAAACATTTTATCGTAAAATGTCACTCATAAAACAGTTGATAAAGCTGTGAAAGATACCCTGCAGATCTCCATGCGATTGGCTGTCTCCTCCATCTCTTCTCGAAGTGCATCTGCTTTGGCCCCAGCTGGGGGAAGATTGCTAGGGTGACTGGAGGACTTGCATGACTGCTGCCACCTATGGACAGGGATGGTTAATGAAAAAGTGAGAACAACAAAAAAAATAAATGATATGAAAACATAAATAAAAAATGTGCACCTTGTCCGTGCAGAATCCATGTCCAAAACAAGCTTGGCTAGATGTTTTCTTTGTTTCTGTATGTTGGGAATGTCCACCTAAATAAAATAAGAAAAAAATACATTTTTCTAAATGCCTTAGAGGTCCTGCACTCAGGTTTCTTTCTGTGTGAAGTTCTTTGCATGTCAGTGTGGCTTTTCTCTATGACATGTGAAAGAATGTGTGAATGTCTCTGGTGTTCTGTGATGTCTGGGGGCTCTACTTCCCAGATTTACAAAATAAACTGCTGATGTGGTATTTGTGAGTGAATACATGATATAAATGTATAAAATTAGAAAATTTTCGAAATTCTTTTTACCCTAACATCTTTTTAAAGCATGTTGTGTGTAATTGTGCTTATTTGTGTAAAATAGCTTTAATGTACTGAGAAAATAAGTACAAGGAAAAACTTCCATGATAATTTTTTGGACAAGTTTGTGTGACATCGGATCATACGTTATTGTGCACTTAAAAACACAGAAAGATCTCTTTTATTTGGTTTCATATAATACTAAGAAAGGGAGAACTTCACCTCGGCTAACACATAGAGGGGGTCCACCACATCCCTCTCAAGCTGAAGCTCAAAGACAATGAGCTCCTGGGCCAGTTTATCTTCAGTGTCTCCACAAAGCTTTAGCATCTTCCTGTAAAAAAAAAAAAAAAAAAGCACCAGTATAAAATGGGCGACCAAACTGAGAGTACTGGTAAGTGTTGAAAAAGAACATGTTTTCTTACCCTAGCAGAGAATCATCCCCTAATACTGCCGCTCCCTCTACCATACACTGAGCCAGTGTGGTCAGGGGCAACTTTTTCTGATTAAAGAGAAAAACAAAAAAGGTAGATATTTAGCTAAAATCTTAAATTTTCTTATCTGCTCCGGCTGCTCGCTAAGAACTGATGATTATAGTTGTTTACACACACACGATGTAACCTCATGATCCCTGCTACCTGTTTTCACCCAAATGAGGATGGGTTCCCTGTTGAGTCTGGTTCCTCTCAAGGTTTCTTCCTATCTCATCTCAGGGAGTTTTTCCTTGCCACCGTCGCCCCGGCTTGCTCATCAGGGACAAACTGATTTATGTTTAATTCTGTTTTATAATTTCTTCAATTGTAAAGCTGCTTTGTGACAATCACCATTGTAAAAAGCGCTATACAAATAAAACTGAATTGAATTGAATCTGTTTGGTCAAATGCTGATACGAAATATCGCAGCTGTGGTGGTAGTTCTGATACTGTTGTGCTTGTTTTAACAGATTTTGCATACATTTAAATAGATACCAATATCTTATATGTATAACCCTGTAGTGTAGACATGCAAATATTGTCTTTAACAAAGCAAAATGTTTAATTACTGAGGTTTTCTAAAAAGATAGGCTTCATGAAGGGAAAGGTTAGAAATGGAAGAGTTCAGCATCAGCAATAATATTTGACAGGCTGAAAATACTTTAGGACAGACGTTTAAGACTGCATTTTCCAGTTCCATAAATAACTGGTTTAAAAACTGTTCGCAGGTGGTATAATAGGAGAAAAGAGAAAATAATTTGTCTCGTTGGATGTCCTCACAGGTAGAACAGTGGCTTAGTGGTTATCACTGTTCCCTTACAGCGAAAAGGTCCCAAGTTTTGTATTCCCAGCAGGAGTCTTTCAGTAGGGGGTTTGCATGTTCTCCCCGTGCTTGTGTTTGTTTATTCCGGGTACTCCGGTTTCCTCCCACAGTCCAAAAACATGTATGTTAGATTGATTGGTGATTCTAAATATTCCACTGGAGCGAGTGTGAGTTTGTGTGATTGTTTGTCTGTATGTGGCCCTGTGATGGACTGGTGACCTGTCCAAGGTGTACCCCTGCCTTTCACCTAATGACAGCTGGAAAAGAATCACAGATCCTTGTGATCCTGATTAGGAATAAGCGGGTATAGACAATTGATGGATGAATGGATATTCCACATTAAAGTAAATAAAAATGGTTAAATATATTTATTTGAGTAAAATGTGCTTATTAATAAATTTAGAATTGTAAATGCATGCAAAAATACATTAATATAATAATAACAAACTGCAATAAAAGAGGGAAAAAGGCTTTTATCTGGTGCTGTTATTGGAAAGCTTTGAAGTGATCTGCTTCTCCGAATATTTTCCTATAACATACCGAAGGTGATTTAACTGATCTTTTGTCCACTTCAGCCCCTTGCTGTCCCTGCAGGCAGGCTGTGAGCTTCTTATGTGTGCTGTGAGAGACCTGCTTCACCAAGTCCAGACGCTTCTCCACCTGATTTACACAAACAGCACTGAGGAGGCGCACAGACCCAGCCAGCTAGCCACCCACATAAACCTGCCGAATGAGTCATCCGGTACCACATGCATGCACAATTACACTCTGCATACAAATAAAATCTATATAAAAACACTTACAAACACTAAAAAATAAGACCTAAAAAATCACAACACATCTAAGTTTGGACAAAACAATGAAATGCCCTACCTGTAGTAGATCATCACTTAGTACTTCTGTTTTTTCTGCCCTGTCATGTGGGGAGAGTGGAATAATTAATGCAGATAGGATGCAGAAAATGAATAATTTTGGTAAAACAAACAACCATCATGATGATGATGTTATGTTTCTTCTGTAATTAATTACAACACAGTAAGACTACTAATGCTTGATCAATTTGCATCATATTGAACGTATGATATTCGCCCTGCTCTGGACATAGTAGGCTCATTTCTAACAAAGTTGCTCATGACCTGGAAGATCTTTAGCAATAATACTGTGTTTCAGAATTAATAGTGCAGAGATCCTTACCCTCCTGTTTTTTAGCTCTGTTAAAGAATTTCCAGACCTGGGATATTTCCCCCACCAAGTTTACAAAGAACAAGCATGACAGTGATGAAGGTGTATAAAAATGTATACTGTAATAGTGTTGTGAATACAATAATTCTTGGTTTTAAAAAAATTACACAGGTTAGTAACGAGTTTAAGAATTCGGAGTGAATGTGCCTGGGACAAAAAAACCCCCAACATTGTTACGCAATAAGTCTTTAACTGTGATAAACCCACAAGTACTCAGTCATGACTTTAAATTTCCCAATTTTTGGACTCCCTCTTGTTTTAAGTAAAAATGCAAAAATAATACAGCCTAAAGGAAAAGCTGATGAAAGCTAAAACATTAAAAATAAAATTCAACAAAATTACCACAAACAGGCAACAGAGCGCTGATGATTCATATCAATGACCCAGTGCTCCTGCTTGCAATACAACGTGCTGGGTTTGGACAAGACTTTCTGTCCATCAAAGCTCTGTAGCAAAACGCACTTGCCTCTGCTTTTACATCTAAAAGTTTGACAATAACATGTATTGCTACTTAAAAATAAACAAGCACAACCTCCTTCAACACTTGTTCAATCTTTTCTCTTTTACCTTTTTCATGTATCGTGTCTTGAGCTGGTCCACACCAACACAGTCAAGCTGCGTAATCGCTAGCATGTCGCAGTAAAACTCCTGTATCTGAGTAAAAGATTGTTTTTACTTTTGGCATCCTTACAACAGGTATGCTATCAAAGCAATGATCTAAAGCCAAAAGGCCTGTAGTGTCAGTAGCTCCTCTGCCATCTGTCCCCTTGCTCAATTTCTTCTGCCTTGTTTGACTCACCCTTAAGGTTTTAGCAGACCTTGTGAAGTCAGCAGTAACTCAACTCTTCTTGATGTATGAGGCTGCACAATGGCTTTTATCTTAATAATTAATAGCAAATGCAAATTTTCATCTGAACATCCAGCCTATTACTCATGATCTCGCCAAAGACGCAGGACACTGTACTGTTTAATATCGGGCTAGTCGAAGTTAACAGGCGTATAGGTGTATAGACCTATATGCATGCACGTTGGAAGTCAGGAAATGAACTTCAGTGATGTCAGTGATTAGTGTCCCAGTTAGCATGCCAAGACTTGAGGACATAGTCATGGGAACTGGAGCATTTCTAAAGAAGTAGAAGTGACCTAATAAAAGGCCACCTTTTAAAGAGCTGATCCACATCCAGTCAGAAAGAAAGGTAAGAAGGAGGCTTTACGAACTAAATAAGGCAGGACAATCCTACAGTTAGCTTTTATAGTGTAATAAAGTTAGAAAAAACACATTTTAAATCTCTTTATATCCTAATGCAAATAAGCGTTTGGGTATCATACAAATAAAGCTGTTTTAAAGCTGGACTGGTCACATTCTTATTAAGGTCAGGCTCGTTTTTGGCGGGCTTGAATATGACATGTACATACTAAGCTGCAGGCTATGAAGTACAAAGGCTATGCTAGTAACCACTGCTAATACAATAGACAGGTAATTACAGTGACCCTGATATTTAAATTAATTTCATTGTACCATTATCTTAAATCGTAAACACACACACAGGGATTAAAGCCTGTAGTTTTGCATCAGTTCTAATGTTTGCTTTAAAAGAGAGGAATTTCCGTTTAGATATCAGACTTTAAACTCTGACAAAAGTTGTCTGGCAAACAGGAAATGATGCTAGTGTGTGCCGAGAGGAATGGGGGGGGGGGGTACAAGACCATTAATTACAATATATGAAACGGCTTTTTAAAGATGCATCTGTCACTCTTTTTCTATTCGTACACACACACACACACACACACACACAATACCTGATAAACAATACCTGCAGTTGAACATTGAACCCGCAGTGTATAAATATCAAGGGTGATGTAACAAACGCCTGAGTGTTTGCTGCATCACTTCATAGGGTTTCCATGGAAACACTGGTCTGAATTGGCACTGTTATGGTATGGGAAGAGTATGCGATGCCAATAGCATTCATATGATGAATCAGTAACACATTAACAGTTGGATATCTTCACAACATTTTTATCTACATCTACATTTTTACACAACATGTGGTCTGGGTACTAATCCAGATTCCTGCTTAATGTACTATGGCAATTGTGAAGGTTTATAAATAATGATCTGCTTACAAGAATGTTCAAACTATCTTAAGACTTTTCATTTATAATTTAACATTAGCATAACCTGTTAATAGAAGTAGCTATAATTTATTAATGTTCCTTAGTTGATTTTTTAATCAGAGTGTTAAGAAATTCTAATGTTTGATTTTTACATCAAGGGGGAAGTGGTAGTACAGTGGTTAAGGTGTTAGACTGCTTATTGGAAGATTTGGGTTTGATTCCCAGCACCACTACAGTCTCAGTGCTGGGCCCCTTAGCAAGACCCTTAACCCCAATTGCTCAGTTGTATAAAAGGTATAAATGTACGCAGGAATATTGTAAAAGGTATAAATGTATAACAAGGAATATTGTGAGTCGCTCTGGATAAGGGTGTCTGCCAAATGCTGTCTGCCAAATGCTGTAAATGTACGCCGCTCTGGATAAGGGCGTCTGCCCTTAATGTAAATGTTAGTTAAACATTCTGTATATTAGGCTTGTATATTCATTCAAGAAAAGATATTTAATCTTTTTTCCACTTCACAATTATGTTCTATTTTGTGTTGGTCTATTACATAAAATCTTAATAATAAAATTTAGGTTTGTGGTTGTAAGGTGACAAAACGTGGACACTTTTTTAAGGCATTGAAGGCTATATTTTAAAAAAGTTGCTGATAGGAAACAGTGTGTTCCAGTATGACCAGATTCCCATTTCTAATGGACAGCAATGTCGGATCATTTATTCTTCAAAGGTTAATCAATGCAGCTAAGATTTTCTGGTAAAACAAGCAGTAAAAATTGTTTTATTTTATTTATTTATTTATTTATTTTTGTGTGCAGTACATTTATACACTTTTTGCTCTTATCTGGCCTGGTAAGGTTATCAAACATACAGGATAAACAGTTGTAGAAATTTTACTATGGAAATTAAGATATTTTCAATAATTTATATATTTTCCTATAGTAGAGTTACTATAATAAACTACATTACATCACTACATTTTACTATGGAATATTTACTATAGTGAGGTTAAAAAAATGTTACTACATTTTACATTTTCTGTAGCAAGGGTGGGTTACTCTACAATAATCTAGTATTTTTTCTATAGGTAGTATTTGATGTAAGCATACAGTATACAGTCCATGTTTCCTACTTATGCTTTGCAGCTCCTCTCTTTAAACACAAGCTAATTGAACACAAGCAGGCAGAGTTCTTTTTTACTTTGGCTGCCTCGGTCACTTTGCATCACTATCGGCTGCCTGGTCTCTTATGTCTACATTCTCAATAAACATTAATCAGTAATCAGTACATAGAATTTATATAATACATATAAGTTATAAAAGCTTTATATCATATATATTCTGCTTTATATTTGATAGCCAAACGTTGATGCATTTTGAATTCATGAATAATGTGCATGATGATGCATGACTAAAACAGAACCTGGGTTATATGTGGTACCGAGACACCAAGCTGGTGGGTCTGCTACTCCTTCTGCATGCTGTAGACCCCGACTGAGCAAATCGGACCTGTAGAGACTGTTCACACTTCTCCATCATGCCAAGCTAATACACCCACACACGCTCGCACACATATAGACAGAACTGCTAAATCCTGATCACACTGGGAAGAAAAGAAGGAGGCCTGTAGCGTTGGTGGAGAGCTGGGAAGGCATTTTAATGTAGGACCTGCTTTCATAATAATTCTCTTTTCATCTGCCATAAAATCTACAACTGCACTTCATCATGAGCAGGCTGCAGTAAAGATAGGAGGAAATGATAGAAAGCAGACTTAACTGCCTTAAAAATTAATTCACCAATGTCAGTTATGCAAGAACAAAAGGGAAACATATACACAACACCAGATCAATTTGATCCACAATGACAACAAATCTTCAAATTGTATTTTTTTGACCACAGCAATACTTTTATAACACACAATGTTATTAATGCTGAAACAATGCTATGAAACAAATTAATTTGTCTTACTAACTTCTGATTGTTACACATCAGCCATACTGTAATTCAAAAAAGCTACGTAAACATCACCTATTAAAATGTTAAACCATATTAGCAATTCATATTTTGTGGCATCCATTATGCAAGTTCTAGTATAAGACTTCAAATATTTCACAATATAAGTAAGTGTTACAAATAGTAACACACATATATCAAAATAATCAATAATTACTGACCAATCCGAATTAGGCATATACCACAGCATTGTAGTCAAAAAGGAACAAAAGAAAAAAGTTAACACTAATCCTTATTGAATACTAATGCGAGTTTTATTACTGGTTACATATTTAGAAAGAGTATTATCATTTGTAGAACCCTAACAGTGTATGCACAGCTACTTAAACATTGTAATGAGAGATATAGTTCATGGGTTGTTGAAACCAGTATGAAACTTTAAAAATATTTTATTTTTAGCCCAGGTTTCTAAATGTTGGATTCTTGGCACATGCCAACTAGGCAAATATAGCTGTACCTGCCTACAAAAAGTGAACCACACAGCAGCAGCAGTCTGAGCTGTAAAACTTACCACACCTTAAAACAAAACACACTAATACATGCAATTTCTTTAAAAACAAATAGTTAAAAAAGTCAATTACACAGTTCAACTAGAAATTGACTTCAGATCAAAAGGTTTTATTTTATAACTTGTCCTTTTAGCTCGCCTGAATAGCAGGCTGTAATTATCAATATCATGTAGGTGGTGTGCTAGAGAAGAGCAGAAAAACTTCTTTTTTTTAAATGTGCATGGTTTCTAGGCAACCAAATCAGACATTTTGTAGGCTAAGGTAGAGTGAAGACAAAGTAATTTATGAGTGTGAGACAAATATAATTAAGCTGCAGAAACCAGACCAGGTGTGATAATCACAAGGCATCTTAGAATAATACTTCTGATCAGGAAGCGTTATTATACAGTTGCATCTATCTATCTATCTATCTATCTATCTATCTATCTATCTATCTATCTATCCATCCATCCATCCATCCATCCATCCATCCATCCATCCATCCATCCATCCATCCATCTTGCTACCTAGCAATTGTTTTGCATAAAGAAATCAACATAAATTTAAGGATAATACTGTTAAATAATGCAAGTGAAATTGAAATTTGGGATTTGTCACTTTCAAAATGTTAAATGTCATTAATAAAAACGTAATTAAATTAAATTTTATTTGTTAAACGATTATACACGGTATGGCATGTAGAGAATTCCTTTTTTTAGTAGTGTGTGGCTAAAAAAATACAGTAGAAAAACAGTAAAATAATATCAAATAGTTTGTGGGTTAACTATACATTTTTACTATAAATAATAATAATAATTTATTAATTCATTCATCTTCTATACCTGCTTATTTCCTAATTCGGGGTCACTGGAAATCCTATCCCAGCCCCATCTCTGAGAGGGCAAAAAGGCAAAAGGGGTACACCCTGGACAGTACGCCAGTCCATCACAGGGCCACATACATGTTTTTTGGACTGTGGAAGGAAACCCAGAGTAAACCTACGCAAGCACAGAAAGAACATGCAAACTCCACACAAAAAGACCCCTGCAGGGGAATCGAACCCAGGACAATCTTGCTGTGAGGCAACAGTGCTGACTGATAATTATAATTTTGTAGGGAAATAAAAAATAGCAAACAAAAAGATAAAACAGCATAATTGTGTTCAATAAAAGATACTATAAATGAAATAAATATAATTTAAAATTTTATAAATTTTTATTTAAGATGGATTAAATTAGTCTAACTGACTAGGTTGTTAACGGCTTTGAACAAAAGGTCAGGAACTTGTATTCATGAATTGGGTTTAAAATGCATTATTTTAGATATTACTTTTTAATGAGGACAGAATTAAAAGCTCTGCCTTCAGAGCTCAACTTAAGAGCACCAATGACCATGTATGCCTCTTTATGTGACAATAATTAATTACAGTTATTTGGGGGAAATGTGTAATTAAATTGCAGTTACCTATCAAAATGTTGAAGATTGCAAATAGGGTTACATCTGAATACTCTCTTTTAAAACCAAGCATATGTTAAATAATATTAATTTGTTGTTGAATTGCCTGTTTTTTGATTCGCATGATGCCTTCTGCTAAAGCCGTTTATTCAATCTCTGCTATGATGTTTTGGATTGGTTCTCTGGCTTGAATTTGCTGTGAACCATGTCTGCCGATTACATCAATCCACATTGCCAATGTAAGCTTTAGGCTACTACACCCTGTCTGAGAGTAAGTTTGGCCCTGCTGATTGGTATAAATGTTCGGAAATGATTTAGTTGAAAATATCAATTGGAAAAGTAAATGTAATCAAAGAGTAATTAAATATATATAAATACCTACCAGCACAGTTATAGTGGACAGACCTACTGGGATGCCAACAACATGCAATTAGAAAATCTAAGCCATTTGTCAAGAAGATAGTAGGAAACTTCTTCTTGATAAAACAGAGCAAAACAGTAAAATCCCTGAAAAGTGTAGTTTAAACAGGCAGACTTATTGCCTGTATCAGATCTGAACACATACATGTGAAATTGGAATTTACACAAATTTCTTTGACTTGAAATAAATAGATGAAGAATTAACATGAACATATTTAAAATGATATTCAACTAGCTGTAGTTTTTAACGTATAAAGGTATAATATATGCTTTGCTCATTTTTTTAGCTTTCTGTAGAAAATGCTTTGTCCCAGTGTCATCTATATGCTTAAATTTCATCATTTTTTTGTTTTTAATTAGCCCAATTTACTGCCTCGGTGACACCACAGAGTCTGAAGGTCTTGCTCTAAGCTGCTATTTTATTTAACACTGCCAGCATGTGATTGGAACAAACCACATATTTAATGTAATGCTTCATTTTCTATTAGATAATAAAAGAGCTAGCCTTGCAGAAAAACATTAAAAAGTCTGTCAGCAAAGCATCTGTGGTCTTTTAAATTGTAATTCATTCCTATTGATATAGGAATAATGAGTCACTAGGAGTGAGCTCAGCATCATAACAAGAGATGCCATGTCCCAACCAAAATATATATTAGTGGTATTTAATCATTCATCTTTAATAACTACTTTATTTAAGTTAAAGTTGAGGTGGATCCCAAATTCTATTTGGAACTATAGGTATGAGGCAAAAAAATTCACCTTGGATGGAATACTAATACATTGTAAAGCACTATAAACACATTTGTATACTAATTGACACCAAAAAAGAATTTAAAGCTTTTTTAAATCATTACGTTTACGGAACCTAGGCAGAATTCAGGGGAAAAAACACATTGGCATTGAGAGATCAAGACAATAAGATAAGTTCAGAATTTAATCTGGGAAAACTGTGAGCTGTAAGACTGCAACTGTGCTATCCTGTATTAATTTTGTATTATATTATTCCCGGAGTGTCTAAAAAACATGCAAATTAGTCCCTGTAGGATTTCATGATTTTGTAAATGAGAAATAAATATAAAAGCAAGCAAACTTTTTGGCATCTAAAAGAGCTTGCAATTTTTCATAATTAACATTGATTTTTAACAGATTTTGCAATGCACCATGTGACATCATCACAACACGCATTTGAGGTTTGTCTTTTGTCAAGTGAGACGTTAATGACCCCAGAAATGCTGCAGTGTGTTCTAAATCTTCAATAAAAAGATTCTTGCAACATACTTCCAAGTCTCCTCACCTTCTACTGGTTTTCACCAATAATTTACAACAGTATCAAACATGAATCCAGGGTTTAAAGAAAGAAATTACATGTGTTTTTACATTTTTAGCAGTCAAGCATTTTTAGCCACTAAAATGACAAATTAATTCATAGTTTATTCATTGACTAGCAAGAAATAGCAATGTTTAACAGAATTTTATGGCATTTTAAGGATTCTCAGCCTCATTAGGCAGCAAGATTATTACTTTGAGTAATTCACTGTTTTAATTTGCAATTGTGCTTATTGATCACATTTATGAGTGTTATCTATTTTCCTTTGGCAATGTGTGAATCAGAATGCAATAATCTTTTCTTCTTTTGATATACAGTCTTCACTACTTTCTGGTAAAACACTTTTTCCTTAGGACAAAAGCATAATACTACAAACACACAGATAAACAAAACCACAAATAAACTTACTACAACTTAATATATGATAAAAAACAGAGCTACCTGATTATCTTACATGCTCTGTTTAATCAGAGGGATAATTTAAAGAAAAACTAGAGATACTCTAGAAAGAAAAGGGTAAAACAAAGAACACCTAACAAGGTACCTGATGTGCATTCCTAGCAGTGAACCAACACCTCAACTATTGAGCCATAACAACAAACATAGAACTATAGAATTTTTTTCTGCACCTAATACTTCACTATTGGATTTTGTCAGTAATGTTATACTTAACTGCACATTGCACGTCGAATGGAATACCCCAAGGCTCAGTTCTAGGACCGTTACTTTTTACACTTTACATGCTACCTCTTGGAGATATTATTATGAAACATGGTGTTAGCTTTCACTGCTATGCTGATGACACTCCGCTATATATTTCTTCGCAGCCCAGCAAAACTTACCAATTTGAAAAACTAATATATAGCTAAGAATATATATCAATATGAAAAACTGGATGACAAATAATTTGTTATTGCTAAATTCTGAAAAAACATAGGTGTTAATCAGACAAAAAGAATTTTTTAAAACTTTAAACTTAACATTGGTTTTGCTGATACTGGCATTTCTGCTATTTTGTCCAATGCCTGTACGTAGCAGCGATCATCTTGTTTAAAAGTCAACTACAACATGCTACAATGCTGCGGTAAGAATGCATTAACACCATTATATTGATATTTTTTAGCCATAATTTTAAAATCACCTAAGGAACAACTAAGGAAAATTGTGACTAAATCTTTACATTGCATGTACAAAAAAATCAATCAAAACAAGAAGACGTAAAACTAGAAGAACAGACATCATTGTGGGAAAAGAAACAAAATCTTTACATTTCTGGCAATTGGCAAACACCTTTATCCAAAGCGACTAAAATTTATCTCATTTTAAATCCAACTGAGAACTTGAAGGACCTTGCTCCTCTGAGCTGCAGTCAAACAGAACTGAGCTTCCACTGAGCTACCAACAGGTCATTTAGATGCCCATTAAAGCTATTAAGTTTGTTAACAAATTAGGTTTGCTAGGAGCTCATGTTTATTCAGTGTTCCAGTTGTGTGGTGCGAAAGAGATGAGTCAGCCTGACAACTCTATCACACAGTAGGTGTCTCTGCTGGCACAGATGGCGCAGGTTTACTGGGGCTTAAGGATATCCTGATTCAGATGACTCCACAGGGTCATGTGAACATGCTGGAGCAAGGATTCCCTACCTTTATTAATCCAGCTGCTATTAGAGACATTAATTGTGGTTATGTATGCAAAATTAATGTTTTAGATTTGGTAGCTGTTTATTCAAATATTCTTATTTTATTTAGACCAACTACAATTGCCAGGGTAGATAAAAAAATCTGTTGGTGAATAATACAATGTCACTCACACAGCTACAGAAAAACCTGTTTCTTGCTTATCTGTCCAATCCAACACCCCCACCCCTGCGCTTTTTAAAAACATCTAGTAATGTGAGGGTTAATTGTGGTCTTGGACGTGTTGTTCGGTGTGACATTGAGAGGTAAGTGTGTAAAATCCTACGGTGTCTCTGCTAAGCCTTGAGATTATAAAGACCGAATTCACCTGCGTCATCTGAACGCCTTCTACCTTTTTCTGTCTGCTCCCAGCATAACACAAGGTATCACTTCAGACAGGAGGATGAGCATGTGCACTGCAACAGATGGCAAAAGAGCAGGAGGTATTTCTACTAAATATGCTAGAAGCTTTTATAGCTAAAGGCCTGTATGCTTTTTATATCCCTAAATAATGCCAAAAATTGGCAACCAACACTGAAAAATGCTTCATTTAATAAAATCAGAAATACGATATTAGGTCTTAGTTTGGGATTTCATGCCATTAGAGAATTACAATATTTTTTGCAGTTTTAGGGGTGTTTAAATTATTTAAGGCATTTAAATATGTATAAAAAAAATTATCTGCAGTTAGTGATTTTCACTTCAATTCATGTGCACTAGAAGAAGACTCCTTTCCCACACTATAACAGCTTGAATCGATCAACACAATGAAATCTCTTGTTACAGTTTAGGTTTATTTATCTGCATCTTATTTGCTATGAATGTGAGGACATTAGTTTCCTAAATGTCAGCTAGACATATCATTTTAATTCCAAATTGCAGTAGATTCTTGAGACCCATAAGGTAGTGACAGACTGAACTGGCCTTTGCAGAGGAAGAAGAGTTCAGGGTGGATGGAAATTGATGATGCCTGTGCCAAGCAAAATCCAATGTCTGCATTGCCATAATTGTTAATTTACAGTGCCAGTTATTTAAGGACTTGATGTGTCTGGGGGTGAGACAGTATCTGTATCATGCATCACTGACAGTGAAGACCTTTAGGCCTATAACATTCATGCAAGCTCAAATACCACACAACTTCATATTGGTTTAATGTCCAAAGAATTGCCTGAGGTTAGTTTTTTTGAGGTTGAACTAAAATATCCTACATTAAAAGTCTTTTCCTTTTTAAAAGCCTTTAGCTAAAAAAAACACGTCACATCTGATTTGTAATAAGCGTTAGCGACAGAATTATCAGCCAATCATATTTTAAGGTTTAGTAGTAAAACTCTGTAAAACGTAAATGATATCCACAGTCGCCGGCACCTCTACACCAGATTTTATTGCTGAAAACGCATTTTAAGATGCACTGTTGCATATAGAAGGTAAAAAAAGTTTTTGTGCATTATTTTAAAGACTGCAAATATAAGACCTATGTGTGGCTAACAGCTAGCACAGCAAGCTATTTTGTTGTTTGTTTACATTTCTAATCCAACTCAATGGACATGGAATAATTTTGGCTTTGACAATCTAAACAGCTTCACCAAGTCAGATCAAGGCTCTGAGCACCATATAAAGTCAGTTGTGCATAATATGCACATTATTAGCATATAGCTGCGTTAGCTGTAATAGTGATGTGCAAGATGTGGTTTACAGTTGCTTAGTGAACTAAACCTTAGACTAAAACCTTATGGTACTGCCACTGCCTATAGCATTGATTCTACACGCAGGGAAGGTTTAGTTACTCTGGTGATGCTTGCATGAAATATTACATAATAAGTTGTTAAACCATCATATATATTTGATTTTCACACTGCACAATGTACTGGCAAATAAGGACTAAAATTATTTTTTCCACTTTGTAAGTGAATAATTCTACACCAGCCAAGCTAATTTTAGAATGTTAAAAATCTGGCAAAACAAGTTTCTGTTTATCACATAATTCAGATTTATAAAGCTGTTAAATAATGATATGATATTGATTTGGACTTGTCCAACATTTACATGACTATACAAACAGTTTTCTACTAACTTCTGGCCAGAATTATAACCCCTCACTATTGCAACACAATTACCTAATTTTCCTTGGAATCCTCTACTACATTAATTTGCTATGAACCTAATCGGACAGTTTTGCTAACGTTTTTTTTTGTTTCTCCGTACTGTGAATATTAGATATTTTGTAGTTTATTGTTTTTAATTGTATGTTTTTACTGTTAGCAGGACTAAATATTGCAATGCATATCTCCTATTGCCGTGAATTGTGATATGATATTTTTACTACTTGGCAATGTCCTAAAATATACTTCATTACACTTTTTAAATTGTTTTTTTTTTATATATATATATATATTCTCTATTATTTTTGAAAATAAAAAGCCTGTGGATTCGTGTTAAAAATTGCCCTGCGCTGTTGTAAAAGGCTTGAGGAGAGAATGACTACACAGTACATATTATATGCAGGTGAAAATGCAGCATTAATTATACAAATTTTTGAATCATGTTTTACAGAAGTAATGCATTAATTTATATTCATAAAGGGCCAAGAGTTCAAATTCCCTGCATGAGAGCAATTATATAAAAAAAACATCTTTTGCTTAAGGTTTGAGTTTGAGTTTTTTTTTTGAAAGAATAGAGAATTCTTTAGCAAGGGTTGGGACTTTCTGGAAAAAAAACATTTTTCTTTTTTTATGAAATCTGGAAAAAAAAAGAGACACCTACCTGTTTCTCAACCCAGAGATGATCAGTTTTCACATATTAATTAAATGTCTCTAATTCTTTTAAATTCATTCTCAAATCTGATTGGTGATAATGTATTAATTTATTTTTAAAAACAGTTTCGAGAGGAGTGGCTGCTATAGGTACAGGTTTATATAACACGTTTGTTCAACCACATTTTTATTCCTTTACATAATTATTAAATTATGAAGCGGTTTATATGATGTATGTTCCATATTAACAGGTATATACAGTATTCATGATTTCTAAGATGATACTTTGGTAAAGAATTTTCAACTGTCAGTGCTTTGTAACCGAATAAAAGGAGAGGAGTCAGACGTAAACTTGTAAGTTTTATGAGTTACATTATTGGGCTACAGGGCTTTTGCAGTTTATTAGTAACATGTCAAGCTGCATTTGTAGGGAAAAAAAAAAAACAATGACAGCTAACAGAATTGACTGCTTTATTTTCAGTGAAAACTAACAAAAATTTAATGAAGCATTTTTAATCTCTACATAATAAAAGGAATATAATACTGTCCGCTGTTATGGGGAAAAAACCTTTGGGCAGTGTCCCCTAACTTATTACTAATATACTAAAATTCCTACACTGCTGTAAACAACACACATTGTGCAGACAAGTTACACTCTATTAGTGTCACAAATTATTACTGTTGTTTGAAGCATTGTGCTTCTATTGCACAAACAGACTGTATCACGTCAGTAATGCCACACAGAAAAGCCCACCGGGGTGTAAGAGGGACTGCACATTGATGCTGACATTGCATATCGGCAAGCCTGCCATGTAAAATTAGAAAAAAACAGAAGTACAGGGAAGAAGAGAATGAGGATGACGAACATGAACAGAAAAGACAGAGGTGCAGCTACTGGCAGATTCAAAACTAGGACACTGCAGAGCGAGCGAGAGAGAGGTAGCTGGAAGGGCTGAAAAAAGACACTGCCCATGTGACATTTTAGAAAGTGCTGCAAGATGATGTGGACTGATTTTCTGCTGTCTCTAAAACTCTAAAGGTTAGGGACAGATTATATTAAATGTTGTAAATGCATTACTAAAAATTCAACATATCGTATGAAATTTACTGCAATACTGAAAATCTTCAACCCTAAACTTTTTTTCCAAACTAAAGAGCCATTTTGCAATTTGTTATCTTTGTTTATTTGGTGATAAACATGGGTAAATGTGATTATGTCAAGTAGGATGTTATCCTGGATTAACATTGTTTGTTAATCCTGGATCAGCATTTCAGTCAATTTATCACAACCATCTGATCTCATCAGTGTAAATTTGGAAAAATATCATATTGTCTGAGAATCGCATGTAAAATTTCTGGCCCCCAACCACCAGAGAGCACTTCCTGTCGCTAGCTTTATAAGATAGCATCACAGACCTCATGCTGCGAAGTATTGTTTTGCTTGTCAACATACTAAGCATTTTGTTTTATGTTCTTGTCCTTCCGGTTTAGATCTATGCTCTGTTTTGTTTGGAAGTGGTAACTCAGCCCCACAAAGCTACCACCAATGGTAAGGCCCTAAACCCACATTTGCTCAGGTGTAAAAAAAAAAGATAAAATGTAACTCGCTCTGGATAAGAACATCTGCCAAATGCCTTAAATGTTTGTGATTTCTGCTTTAGCGTTTCTGATTTGTTGGCCTGGTTTATTAGTGTTTATCGTGTATCGAACTTTACCTGTTTATCGACTACGTGGTTGAATTATCGCTATTCATTTAATAAAGCCTTAAACTGCAACATGGATCCCTCTCAGACCACTTTTTCAAAACACAACAGTAAATTAGAAAATTTATATTAAAATAATTTATGATAGTACAAAAACAACATTAGTGAATTTAGACTGTATTTATTATGATGAGCCAAAATCAATCCTGCTCCCAAACAATCGTTGATCTCTATAATTGAAGGTAAAATGCTCTGAAACGATGAACCTGTAGAATCCTGCAATAGAGCGCAATAGAGCTGTACATTCTTGCTGTATGTTCAAACAGGGTTTATGTTCATTTGTTTAAATCATTTGACTTTTAGCAATCACAGACTTTTAGCAATCACAAGCTGCATTTTTATAACCTTAATAAATGAATTTACTTTATATTTATGCCTGTACATCTAAATACATTCTACTGCGCACAGATCTATTTCACATCTAAAGGCAAGGAAAATGCTCACCCATCTGTACATACATTTTGGATGCAACTGTTTAGTACAGCATGTAATTTATTACATACATGCCATTTAAGTATTCCATGTTTTTAATTTAATACATACATTTATAATATTACATTTTTGTTTACAAAGAGTGAAATATTTGAAAAATAGAATGAGGCGGGGTTGGTCGCCACACACTGATGATATCATATGGTTATCACAACCTTATCATAACCAATGCTTATCATAGTTTACATTGATCTCATTTATACAACTGAGGAATTAGAATTTAAGAGTCCCAACAGTGCTCAGGGGCCCAACAGTGGTAGGAAACAATGGCGCTGGGAATCGAACCCACAATCTTTAGACATGTCTGTGGACTGGAGAGAAAATCTTACAGCACACACAGCTGAGAGGATGGAATCAAACTTCTAACCCTAGAGGTATGGGGCAATTAACTATTAAGCCTCTCTACTGTATTTTGTAAAAGCAGTATAACTACAAATGAATAAAAGAATTTACAATGTCTTGTTTCTAATGAGTAAAAAAATGGTGTTAGTGTTGAAAAACTACAGAGTTGTTTTTGCATACCAAACTCGTTTTTCTTTAACTCTCCACTCTGTCACGTTTTATTATTAATAGTTAGTCAAGTTAGATAAAAATCATCGTGATCAGCCAGTAAGAAAAATGTGTTTGGGAAAAAGGCACAGGTTTTAACATATCATGTGTTGTTATCTTTATGTAAGATATAATTATTGTATTGTAAATGTACAATACATTTGATGAACTTAGGGAAATTAACCTAGCTAGCTGCTGAAGTCAGAGCTCACAAGAGAAATTTAAGGACAAATTCATGACCCAAACCCAAAAATTTTGTTTCCATCAGCTATTAGTGATTAACCCCCCCTAACCCCCAAATTTTATAAATTTAGGGTTGGGGTTGCCTGTTACACTTTTTAGAGGACCAAATAGAATGCTTGTGTCATGGTTGGAGGGATCCTTAACAAAAAATATTTAACCAATTTTTATTCCATATCATAATTATACCTCATATACTTATTATCAGAATAATATATACTGATACATAATTTTTCATCCACAAGAACAATTGATAATAGTTCTTTATAAAAGCAAATCATACAGTTTATAGGGATCAGCCTTAAAAATGATATTTGAGCATCAACAGTAAGATTTTTTTTAACCTAATTATTTCTTTCTGATTCTTTCTGATTCTGATCTTGAACAGCTCAATATTTAGTTTTGTAATATAACCAAAAATGACTCAACCCAACCCCTCATTTTTACCTCCAACACTGACTGTGTTACGTGAATATCAGAATAATGCATGAAAAATCACTAAAATGGGGGATTGTCTAGAGTAGTTATCACAGCTGTAACATTGTCCTGTTTTAAGCATCTAGCAACTAAGGGGTTTCGTGGGATGAATAAAAAAGCATTTCCTTGTAGAGTGTGAGGAGGCCCTTTTGGGAAAACTTCACACACACACACACATACATACTTACGTTTCTAGCTCTTGCCAAACAAGACGTTGGCTGCCACCCTTCCTGAGGGAATAGGTACACTGCAGTTCCTCCCCACTGATCCCACAAACACCAGCAACAACACATAAATTAGAATAAGGCATAAAATACACAACCAGTGAGGTCACTGTCAGCCGACGCAAAGTCACAAATGCTCCCTCTGAAATATTCACACATCCTCTGCAGTAAGCAATTTGTTTGCCAGTGCAATATAGATAATTCAGGACGTGTGTTGTAAAACACTAAAAATACAATTGTACAGTCAATATAAATTAGTTTTACAAAGTTGATTGGCTTGTTCCAAGACTCTTTATACTTATTATAACTTCACTGGTTATTTGTATCACGCTGTTTGTGTGTGGAACATAAAAATCATAACTAATCTAGCAACAGTACAGATAGTGATGTCATCAGCAGCCATGGTGAATAATACTTTTTTTCTAACTATACTGCAACGTCTGACCTTAAACTATGAAAACTCATCAGATGACCTGGGAAGATTTAACCTGAAACGTAGAAATCAAGACTGTATGAATAATTATAAGTTAGATAGCCATCTTTTTGTGTCTAACATTAGTTAGTCCAAATTATATTCTTCTAAATATGCAGCAATCATAAAAAATTCCTAATACAATTTGTGCTATTATGCTATATAGCAACATTGCTAAGATATTTACATGTAGCACACCCACATCTTTTGTAACAAAATCTGACAAACCCTCGTGTTCATTTCTATCATTTCTAACACCTTTTGTCTTATTATACTCATATTAAGACTGATATTATGCAGTGGTGTGTTGAATCAGCCGTTTTGGGGTGAATGTGCCTTATGAAATCAGTTAAATGCTCAGAAATCTGCACAGAGTTGGCGATAAGAAGAAAATGACATGAATACATCATCATTCATTACTTACACGGTAATGTTTTATCCACCATTACATCAGCTAGGAGGTTTACCCTTCTCTGTATTAAACTTGATAAAAAATAACAAACTACAAGATTGAGGTGTTCAGCAGCATAATGTCAGCTCCAGATTTATTACCCTTTGTAAAGGTGTGTAAAAAAGAACAGAATGTCTTTATGGTTATGAAACTTTATGCAAAATAAAAATACAAACCTTAGAAAAAAGTAATCTTTAAATAGGGGTGAGTGATATAAAAATTATTTCAGCAACGAACAATATGCATAAAATATACAGATTTACTCACAAACTGCAAGCTACACAGTAAAAATATGATTTTTATGGTTATTTTTTGATGCTGCCAAAATGTAACGCAAGAACAAACTAGTAATATTTTTTTTATGTATTTAAAAAAAATGTCCCCATAATGTTCCATCTTGACAATGACTGAATGGATAAAGCATGAAGACATGAGCTCCATCTGAAATCGCATACTATTCAGGTATTTACTACATTTAAGTATGTACTTCCCAACTGGTAAATAAATACGTGTTTACGGTATGGTTACGGGTAGTATGAATGTATGTCCTGCACAGAGCCCTGGCCTTTACGAAATCAGACTAAACACCTTTGTGATAACCGGAACACTGATGACACCCTATACCTTCTTACCTAACACCAGTTCCCAATCTTCACTAATGATTACACAGTCTAATAAAAAACATTTTGATTACCAGTGATGACTGATTTTATGTATGAATTTTATTGATACCGATAGCTTGGCTGGACCATACTTACTGAAAGCCTATTAATCAACTAATACTGCTTAAAATTGATGTTGGGAAAATAAACTGCATGGTTTTTGATGCTAATTAAGACCACTTAATATTTAATATGCAATTTAAAAAATGAAACATGTATTATATAGATTTACATATAGATATAGATGTGATGGTCGGGGGTCCCGATTTGATTATCTAGTGTATATATACATTTGTAACAGATTCTCAAGGTCACGTGTGCAAAAGGCAAGGACAGACCACTGTGTCAATTATATAAATAGTTCTAATAAAAACTGTGCCAGTTACGAGCAGTAAAAGACTGTGTCAGCTCTAATTCCCACACTAATTTTAGCGCTTTTTTATTAAAAAGCCTGGTCAGTTTGCTGTTTAAGGAACATGTTGTTACTCATTACTGTGCTGCTGTGAACAAAGTGCCCTAGTGGGTCAATGTTATCACTCCCTGGGCACGGGCAACAGAAGCAGGGGGAATACTAATGTGAGATCACGAAACACATGCCAGGAAAAAAAAGTGTCATTCGGCCGCCCGGCTTATGCACAGCAGGAGGTTCAGATCATGACCCACAATGCTGTGTGGTATAATTCTCCAGCATACCAGAGGCTGGTGCAGAGAACACCTGGTCCCACGCACCTCATCCTGAAAAGAAAGCTTCTTGCTTTTCACAACAGCTCAAGCGGGGGAGGTGTGAAACACAAATCAAACATGGATGGCTCAAGCAGCATAGAACTGACGCATAGTTTATCATCTAAAAGAATTTAGAATGGTTCTTCATAATGGCAAATCACACAGTTTATGGTTATCAGGACATAAAGAAGATTCAGTTTTGAGCATCTGTATCAAGACTAAGGTTTTTTCCTTTACTTTTTATTTCCATTTTAAACAGCTAAATATTCTGTTTTACAATTTAACCTAAAATGCATGAGAGACTATGCTGATGGACGTTCTGTACCCGACCCCTCCTTTTTCCCCCAATACTGACTGCGTGATGTGATGGAAACGTTGCGTCTCTTCCATTTTCTCGCATCTAACTCGTGTTGCCAGATTGACCACAACACTTTCGCTAATAAACTAAGTAATCACGCTGAGAAATATCATTAAACGTGGGACAGTGGGAGGCTTTCTTTCCTTTCGATCTTCATTTTAATCTTTAGAGATCTGCTTGGCGTGGAAGTAGTGATAAAACTGAAAAATGCAAAACACCTATCTGGCAACCCTGCCTCACGTCGCATCCACTGCGTCCGTCTGCATCAGATGGAGGACAGCTGACGCCGAGCGCATTACAGCTTTGTGGCTCCCTGTAAATGATTCCTCAGTCTAACTGGACCACAGAGAAGCAGTACACTGGATTTTGGAATTCTTTCACACTTTTAAGAAATGCTTTGTATCGGATTTTGAAGGTTCTCTGAGGTCACTGCGCATCTGCAGTAACCTAAACATCCAGGAAAACACAAAATTACAAAAAAATGACACCGATATAAGTCCAATAGAAACGTGTG
The DNA here is from genome assembly GCA_005784505.1 of Bagarius yarrelli. NCBI lineage: Eukaryota > Metazoa > Chordata > Actinopteri > Siluriformes > Sisoridae > Bagarius > Bagarius yarrelli. The sequence continues at coordinate 908,305 of VCAZ01000066.1, forward strand.
ATACACGCTTCGGCTTCAGCATTGCGTAATCACTCCTACCGGCGGGTGGAATCGGAATTAGATGCGCTCACATAAAAAGACCGGGTTAAAGTTTAAACACGATCCTTTTACTATAATGTGATGACAAAAAATAACTCAGCTTTAAAGAAAATTATTCCTACCTGCCAACAGTCTGGTTGGCGAGCTGTCGCATTCGGTTGAATTGTTTCTTCATTTTCTCTCTATTTCTATATGATGTAGATTATTATTCTCAGGCTTAACAGCTCCAGGTGAAAAGATCCCGCATTTCTCTCAGAATGATGGCCTTGTATTCCGGCACGGCTCACGGCGACAGCTACATTGTCCCAATTCCTCTCTTTCATTGCCAACGAAGAGAAAATACAAACGTGTTTCAGTGCATTTTCCTCTGCGTTAGGCTGCTCCCCGTCAGGAGATGCTGGGCAATTCTCAACGATGGGCAAAAGCTTCAGCGTAAAACGTCAGGCAACCGCTACGCCCAGGTGCAACATGGGAACAGTAGTTTTTCCTAATGTGTAGCAGTACGTTTTCACTTTCACATTCACAATTTCGATGCAACGAGATAATGTATCTTATCTTTACAATCTTATCTTTCTGAAGCTGGGTATGTTGGAAATATGTCAAAGTAAGGGCATCAGTGCAAGTTCATAAAGGTAAATCATAAGTCCTGATGTTAACGTAGGCTACACAATTCCAGAATGTGAAACCGTCAGCAAACGCGCTTCTTTAGTAGCAAAGACAACACCGCCACCTTGCGGTTAAAATTATTAACCGCGACCTTATACGACATTCCAAATACACTGCCTGTCCAAACTAAATTTCACACTCTAATATTTCGTTGGACCGCGTTTGATTACAACATACATTCGTTGTGTTCTCTCTTCTTACCCTGATGCGCCCATCACTCAGGAACAGGGTAAATCTGGACTCACCAGACCACATGACCTCCCATTGCTTTAATATCCAATCTTTATGCTTCCTAGCAAATTAAGGCCTTTTTTGCTGATTAGCCTGATAAGTGTTTTTCTAAAGCTATGCAGCTGTTAAATCCCAATCTTTTGAGTTCCTTTCGCATTGTGTGTGTGGAAGTGAGCCTACTTTCACTATTAAACATAGCCGTGAGTTCTACTGCTGTTTTTTTAAAGATTTGATTTCACCAAAAGTTTAGGTTAAGTGATGGTCGATGGTTGACTTTTTGGGGTTGGGCAGTGTAGTATACGCAAATGCAGTAGGCATATATCTCTTCAGATAGATAAACAGACAGACCTAAATCCAGATAGATAAGACAGACGAGCAGGCTGGCAGACATCCTCAGATTGTGACACTATTCAAAATTCAATTCTGTGTTCATGTCTATGTGGAAAATAGTATTGGTTAAGGTGTTGGATTGCTAAATAAAATATGTGAGTTCAATTCCCAGCACCACTAACCTGCCTCTATCTATCTAGTGGAAAACCGATGTAAATGCAACATAGAAGTTTAAAAATACATTTCCACACCGTTCTCGATAGATAGATAGATAGATAGATAGATAGATAGATAGATAGATAGATAGATAGATAGATAGATAGGCAAAAAACGTTGTAGAAATGTATTTTTAAACTTCTGATATGCATTTACATCAGTTATCCACTAGATGGCAACATTATGCTAATTACGTAATTCTGTACTCTGAATTCTGTTAATGCACTGAGGTTGTTTTTTTTTTTTTTTTTTTTTTACATATATGGTGTCTTCAATCATCTGTCTTCTATCACTTTTATCAAGAGCATTAAAAAATAAAATGTGGTAAATCAGCGACAATTTATATTGACAATGTTTTTGACATGCGTCATCATTTTTAAAGATTTTTAACTAGGCAGCATCGTCAAAATAAATCACAATAACAAATATTTGCAATTACAAAAGTGCAAATGTATGCTGCTGCAATGCTCAAATCTTATTACAAGAGACCTTTGCATAGCTTTACTAGCCTTTTTTTGGCTGCCCGCTACTGTACCAATCATCGAAGAACTATTTACAGTTGTAATTCACTGCTTTAGGCTCAGTCAAATCAGTTAATACAGCTTTGTATATTTGTAACACAATTATAACTTCTGATTTGTGTTAACAACTTAAAAAAGAATGGATTTTTAATTGTGCCCTTGTGTAAATAGAAAAAAAAACAGTTTATGGGTATTATAAATACACACATTTCTGCGTACAAACAGACACATTTATATATTTTAATACATTTAAAAAACTGTGTTAAAATTTTATGCCTGTAGCCACATAGTTACAAAACTGTTTAATAAATGAGTGAAACTTGGTAAGTCAAGCCCTGTTAAAAGCAGTAGTGTAGTGCCCCCTGGCTAGTTGTTGTGGAGTCTATTAGGACGCAATGAGACAACAGGTGGACAGAACAGCATGGCCTTAAGGCTCACTGGCCCTCTTGAGTAAGTGATACTGAAAAATGGCTTGTCGCTGCTCAAACCATTCAAACCTCATCAATCTGAGAGGCTGGAAACAGAGAGGAGAGCTTCTAAAAGCCTTGATCTGTCCTCTCTGACCTCACCATAACATTATTTTTCATTAGCTCAGCCTCCATCACTAAGCCTTCCCCAGCAGCACTATGGCTTTTTAGTGTCTGTGTGCTTTACAGTTTCACGTAGAGACCCTTAGCTCTGTAACCTGCAGCCTCTGAACCTTTCCAGACTCCTATAAATCAATACGTTGAGGAAGCATGACATCTGTGCTCTTCGAAATAAACCCCTGCTGCTGAACTTCCTGGAGAAAGTCTCTTCATCATTCCTTTCTACTTGCAAGAGCGAGAAAGAATGCAAAAGGCAAAGAGTGTCTGCTCTACTCTAAATATGAATAGCTACGTTAATCAGCAGTGCAAGTAAAGCTTTATTATTCATTAACCCATGTGAGGAAGGTCCATAAGGAGAAATTTACAAAAGCAAATGGCATTAGAATATACAACATCTGACAGATTTCCTGCTGCTTCAGTTGAATTATATAAGTGTTTTATATATTCACTTGCACATTTGATGAATGATGAACAAGAAGCTTTATTTGGTTTCACTTGTGACCATCCAGCTGGTGTAAAGCAGTCTTTTCTAAACAGCTAATAAAGCTGCTTTTCTCTAACCATGACCTCTGCTGCTACTGACACCTGAGCTGGGCTTTGGCAGTGACCCTTGACTTCCAAACAACGGTTTTTTACGCCTTTTCAATTTGGTGCCTCTTTTATCTGACCACTGGTACTTGTAACATGTGACTTTTTTTTGTTTAAATATTTTAAAGTCCCAACTTTCCTGAAGTCAATAAGAGGGGTCTTTAAATGTTAATCCTTAAAATATAAAACAAATTCTTTTTTATAGGGAAGCAATGTACATGTCTGGAACAAATCCTTCGGAAAAATCTAAGTAACCAGAAATATTATTATCGTACTTACTTAATTGCTCTTGTGCTGAATAGCTGTATATAACCACACAAACATTGCTTTAATAAAATATGAAGAGGATGTCATAACTTTTAATAAAAAATAAGATCTTTATTGGTAGAGTGAAATGGATGTATTTTCTTGTATTCCACCCTTTTACCACCGAATTGTTGTTCTAAGCCATGTGACCCCTGACTTAACCAGCTAGATTTATTTATTGTTTAATATATGATATTAAATTAAAATTTAAATAACTATTTTTTACTAATTCGCGTAAAAAACAGTGACCTTACTATTTAATATCTAATAATTTTTTTAAAATAACAACTTATAACAATATGTTTTGCCTATTAATTCCTACACAAAGGAAAAAAGACATCAAAACATTCGTCAGTGGCATCCATACGTTCTACTACTGGAGAACACTGAAATATTCCAAATGTAAATGTAAAATCTATCATCTACTTTCTATTCTGCCAATACAAGTTAAAAGTCAAAGCTAACATTCACATAAATCATCAGATCATCGAAAACAATGTGATCTCTGTGACTTTAATTGTAGCATAGATGCTAATGCAAAAATGGATACTTTTATTTCATTTTTCCACCACAAGGTTAGTTGACTTCCTGTTAGATTGGACTAGAGCAGTCAATGTTCTTACTGATCTCTCTTTTATAAACAAGGTGTTTTAGAATAAATATTCCAAACATTATTAATATGTTATTAATATTAATATATTAATATCTCAAACATTATTAGCAATGAATTTCCCAAACACTATTATTAATTCTTTCATGTTAAATGGTGCCAAAATGTATGTGTCATTATATTAGACATCTAACATAAGAAGTGTTGGAAGAAGTGTTTCTTACAGAAATGTTTTTTTTTAGCCTATCATACCATAGTTCAAAGTTCACATTTTGAATTTAAATATTTCATTTAATATGTCATAACCAGTTAGCAAAAACTGGGTCAATCCTTCCAGCTTGTTTATGCACTCAGGTCTCACCCTGGCCCATGTCTGTACATATTTGATTGCATTTCGAAGCAGAAAATGGGACTGCTTGTTACGATCCAGTAGCAGTGGATCCAAAATAATTCTGAGACGAGACCCAATAAAAACAGATCTTTCTCAAGAAAGGAATAAATTACACTCCTAAACTGTAAGGGTTGTTCTATGTGGAAATAACAAAAAACTTTGGCATGACAACATAAGTCGCTAAACGCCGGTCTGGCAGACTGACCTGATAAAAGCCCTGAGAGGAGTGACACCGGCTGTTTATATGACCCCAAATGCACATTCTCGCCTTTTGGAGCAGGAAAAACCAGGTACAAAGTAGTTGGACAGTAAGTACTGTACATTATCAGATTATAATGTCAAAGGTTCAACAGCACACCCATGATTGCATCTTCCTTAAACTGCTGCCACAGAAACACCACACATTTGCCACAACAAAAGGAACCATAAAGCTTCATAATCGATGAACCATAAACAATTCTGTGAATTTTGCTTTAAAGCCAAAAAATATTCATCTCTTTTTAATAGTGCTACAGTTGTAAGTATTTGCATGGCACAGTCTATTACAGGTAGAGTACATTACACACACACACACACAGGAGATAGGTGTATCAGCTTGAGGCTTCTCAATAGGAGTTAGCTAGAGGCTTACATGCAGATAAGTGAATAAATCGGTGACATATGACAGCTGTGTAGGGACAGTGTTTGCTATAAAAAAGACATATTTATGGGCTGTCATACAGGTGTTTCAGACTAAAAATATTGACTTAACCACATGAAACATTATAGGATTAAATGTGTAGTCAGGCGGTTTGTCTACTCATGATGTGAGAAATTGTTTGATTAGGTAAATAAAAGTCTTCTTTTTGATATTTGAATTCAACTAAACTGGCAGTTCAACAAAAGCAAAAAAAACAAAACAGTACACACTGATGCACAATAACTTAAAAGAGTCTAAAAAGTACTTATTGGCTTTTATATCTGGATTAAAAAGTGTTTTTCTTTAAAACACAGTCAGAGGCAGCTGACCTTGCCGGTGAAAGAAAGAACATTATGTTTTCCACAACAGACATTAACATTGTTTGCAATTAAAATAGATTTTGATTTAAATTTATGAGAATTTGATGTACAGCATATTTCATTCTGAGTTTTGTTTTTTCCCACATGGTTGGAAGCTGAGTTTGTATGTGGGTGGACAAGCTTTAGTGGAATTGTACCTCAAGGCCTGAGTACTAAACTGGAAGCCATGTTGTCTCATCTGCAAAGTTATGAAGAAAAACATAGCAAATCAGTACTGAACTCATGAAGTGGCAGCATAACAGTGTAACTCCAGGTCATTTTGGGAGACAGATTTACTACCAAGCTTCTACAAGGACACATTTTCTTCAGAAATTCAATCTGTATGTGTAGCCTAGTTGCAGGAATAGAGTGTTAGGAGCAGTACATAAAAAGACTTAAAGTAAAGTCATTTTCAACAGGCAAAATACAAGTACAAAATTACACTATATGGAAAAAAATATTAAAACATTTTTCAAACATTTAGTTTTACGCCTATATTAACCTCCACACTTCTTGACAGACTTTCCACCAGATTTTGGTTTTATGCCTTTGAAGTAAGACCAGGAACTAATATTGGGTGTTCAAGTCCATTGGTTTACAAGTGGACTGTTTTAAGTTTGTCGTTGTGTGTGTAAATCCCCAGCATGTAAGGTGTATAGATGATAAAAACAATACTCCTTATTCTGAAGATCGTATTATCATTATCAGTTATGTAAATCTGTACAGATCTTAGGACCATTCAAATTTGAAAAGACAGTACTTTCCATAAAATGTGCTTGTTCCTATGGCAGCCATGGTGGATGCAGTCAAATAACTTTCCACCTGAAAGACCAGGCAGTCCTCTGTACAGTACTGCAGAAATTGAGTAGCTCAAAAAATAAAATATTGAATATTGAAACATTTTTTCAGACATTTCTTCTCTCCTAAATTATCCACCACCCATCTGAAAAGACTTGTTACTAGATTCTGGTGGATGCCTTTGGAAATTTTCTAATCTGGACACAATAATAATGGTAAGTCTAGTAACTAATTTGGGGTATTCAAGTTCATCCCAAAGGTATTCAGTAGGTTTGAGGGGCAAAGGCATTGGTATGTTTAGTGAAGGAATAATATCATTTTATAACAGACAAAGACATTCTAGACAACTGTGTGTTTTACTTTTGCTGTTTGGGGCAAACACAGTGTGGGTGTTCTAATAAAGGTGTTCAGAAAATTTTGGCCATATAAATAATCTTATACAGGCTGTTTTTCTGTGTCTTACTTATGCTATGTGGAACAGAGATTTTATGGGTATAGCATGAATAATAGAGTCGATATTAAGCCTAAATGCAGTTAAGATTTTCAGTTCTGTGTGCTAATTGTTAAGTTTAATGCTGGCAGCATCTGTTTGTTATGAACTGTAGATTATGTACTATCAAGCCAAAAAACCCTTAAAGTGGCATTTAAATGCTGGCGTGCTCAGGGGCAATAACACAAATAATAATCAGCGTTTACTCCTCTTGACGTTTGTCATTAGGAATGCAGGTTGGCGTGTGGACTTGGCGGTTTAATGGATGACCTTATTTTACTCAGCCTCTGGATGAACTCCATTTAACGTTGACAGTGCTCTGTAATTTGAGGAAGCTTCTCATCATGTTCTGCCTCTGTCTGACCTGAGGGTACAAATGATTCATTCTGTGATGAGCAGAGATTTTTGTTTGTTTGAGATTTATAAATAATCACAGTTTTTTTTAAATGCTTATATTTTGTTCTTATGTACAGCCATTGGAAGTTTTTTCCTAATGTGATAATTACATAAAGGGCACAATATCTTTCTTGTTTGACGAAGTATCATAGAAGGAGAAGATATGTGGAATATAACTCAACTAAGAAAACATTAGAAATTCTACATTGAGAGGAAATGTTGGAAGTTTGGGTATGTCTGACTGTTTATGCACATGGGAAAACCCATTAGGCGTGTTTATGAAATAGCTGCATGAACCCAGAGCAATCCATCAAATAGGACTTTAATTTATCAAACATAATTTCACCTGAGTTGCCTGGAAAAATTTTGGTAATTAATGCAATCAAATATAATTGTCTGAGTCAGAGCTACAATGTTAAGGCTAAACACTTGTTGTAATTCTCATCTGATGCCAAATTCTGATTAAGTCGAAATGTTGATTATTTTGAAATAATATTATTGTACTACAGTGAAAGTGAGTCATAGCCAAGACCGAACTAAAGGTTGCTGTTTCCAATGGTTCCTCACTCCTTTCCTCAGTGCTAGTCAGGTTTAGCTTTAGCATATATGATAAGTAACAGGCTGAAACTATTTTTAATCATTCTGTCACAGTAACAATGAATCATGTCTTTTTAAAAGAACCTTTTCCTGCTTTATTAATGCTTTTTGCTATTAAATATTATGCAGATTCTATTACCTGCTTTTCCTAATCTGAGGCAAAAATTTCCACTAAATGAGAGGAGACTTTTATGACATAAAATAGAACAGAAACAATTATTTCTTTATCTCAGAAAAAAACTGTAATTATTTATTAGTTATTTACAGAGCATAATTCCACTGTAAAATAGTCACATGTTAAAATAAGAGATATATATTTGTATAACATTTACATAAGTGTCATGAGTTCCTTTTTTTCAAATTGGGTAAAAATGAGACATATAATAAGTAGAATCAAGCTGAGTGTGTGTGCCAGATAATAAAAAAAGAGTTTGCATATGACCATAAAAGGTTACATTTACAGCGACTTTGGAAACGCTGCAAAGGTTTTTAATTGATTTTACAAAAGCGACACTGTGAGTGTGACACAATGGTCCACATGTGGACGGTTTAACGACATTATCTGTCTTGTAATCTATGTACAGATCTTCTGGGTTCGTAGATGTCTTTGTATTGCTCTGCCATAAGCTTGACTCTTGTACATTGTAAATAAAAATGTTATTAGTATTTACTATATCCTCCTCTTACCCAATAAAGTTTCAGCAACTTCTTCTGTTCTTTAGGGTTATAAAAACATTCTACAACTTAGAGTTTAAAATGTTTTTGCTATTTTTAATTATACTGCATGCCCACACATCCCAGAACCATTTTAGTTTGAAAAGACAGTCATAAGATGTGCTTGTTCCTATGACGACCATGTTGGATGCAGTCAAATAATATATCACTAAAAGGCCCAGTCTGTACAGTACTGCAGAAATTGAGAAGCTCAAAAAATGTTAGATTGAATATGGAAAGATTTTTCAAACAGTTAGTTTCATTCCTATATTAACCTCCACACATCTGGAAAGACTTTTTACTATATTTTGGTAGATGCCTTTCTATAGTGGCCACGTTGGCTGCATCTCAGCGAATTAAATGACATATCACTAGAAAGCCCAGGATTTCATCTGTACAGGAAAGCAGAAATTGAGCTCCAAAAATAAAAATAAAAACATTAATAAAAACAAAAAGTTCCAGTACAAATGATACAAGTCGACAAATAGATTAACAACTAGCACAATTAGCAACTAGTACAAAGATCTGTTGTAGGGAAACTACTGCTGCATTCAACAAAAAAATTGACAAGAATGGCACAAAGTAAAACAATTGACAACAAATTAGCTATAGCTAACATCAGTGAGCATAAAATCATGATGCCAAGCTGGATGAAATCTCAGCCAGAACTTGCAGGCTTTTGTTAAATGTGGCATGGATACAATACTCATTAGTAAATATGGTGTATCTACACAAAAAGAAAAAACATTGTCATTGTAATTGCATAATTGTATACTGCGCCATGTTCCTGAGATAATCTTAACTGTTCCTAGGAAAAGAAAAGGTTATTTATTAAACTAAATCCAAATCATCTTTGAAGTTGCCAGAAAAACACGACCTCTAGTACACTACTGATTTGTGACAGAAATCATGGAATTGGTCTGGAATTACTCATTAATTAATTTTTGATTTGGTACTTCAAATTAAATTAAAGGATGTCATATACTAGCATCTCATATAGGAAGATTCCAGGTTCAGGAACTCGGTGGTCTTTGATGTGTCATCCTAAACTTCCCTGAAGTCCTGTAAAAACAAACATGCTGCTTCTCTATTTGAAGATGTAATCTATGTGTGTGTGTGTCTGCGTTTGTGTGTGTACATGGGGGGGTGTCTCTATGCATCGCAAAGCATAACGCGCAAAACTTATCTACATGTAAGTTCTAGCGGCTGCTAAAATGCTCTGTAGTCTGAACATTTCCGCTCGAATGTCTTTGATTCCTACTTTAGTGTCTGCTTCTCCCCCATTACAGTACCACTTTGAAGTGTCAGTCAAAACCAAACAGGGCACTGATCAGGAACCAGCCACTGATAATTAAAGTCACAAGGAATATATTTCCACTTCACGCTATCCATCTGTCTTCCGCTCACTTTACCACTTAAGCTATTTTTCACAATGTCACACTTCTAAACAAACATGCCACATAATTAGCACATGAGATGGAGAATAAAGTCATGACAGAATCCAGAAAAGTCAACCGGTATAATAATTTGCTATATGGATATTTAAGCAATAGTCTAAACTACAGTTTAACTTTTTTTAATAAAAGCCAATATTTAGCACAAGAGTTCAGTAATGAAACAGAGAATTATTTTTTTTCTTTTATTCGAATATCTCTTTTCTTATAACATACTGCAGATACACTTGGAGCAACCCACACACAAATAAGGGGATTAGCTGGCTAAATCTCTGACATTGCAACTCTGAAGTAATCAGGTCGGTGGTAATCCTGTTGAACATCACATGTACTTGAGTTCCAAAGACACACACACACACACACACACACACACACACACACTGTTTAAGTTCAAAACATTTCAGTGCACATAACATTATGTAGATTTGTATAGAACAAATTAACACTTTCACATGTTCAGGATATTCATTACATTTGCTTTTTATTTTCTTGTGTTAACAGGATCTTTATGCCAAAAACACAGGATCTACAACTAAACAATATATTTACACTTACAGCATTTGACAGATGTTCTTATCCAAAGCAACTTACATTTATCTTATTTATACAAAGTAGAAAGTGCTTGGTGTTGCCAGGAATGAAAACCTTGATCTTTCAGTTAGCAGTCCAACACCCTAACCACTGATGGGGAAGTGGTAGCTCAGTGGTTAAGGTGTTGGCATGCTGGCCGCAAGATTATGGGTTAAATTCCCGGAAGCACCAAGATGCCACTGCTGCATCCTTAAGCACGGCCCTTAACACCCAATTGTAAGTAGTTTGATCAAAGTTAGTTAAGTTGCTATGCATAAATGTGTTTGCCAAATGTAAATATATTTAGATTTTTAAAATCCCGAAACGGTAGAAACTAGTCATTCAACTAACGTAATATAGAAGCAAAAACATTTATAAATATATAATTTAACAGTAATTGGAACGCCATAATGAAGATTGTACTGAGGCTGTTTCTGTTCCTGGATCAGATTGGTCGGTCTCAGTGCGATAACCCCTCCCCCTTTAAGCGAGCGCTTATGATGGCAGGCGCTCCACACGCCTATTACTAACTACGAAAGTGGTCGAAAGAACACACAGAAGTTACAGAACTGATTTCTCGCAGCATCTTTCCTAATTTAAAATGTTATGAATTCGGAAGCTCTGTGATTTAAGGCGATGTCCCGATGTCTTAAGGATTTCTGTGGAGGTTAGGGAGACACGCGTTTGGCAACATGCGTAACGGGACGCTGACGCGTGAGCGGCGCTCTTATGGAATATAGCTTGCTGTTTTGTCAGACCTCCTGCACTGTTTCGCTTCACCCAGGAAAAAGTAGACTTTTGGTTGCGTGCATCATGCTGACACTCTGGGCGTACATGCTGTACTGTTGCGTTGGTTATTGCGCTTCTGTGCCGAGGTTCGCGGTGGATTTGGATGGGACAAGGACGAAGCCGGACACTGTTGTGGACTCCTTTATTAACTCGGGAAAGGACGTTTACTCCAAAACACGATCGAGGGACTTGTTAAACGACGAAAACACAAAAGATGAGCAGGGTGAAAGCAAAGCTGAGCTACGGAGTGTGAAAGAGGGGACTTCAGCTCCGACAGGTGCCTACAATGGAACAGGGACGAAGAAACTGCCCCAAGCTATCATCATCGGGGTAAAAAAGGGTGGCACACGCGCTCTGCTCGAGTTTCTGCGCGTGCACCCTGATATCAGGGCGGTGGGTGCAGAGCCACACTTCTTTGACCGGAACTACGATAAAGGACTCGAATGGTACAGGTGAGAGTGACTTAAAATACCATAGACTATATGAAATAAAAATGCATTTACTTGTATATGGTAAATCTCATTACTAGCCACAGAAATCATGTGAGATGTCAAGTGATGGATATCTTCATTCAGAGCATTGTACTTTTATAATTTAACAGTTAATGTATTTCTTATAAGTCCAAGTTGGTGGTGTTAAAATTCCTTTTCATTGGTACCTCAACATCTTAAACACTAAGCTACCACTTAACTTTTAACACTTTTTCATGACAGGATGAAAGAAACATTCAAAGGTACATGAGGGTGCCACTACAGCAACAAGAAACAGTTTTGAGCCTTTGTGTCTCCGAGTGCACACTGTGATCAGACTGACAACATTTTCTAAGTAACTCTGCAATTACAAATATTATTTTTCTTTAACACCATGATAATGCTGGTGATGAAGATGTGTGACCCTAATGTCCCATTGTGTTTGGATTTAATGACACATTAAGGTATCTGAACATATTGACGATTGTGCTGAAACCGTCACTTTAGATTAATTTTAAGGATTAAAAGACAGAAAGACTGCTGTTATAAAAGAACAAGCTTTTTAACTGTTCTTAAAACAAGGGGAAAGGGAGATAAATCATTTTCTCAAAGGTGTTTGGATGCTTAGGTTACAATTTTTTTTATTTGACATAACAAGAGGGGTACGATGACATTAAGGTCATAATAGCTTACATTAAAATGTGCTCTGTCCTGTTTTTATAATATAATTGTCAGACAGTTTTGGGTGTCGTGTCATAAAGCACAGATGATTCACCTTTTAAACTGCTAGCATTGTGATTCATTATACTTTTGTTTGCTAGGATTAACATTTGTGAGATCATTGCCTTATTTTTCTTCCTCACTTCTTTGATTGTTTGTCACATTGTTTTGTAGACGGTACATGTAAAGATAAATATACTGAAATATAACACTGCAGCAAATACACAAAATCCTGATTTAGTATCTTAATTAGAAAATATTGTTTTGAAGAGAGACAGGTTCATTTACACACTTTTTTTGTGTGAAGGATGGATTTTTCTCAGAAAATTTCTTCACACCCAGAGCAAGCTCTGGTGACGGTGAATCAGATCTAAACCGAACTTTTGTAATCGTAAAACAAACACAGTCTTTGCAAACATGACTGTGTAATGCAGCATATGGTCAGTTTTTCTAGCAAAATACATGTTTTTGCCTTAAGTTAATCTGACCCTCACTTTCCGTTTCTAGGCACATGAATTAGCTGTTTTAATTTTTTTATTATACTTTAATAAAATCATGCATTAAAATAAGGTCTGGTTTTAATGTATATGGTTTTTAGGGGCGCATTAAGTTGAACGCATTGAGTTAAAAGGCATTTGGTGAAATGACTGTTGGGTAACAATTATAAAAAGATCACTATGATAATATAATTTCTTATTCTTATTAAATCAGTATATTAAATATCTGATTGTTGATAAGTAAGTAAGTATAAGTATATTCAATTCATTGTCATTGTGCAGGGTACGTGTACAGAGCCAATGAAATGCATTTTTCGCATATCCCATCTTAGTAAGTTGGGGGTCAGAGCGCAGGGTCAGCTATGGTACAGCGCCCCTGATGCTTTATAGTGTAGCAAAATGATTTTCCTCTTCAACTTGAAACTTCTAAAATGAGTTTTCTCAACATCAGGCCAACCCAAAATACCTTTTTACATAGATTAAGACTATATTGTAAGTTGTAGAGCCATGGGTAACATGTTGGACTGCTAATTGGAAGATCGAAGTTTACTAAATTGACACTGATGGGCCCCTAAGCAAGGCCCTTAACCCTCAATTGCTCAGCTGTATACAAAATGATTAATGTAAGTTACTCTGAATAAGGATGTCTGCCAACTGCCATAATTGTTTGTATATTTAATGCTTCATAGCCGTTTTAATGGTATTTTTACTTGAGGTTGATACTCTATAATAGAAGTAAACATATGGCAAAATATGATGAAATATAATGTTAATTATTTATCTAATATGTCTATCTTATAACAAATCAGCGTCTGTTTCAAACGAGCAGAAGTTCTTCAAATGTTTCATGGAGTTTAACAGCTTGTGGCTAGTGTGTAGATGTTCTACACCATGTGGTAACAGGACAGTAAAAGGCAGAGAACCAGTAAGTACTGCTGGTTTCATATTTATTAGTAGTAATAATCAGACTGAGGCTATGGTTAACCTTTAACCCTTTTCTAATGTATAGACTGATTCAAAGTTTTTGAAGGAAATCATTTTTGTGCTTGAAAGATTATTGTCTATGATGCAACGTAAAAGTAATCACTTGACGCTTGGCATGTGCTGAACCCACGTATAAAGTCTGCTTTATATTGGTCTATTTTTTTTGAGAAACACACAACTGGATTTTTTGGGGAGGATTGTTGAAATAATTATTTGAAATAATATGTATATATGAGATTTTATGTATATCTGAATCATTAAAAAAAGGCTGTGGATATATATATATAAAAATGCTTTGTGAGTTAAGCCTAATGTTTTGGTGCTGCTACTGTGATCAGGATTAAATGTTGGTTTGAATGTCTGCACTTGTAAAGGCAGCAATTGTAGGGCAGCGGTAGGCTCACCGCTCTAATGACTGCCTTATTCCTTAAGCCAACACTGTTGTCTAATTAAAACATCTCTGCATGAGGAAGCCTAGTAAGGGCCATGCACTGTAGCTTGACCTTCACCAGCACCTTGCACAATAAAAGCTCTCTAATGACCATTCAGCACACAGCTTTCATTGTTAGTCTACACCACTTGTAACTCCTACATGACCCTGTAAACTGCAATAACACCTTGCTACAGTCAGTGCTGCTGCATGCAAACACTAATGAATGGGGTGATGAGGAAAAGATGACTTGCTATCCTGTTAAGCTCTTTCTGTAGAGGAATGAAGGATGCTGGCCCAGTGGATGCGCTCGGATGAGCCCCAGAGGCGGATGGCTGCCTTTTTCCAGCGAGCCCCTCTGAATAGTTTTTAGACAGAAGCCTAGAGAAAGAAGCATGTGGTCAGGAGTCAGTGCCCCCTGTGGATGCATTCAACTAGACTTACACTGTTGGTGGAACATAGCGAAGGCAGCCATGTGTTCCTACAGAAGCTTTGGACACAGCAGGGTTTTTAGCAAAAAAAAAAAAATGACACATTCATGCCTTTTTATGCTTTTTCCAAGAGTAAACAATGTACTAATTACTTATTTTGACATGCTCCATTTCACTGAGGTCTTTACTCAGAATAATCAAAACCTTTATATGCATTGTTTATTGCCACATTTTCTGAGGACTATATTACAACAAGCAGCACTATATAAGTGTGGGAGTGTAGCAGATGCTTGCAGTAAATTGAGAACAACGCTATTGAGAGCTCAGCAGAGGCAGTCGGACTGTGAAAAGGAGGCAACAGAGCCCCTGAGGTCTGCATTAACCCTGGCAAGAGAGAGCGTGCAATTAGAATGAATTGTGTTGTTTCTTCTTTCACTTTGTATGCAAATGTGCTCAGGGGGGGTGAAAGTGTTTTTTTCCTGACAAACACAGCACAGACCCTTAGATGAAAAAAAAAGGGCCTAGAAAACACTTGGCTCAAGTTTCTAAGCTCTAAACAGTATTGTATCTGTGGAACTTTTCTCAATCTCACATATGAAGAAAATTCACTTCTATTCTTAAAATGGGATTACATATATCCGATGTCTTTAGTAGCTCTATTTAATAAGCAGCCCACAGGCAAAATGTGTCCTTTATTCATGTTTCAAATGACCTGCCAGTCTGCTGTCAGTGGATTTAATAAATCATGATAATGACTAAAATGTGTACATATTTAAACTTGAAATTTTATATAAAGGATACAGTTATTCAAATCCTCAACAGGAAACAGTAGCAGATAGCACTTAATCTGTCAGTTAGTCGTCTCTGTTTAAGTACTTTAAATAGGTTAATTTTCAATCTGTTTTAATTGGTTACTCAGGCAAAACAATTACTGGGTTAGTTAAATTACAAAAGTAAATATTCAAGTAAACAAGCCATGTTTTATCTGTATAGATAAGTGACTATTAAATGTTATTAAAAAAAAGAAAAGCACTTATATTTTGTGAAATATATAACAAACAAATGGATGGAAGGATGGATGGATAGATAGATAGATAGATAGATAGATAGATAGATAGATAGATAGAGAGATAGATAGATAGATAGATAGATAGATAGATAGATAGATAGATAGATAGATAGATAGATAGATAGATAGATAGATAGATAGATAGATAGATTCTATGACAAGCTCTATACAAACAAAGAAGGGAACAAATTTTACATATAAAAGCTGTCCACACGATTGTCCCATATTGTTTCAGACTTAGGTCTGGATCATGTCCTGAAGAAACTGTCAGAGGTGGCTGCATACCACCACCTCATGTCTCCTTTTGTGCGGTTTAACAAAGAGGAATTCCTTTTAATCCCCCCCACACACATTGACACGCTCATGCATACACACACATGTACACAAACAGACACACAATTTATATGCCAATTGTGTATTGTGTCTCAATCAGGTTATGTTTTCCTTAAAGATGCATGCTGAAATGGCTAGAACATTTTATCAAGAAAAGAAAGCCTGTGTTGAACTAATGGATCACTAGCATAGGTATTTGCTAGCCTAATACCTACCCAGAAAAGGCTTGTATTTGGGTGCAAATTAGTGCTTTGCCACTTCTACCAGCCACTCACCATCTCATTACAGCATTCTGAGTGAACTTCACACTGCCAAACACTCAGCGCATCTCCAGACTCCAGCTTGAGCCTTTGAACGTGCGACCTGATAGCAGCTAACATAAACATGGGTTTTAAATCCAGCGCTTCAAACGCTAGCCTTTCAGGATTCAGATCTGCAGACATACCTCACTTCATCTGGAGACACAACACAACTCCGGCAACTATGCAAAGCAAAATCTTTTCCTTTTAGATTTATATTCTATAGGAACATTAGACTGAGTGTTAACGTAGTGTTCTTACAGCACGCAACTGATCTACATCATGTAATGCAGCATATAAACTAAAATTCTCTAAATTCTGTGCAATCTGGGTACAGCACAGTTCACCAAAATGACTAGTGGGAATAATTTGTGGGAAAAATCCTTCATTCCCTGTTCACTTAATTCTTATATGTAATACATTTTCATTTGAGGTTAAAAATGGCCAAAACATTTTTCTTAACCTGAGCATTTATGGCTTCTGGTTAAATTTGTGTAGAGATATTATTTTAAAATAATAATAATTATTTTAAAATAATAACTTTTTATTTATAAAGAACACAAACATACTTTATATATGTAAAAAGTTATGCCAACAGACAATCTGATAAAACTATACAGCATTTATTTCTTCAAAGTTAATTAAAAGTAAAATTATGCCTGAAGGAAACTACCACAGATTGCCAAGGGCACATAGCAATTAAGTTACATATGCAGTACTAGCTATGTCTTGCTTTACTAATCTGGAAAATAAACTAGTACAAATCCTAGCATGTCACATATAAATAAACAGTGACTTTTAATGTATCCTGTATTTAAACAGGATAGTTTAAAAAGCTTGACATACTTACTACTATTTCAGCTTAAGTTAGGCATTAGGAGAGGATCTGCATCTAGCTGACTAAATTGAACAAATATTACCAAGAGAATCACATATTCTCTCTCTCTCTTTTTTTTTTTTTTTTTAGAAAAGGCTGTTTTGAGAAATGATTCTCATAGCTCTAATTCATGTTTGTTTTGTTTTAGGGAATACTACTAAATTTGGATCTGTAGTAAGTTAAAAGTCCCTTGGGCTGTCAGAAACAGCCCCAGCACCCGGGGTGTGTATCCAAGAGATGGGGAGGATAATTGCAGCAAACCTGATTTGCCACCTCTTCTCCCACATGCCCCTCTCTCATTAGCTTGGTGGGTTCTTTCAGCCTCTCTGATAAAACATAATAGTCCAGAGAGATTTTGAGAGAAGAAGAGAAAGATAGGGAGAACATGGCAATATACACCATGCCGTTTATTTAATTCATCCTGGCTCAATTTTTTCCTTTCCTAGACGCACAATATAAGATCTTCTTTACTTTCTCATTCTGTCCACAATTCTTACAATAATTAGCCAGATATCAACTTTGTTTTTGCTATAGAGGTTTATAACTGCTGCAAACTGAGATGCTGTTCATCTGCCATTTATAATCTCTTCGACTGTTTCAGGGCAGTCGTTTCTCCTTGTGTTTTGACTAGGGCCCCTGATCATAGCCTTTAACCCCTACCAGCTTAGTTTGTATATATAAGATAATATTTTTTTTAACCCTGAAAAATGTATTTGATTAAAATACTATTCAATTTTACATTTTATATGTATTTTCTCTGCAGAAATATTTCAAAAAACAGTGGGTGGTAGATTTAAGTTAAAAAGCACTGACCTATAGATGGTGTCCTGTTTGATGATTTCTTTCTTGACCCTGTCATTAGTATTCTCTGCATGCACATTAACTACAAGAATCTACCTGATGCTGAAAAGCACCTACCTTTGCTGAAATCCCACTTGGCCTGCATCAGCCATTTCCTGAATGCAGGCTAAAGTTAAAGCACTAGTTTTGCACTTATGGGACCGATCTGACTTTGCTGACTGATCCAGCTAGGGAATAACTATCACACAGGTTCAGATATGCAACAAATGCTGTCTAATGAAAGTTCCTTTTTTGTATTTATCTCAAAAGGCCGCTTGACTGTAGCTGACAATTAACATGTTTTTATCGAACTATCTCAGTTAAGTTTATAAATGGTACATGCAAC
This sequence comes from Bagarius yarrelli, assembly GCA_005784505.1. Lineage (NCBI taxonomy): Eukaryota > Metazoa > Chordata > Actinopteri > Siluriformes > Sisoridae > Bagarius > Bagarius yarrelli. The sequence continues at coordinate 926,932 of VCAZ01000066.1, forward strand.
ATATTTACTATGCATTTCATATCATCTTTAGCATATTTAATTGTACAAAAATCCTAATGATTAATTAACTGTATTACGGGAACTGGTAGTGAGTTTGAAAAGCTAGAGGTTTATTATTGATAAAAATTATATAAGCACTTTGGGTTCATCACCACTCATGCTGTAGGTTTTTGCCTATCTCAACCCACAGTTTGGCCTACTGGCAGCCTCTGTAACACCTTTTTGATCTAAGTGGCATGGATTATAAAGACTCATTTCCAGATGATAGTGCCCTAAAGTCTAAGCAGGATTAACCTACTATAACTTGCTGAGCTGAGACAGCAAAAAACCTGAGGGAAGAAACTAAATGGTGGCTCCTGGTTAGGGGAAGTGGTGGCTGATGTTCAAGGTTGGACTACCAACCCGAAGATTGTGGGTTTGATTCCCAGCTCTACCAAGCCACCACTGCTGGGCCCCTAAGCAAGGCCCTTAACCCTCAATTGCTCAGTTGTATATGTTGTAAATGTTAGTTGCTCTGAATAAGGGTGTCTGCCAAATGCCGTAAATGTAAAAGAATGTGGATAACTGTAATATTCTTGCTTCTTTTTGCAGTATTCATCTATGTTTGCTAACACCTTTGTCATGTATTTTCAGAGAGCTGATGCCTAAAACTATAGAGGGCCAAATCACCATGGAAAAGACCCCCAGCTACTTTGTGACCAAAGAGGTCCCAGGTCGCATCTACGCCATGTCGAAGGACACTAGACTGATTGTGGTGGTGCGGGACCCAGTTACGCGAGCCATTTCAGACTACACTCAAACACGTTCTAAGAAACCAGACATACCCTCATTTGAGAGCCTGACTTTCAAAAATGCCACAACAGGTGAGATTGATTCCACATGGAGTGCCTTACAGATCGGTATGTATGCCCGGCACCTGAAGCGCTGGCTGCAGTTCTTCCCACTCAGTCAGATTCTGTTTGTTAGTGGTGAGCGACTAATCACTGACCCAGCTGGAGAGATGGCGCGTGTGCAGGACTTTCTAAAGTTGAGGAGGTTGGTTACAGAAAAACACTTCCACTTTAATCCAGCCAAGGGCTTCCCATGCCTAAAAAAACCATCGAGCAACAGCAAGCCCCACTGTCTGGGCAAAACCAAAGGACGTACCCATCCGAACATTCACCCCACTGTGGTGCGTCACCTGCAAGACTTCTACAAGCCATTTAACAAAAAATTTTACCTCATGACTGGGCAGGATTTTGGATGGGATTGACAAAAGATAAAACAAACACTTTGAAAAGATTTTATTTGTGTAAAAAGAAGTCTATTTTATGATAATTTATTTCGGTCATTCCATTTTTCATGGAAATTAGTGAGCTTTTTATTTAAAAGGTTTGTGTAATTACATTACCAAAATAGGAACTGTGGTAAATGAACATTATGAATTAAAATGAGAAGAAACATTCTTAAAAGGAAGACAGGTGTACAATGAAATTAGTAATGACCAAACAGTGAGCCAGTCTTGTGTAAAGAAAATGTTTATTTTCTTCAGTCCATCCATCAAGCAATATCATCTCATTCAGTGTCCATACTATTCTTATTGTTAGAAGCTGGGATTTCAGATGCTAATCAAATTTTTCAGAAGACCATTATCCCAGGATTCTTTACCATCAAATGATTTATCTCACAAAAAGGATCTTTTAGGTTGGATCTCATTTGGGTGCCAGATGAGCCACTACTAGTTCAGGTTGATCAATACACTAAATGATACACAACACCAATTATATGGCTAAAATAGGACGGACCAAAGCTCTAGAAAAAACAGTCAGTCATTATGTTAATTGAATCCTAGAAGAATTTCATACCACAATAGTGCTTAATATGCTTCTGGAAAATAATTTATATAATTATATTTTTATAAGTGAACAATTCTACCTGATGCCTGGGAAACTAGGCCTAATGTTGCCAAAATGTGCAACCCCTTTGGCCAAGAAGTAAACAAACCTCTCTATACCCTTGTTAAGTGATTCTTACTAGAGGGAGGAGAGGTTATAGTGTCATGTCCTTGGAATTTTGTTTGTGAACAGGATAAGAGAAGACAAATACTCCCAAATTCTCTTGCAGAGCAAAGCTGGACCATCAAACCTATTTGGATGACCGCAGAAATGGACTCTGGAACTAAACATAATAAATAAATAAACTGACATGTTGATTAAGCCAAACATACATGGTGTTCAGAGGGCATGATTTAACTTCACTAGGAAAAAGAAAAACTTGCTGCCTTGCTTTTTCAAAAGGCACTACATTTTTTACTGAAAAGCACAAAGGCTTGATGACCTACAACATTAAAATAATTTGCTCAGTTTACGCCATAAGTTATATATTAATTCACAGTAAAAAAAGGGAGAAAAAAAGTTTCTTAGACAATTTTTAACATTTATGTATGGTTGGTTGAGTTTTATTCAACCCTAATAAAGATATGACATTTTCTCTTTTTATAGATTGCCAGAGTGAGCTGTTCAAATCGAAAACCCAGCTTATTGTGGTATTTTGTTTTTTTTTGTCGGGATAATAAGACTATGAATACTTTATTCTACAGTATTCTTCTGCAATAATAAAATAAATCTATTTTACCAAAACTTAATGTCTTGTTTCCTTTTTTAATGCCATTACCAGCCAGGATACTCTGGCAAGAAGGAGACAGTTTTGTCCTGTGTTTTATTTTGGTATGGAGCAAATGTATTACTCCAGCAATAATCTGCCATTGACAATGACCTGCTGTGATACTTACACAGAGCACTAGAGTCCCCACTACAGTGTGTTCCATCATGTTTTCCATTAGGTTATCCAGCTAAGGGGCATAAGTAGTTGCTTCTGATGTGCCATTAGGTCCACTAGAATGTATACTGTACAGTAAAAAGGGAGCCAATGTAGTCTTGTTCTTGACTTTTAGGTTGAGAACTGTTATAAAGTAAAAGTGAGCTGCTTTCTGCTGCCTTGACACAGCATTTTCTTCCAAATTTATTAACTATTTTACTATTCTGTGTGTGTGCATGTTTGTGGGTGCACCGGTCTGGAAACAATATTATTATTAATGTTTATATCAAATAATTATTTATATTTATGTTCGCTGACTTGCCGTATATAAAAAGCCTCTGGTATCCTAAAGAAAAATATTTGCATCTCATTTACCTGTAAACACATATTAAAAATAGGTTTTATATGGCAGCAGACCTGCTTCTAAAAAGCTCTTCCGATAATTAAAGAGATGGTAGAGCAATGTGTGTATGTGTCTCACTGCAGCCTACAAACATGGCTGCCTGGATTCAGCTTCCCAGCAACCACCTTCACTTTGTTGTATCCAGTCACCATCTTGGTGGGTTAACCTTTGTTTAGTTAGTATGTCCTGTTTATTGATGCCAGTAAAATAGATTTAAACATAAAATGGGCATTGCCTAACCAATAAGACATGTTTGTAATTTCTTTTTTTTTTAAATATACAGTAGATGTGCGTTTGTAAGGACATTTGTAAAATTCTGCAGATGCACGTGTTATTTTTTTTCTCTGCCTGCAGTGTATTCTGAAAAAAATTAGCTGTTTATTCCCTGAAACAAAAATAAACTAGTAGCCTAATTCAAACCTCTATAACCCAGACCAGGCAGTTAATAAGTATAGATATGATAATCTTATTGCTGTTAATGTTAATGATTTTGACTCAGCTGCCTGCTCGTTTTTTATAAGCTTTACATCATGTGGTTAGTGTAAGTAAAATGGCGCATTAAGTGTTTTTGCACTTTAAAATTCAATGCTCAACCTGCTACCTAATGAACTATTAAATTAAACTTTGTGCAAAAAACATCAAATGTTTTCTTAAGTATTACAAAACAAACAAAATGTCAGTTTGTTACAGAATAAGATATATGTTGCTTAAAGGTTGAGATTAGTCTTAGATTTAGATGTAACGTCAATTAGCTGCAACAATAATTATGGCACTGGTAATGTCTGTGTGTGTGTGTGTGTGTGTGTGTGTAATCAGGCGATAAGTGCTATGCTCCCAGCTGGGACATTGTTGTTTGTGTAGATTTCCTCAGGCTGTTGTGTGCAGAGGTTCAGCTGTCTCCAGGTTGTGAAGTGCAGTAAGTTAACACCTGGCAATTCACAACAATCTCTTCTTTTTGCCAGCAGGGAGAAGGAAAAATCCAGAAAACTGGATTTAGTGAACAGGGATTAGAAACAACAGGCTGTCATTGTGTCATACCATTTGGGGAAGGATATGTATGAAAACACACCTCACATTGCATGTAACTAGCTTATGAAATGATGTTTGATCATGTATGTGTCCATATGCGTCCCAGCATGTCTTTAAAACAGGGTGGCTGTAAATCCCAAAGCATTTTTAATGAAGTTAAAACCATGTGATCTCCTGTAAGCTACTGGAGCAGAAGGTAAAACAGCATCAGGTACACTTTGCAGAGCGGCAGTAATAACACAGAGAAAACTGCTTCCTTTATTCTGTAAAGAAACACAAGGATTTATTCGTTTAAGGATTCACATGTTTGACCTTAATAAAACAGCTTGAATAATAATTCGAGCAGCATTTTATTAATCACTTCATGCATATCTATAAAGTGTTCCAGTCATAATATTTACACGACAATACTGTAAATAAAAAGAACTGCAGTTGTCAATTAGTGCCTTGGGTTCATTTACTTTGTGCTATTATTCCTCATTGACACTCCTTAATCTGAGTTCGGAAAGAATGGATTCTACATGGTTCTGGATTTCTGGAACGAATTTGGCGGTGCTGTTAATAGGGAGGGTCGAAATAGCTAATTTTCGTGGCATCCGATCGCCAAAAACCACTTTATGGTTGTAGCCTGAATGCTGGCTATTCTGGACAAGTCTAACAGGAAAAACCAGAAGTTAAGAAAATCTTATGTGGTTAAAGGAAACACATAAGCCTTGTTTATTTGATATAAAAAGAACAGTGGTGTGCAGTCAGGGCCACGTCCTTCTCTGCTGCCCAAACACTATCAAAAGCTGACCTACATTTACAACCTAAATTCTAATATTTGTTCCATTGAATTGTATTAATTTATTCCCAACAGTTCATTCTCTTCAAGTGTTTCTCTTGTTGCACTGCTTTCAGTATGTGTATGTGTTGGTAAGATTTTTTGTACAATCAGATTTCAGTTCCTATGTGCTGCCATGTTAATATAATCTGCCAAAATCTTCAGAATCAGTAGTGCTGCCCATGTAACTTAAACTATGTTAGCAGTGGCAGATCGCTAATTGGTTATTACTGTTAAAGACTGTTTTTTTAACCAATAAGATTTTTAAATTCGCATCACAGGGCCCGCTAGCTGGCACACAATGACGTCAGCATTTTTGTGTCTTCTGATTGGTTGATCAGAATAAAGCAGTTACAGCCAACTTAGACTACCAAAACACGTTTGTACTAGATTTTTTACACCCACAATGGCAGACAGAGGAGGAGAAATTGCTTTTGTGCGCCATGGTTTAGCTGGTTAAGGCACCAGCACCCACATGTGCAAGTTGTTGTGCTCCGGCGACCTGGGTTCGATTCTGGCTTGGGTCCTTTATGGTCTCTCTCCATCTCCCCCATTCCCTCTGTCCTATCAATAAAGAGGAGGAGAGGTCGCTAACTAGCTTGTCTCAGGCCAGGAGAGAGTGCCGATGAACAGTAACACTGGTTTACAGCCTTTTAATGTAATATATATTTTATTTATATCTTTATTGTTTTTGTCATGTTATTAGATAAATATTGATTCTGAACTGCTCCAGATGATGTACGTGGTACAGCTGTGGTTGTAGTGTAGAGGTTTGGAGTTGTGTCAACAGGGTTTCTTGCTTTAATAAAAATGGTTTTCTTAAATATGCGAAATGTCTCTCTGTCTGTAATGCCACAATGTGTTATAAGTGTTATATAGGTTTCTATAATTGCGACGGAATAGTGGTGGTATTAGGAGGCGTATCAGCCGGGTAAGTCCCCACTGAAGGCCCAGGCACAAATGCAGCGCCCACCACTGATAAGGAATCATATTGAACAAGCTATTGTCTTTAATATAGCATTAAAACCTCAAAGTTATTTGGCAGTTTTGCTCACTTTTGAATAAGTTAGTGTTGTGCAAGTAAGTTTGATTCAGACACATTTTGAACAGTACATTATCTATTACCCAATTAATTCAGACTTTTAGGTTAAGGATGAAAAACATGATTTATGGTGGTCAGTACTCCATTATATTATATAAAGCCATAAGTTAATATATAAACCATTATATCTGATACCAACAACAACGCCATACACAAAATGACTGACATCGTTTTTTTTCCTCCTGGTTCTGACGTTTAATGTTACTGTCACTATAGTAATAGTCTAATAGTCTAATTATAGAATTTCACGATGAGAATGTGTACAGGTTTTACCTAATAAAGTAAATGTTTTAATACAAGTTTAAAACTGCACATTTTTAACTAAACCAAAGTGGTAAAATTGTCTACATTTATGACAAGTTGCAAACAGGTTGTTGTGATAAAATGTGATCAATGTGCTAATTAAAAATGAATTTTCTTAGCATGTGAAATCTAGATGCTGCTTTTTAACTGGGGCAAAATTTTTATTATTATTAATAATATTAATCATCATAACAATACCTTTATCTGGCACACATTTAAAAGAACTAATCTGCATCACATTAATAATTAACTGACTGTACAATAAATGTTATGTTTTGATGTAATTCACTTGTTCTTATGTTATAAGTAAGCTCTTTTTCCTAAGGAGCTATTATTTCTTTTTTTTTTTTAATTTTGTGGATACAAACAATTACACACAATTCCAAGTCTCTACAGAATTAGCCTGATTGCAACCATAGAGTAATCATTCAAGAAAGCTTTGCAATTTACTAAGTTGATCGAATCCAGTGTTTAGCTGTTCCTCATAAGCACTCATTGTCAGATATGTAAACACAACAGCTTTTTGCATCCATAGGAAACAAGGCGTTGTATCACAACGGATTTGTTTCCAGCAGGACACATCAGATGAAAATCTACTAGAATCCAGTTTTTCAAAAAATTTCTGCGTAAAGAACATAAGTAAAGCTCCATATTGTTACAAAGAAGGCTACAGTCTGCAGCCATGATTATATCTTAGAGATAAGAATGTGATTCTTATGCTGGCTTTAAGGACTCAGAATGACATCCATCTCTTTACACCACCAAAAAAATAGAAAGAGTTTTTTTTTTTTTTGCATTTCAGTCACAAGCGTGAGATACACTGGCAAGAATTCTACAACTGCCTACAATCTGAGGTATTAATAAAATAGATAATGTGTGTAAACTTCTACTTCTGTAGAAATCCAAACGAAAAGCAGATCCAATAAGTGTGGCAGGCAAAAATATTCAAGGTTTACATACTAAAGTAAAATTAATTAATTAGGAAGTGAGTCCAAAGCAGAGATCTAGAAAACTTGCCTAGAATTTTCTTTATGGTTAAAGCAGTGATGAAAATGGTTCTGTTTTATGAGTCTGTAGTAAAAAAAAGAAAGAAAGAAAGAAAAAAAATAAAGCCCTAATAGACTAATAATGTTTATGCCCCCGGGGAGATATTGCAACACTTAACACATAGACAGTTTTAAAACTTACAGGGATTTGATGTGGTTTTGCAATTAATTGCATCGTTACTCATGCTCATGAAAGATAACAGAAATAAAAGGGATTCCAGAGCAGCATATTTCCCTAGACAACACTTCCACAATAGTTTGTTTATTCAATATCATTTGTTTTCTTATAGTCAGCTTTTCCAATTCTGCTTCCAGCCCTTAATTTTCTTTGTTGACACTGCTATAACGTGTAAAAAGAAACTGCCATTTCTGATTGTTTTGTCACTTGACATCAGCAGAGTCTTTATAACAAAGTCTCTATATAAAAGTCTCACACAGAATGACTTGCAGGTAGTCAAAGCACAGAGAGTGGAATAGTATAAGGATTAGTAATATGTGGGTTAGAATCTATTTAGAAGCCTTCCCTTTATGGAGACGCTAAAAGATCTTTAAATCAAAGCATCCTTCTCATTGTTCTCACTGTTTTCTCTCAATACATATATTTACATGTAAAATCTATTTATGATCAAACTTTCAGTGCAGCAGTTTTGTGTAGCAGGAATTTTTGACAAGGCGCACATTTCTAATTTCTGTAGTTACTACAGTATATATTTTTAGTCCAAATGCCTATAATTCTCCGATTGGCAAAGACCTTTTGATTAACTACAGACTGGCCTTTGCTGGATTCCAAACATTTTCATGGTTTCCTGCTTCTCCTTGTCATTTACTGTCATCTGCTCTTTAGTGATAAACTTTCCTGACAGGATCCTGAGCAACAGTCAGCAAGGCACAGTAAAGTTGTAAAGCCTGCCCTGACAGCTTTCAGAAGGTGAAAATGTGCAAACTGCTAAAGTGAATCCCAGGCACTAAGCATCTCCACCGCATTTTTCACACTTTACTGTATATAACCTAACATGAAGTGAAAATAAGTCCCACTGGTGCCGCAGTAGTGGAACATATAACAGAAACGCTTGTTAGGTTTTCACTAGATTTTTACAATAACCTTAAACATAGGCGTGAACAAAACACACACAAACACATACGCAAATACACTCTGAATGCTTTATAGCCAGTTTGGATTCCACAACTTGGTTCCAATTTAGCTGTCTGTCTTGGAGAAACTCTCCTCTGGCCCACAGCAGTGAGTGTTGTAATGAGCTAAAGCCTGTGTGTGCATCCAGCCAGCCAAACCAAGCCTGGCCGGCATGAAGCCACATCTAAGGCCCTCTGAATGATCCTATAATTATTTCAGAACTTGCCCCTCCACCAAACTCTCTTTGAAGTCCTGCATCCACTTGTGCTGTCAGACAGACAAACGAGCCCTCCGGCACCATTTTTGTTTAGCAGCTAAGCAGCTTGCCTTCATCCACAACACACCGCTCTGAAGTCTGTTCTCTCGTAGTGCCATCTATTTATGACATAAACATCCACTATGCATTCATAAAGACTACAGATAACTACATATTTATAGACTGTATAAAAATCCCAAGTTTACTCTGTGTAATGGAAGTCCTGTGTGTGTACTATATATACATATACAGAGAGCGAGAGAAAGAGAAAGAAAGAGAGAAAGAGGGAGAGAGTTGGAAATACAATAGACAGACAGACAGACAGATAGATGTAAAGGTAAATGTTTTTCATTGAGATTTATGTAATAAACCAACACAAATTACTCACCTGTCTGATAAGTTTGTTGGGCTTCATGATGCTGTTTGTGCACTAGTGTTCTCTAACAAACCACTGAGGCCTTTACAGAACAGGTGTCTTAAATTACACAAAGGTGGACTCTATTAACTAATTAGGTGACTTCTGAAGGCAATTGATTGCACTGGATTTTATTTAGGGGTATCAGAGTACAGGGGCTGAATACAAATGCGTGGCAAACTTTTCAGATTTTTATTTGCTTAAAATTTTAAAAACCATGTATCATTTTTGTTTCGCTTTTGTGCTTCTTTGTGTTGGTCGATTACATAAAATCTCAATAAAATATGTTTGTGGTTGTAATCTGACTTAAAAATGTGAAACTGGAAGCTTCTGTCACCAAAACAAATTCCTTGTAAGTGCAAACCTACTTTTTCTGAGGGTTATGAATACTTTTTCAAGGCATTGTAGATAAATAGACAGACAGATAGATAGACAGATAGATATTTACATGTGCATAGGTGCATCATATTTAAAAGCTAAACAGCAGGTGTTTCTAAAAGTACACACTCATGTTAATAAAAAGGTTCGAACTGCATCCAAAAAGTGGTGAAACTTGCAACAGACAAATAAGGAGAGCAGTAGCTCGTACAAGGAGCTCCGTAGTGTTTTAAATCTTCATAAATCATTCTACAGGCCACTATAAAGCACCACTTACCCAATAAAGCAGCTCTCTCAATAAAGCAACAAGTGTGAATAGTTCACAACCCCACTGAAGACCTTTGAAATGAAGTGGAACAACGACTGCAACAAATGCCTCCTCACCAACATCACTGACGATCTTACTAATGCTCTTTTGGCTGAATGAACAAATTTGTGATATAGTGTACAAAAGTTTATTTGTTTGTTTTCTAATTAGGGCTGGTTGATATAGTCAAATTTTATATCATGATATACCCCAACCCTAGTTCTTAATTTTGGTCGATACGATATAATTCTATATAAACAATATTAAAAAGCCTATCAAAAACTGCCATTGGATGTCTTTATCTACAAACATCTGAAAACTTCTTATAAAACTATATCATATTTTAGAAATAAAAATGCTACAAATAAATTCATGTTCACCTTTTATTTGTACTTAGCTTATTTGTATTTGAACTTCAGTGGCACTGAAATAGAGCTGAATCTCCTATTCCCATGAAACAGAGACTCAGTTGTTAAGCATGACATTTATATAAATAGTGCCACAGACAGACATTTCCCTAAAAAGGAGTGCATACGCGTGTTTTGCCTTAGTAAAACACACATTTGTGGGATTTTCCTTCATATCAAAGTTAAGTGGTGACAAAGTCGAGAAGTAACACGCTGAGAGCATGCGCTATTTTATTATAGAAGCTAAGGCGCTGCATGAGGAGAGAAGGCAGCATTAATAAATTTATCTTTATTACCAATTTACCCCCTCGGTGCACTACGATCTTCTGTATCTGCAGCTCACTGCCGCGTGTGCACGACTATGAAGGTAGAATGACGCCAAAAAGGTTTGCGTAGGGTAAAATTGGTGAAAGTGTATGTGAGATTGCAAGCGTAAATAACGTTGCATGTGTAAAAAAAAATTATGTAAAGGTGTAAATCAAGTTATAAGCTCAAATAAATAAAACCCATAAGGGCTGGTAGAGCATTTATGTAGAAATGTATCATATAAATCTGCTTACACCACTTATTTTAAACTTAATACCAGATATACCCCCAGCCCGTTTTTCTACAGATAACCCAGTGGTAATCAATAAACCATAAAACATGGTTAAATAATCGTGTATCTATATTAGGTCTCCATAGGTGTCTGTTTGTGCAGTGCATTATAGTAACATTGTTTTTGCTTGCAAATTGCAGTTTACAAACTTGCAAAGCTTTGGGCCGCATTACAGCACAAAAAGATGCCAAAAGTGTAAGCGCTAAAAAAAAACGTAGGCCATAAGAATACAGATCATATATATTTCAAATTAATATGAAGCTTTCAATCAACACATGATTTATAATTACAAAACTGTTTTCTTAAGCTTATCACTTTATTTACACCTTTACAAAACTTATTTTGTACATGCAAATTTATTTAACACGCTTGCCAATGTCACACTACACAAGTAGCCAATTGTGTTCTGCTCTTTCTAATGGCTTTGCCCTGAGTCTTATTCAGTTACAAATGCTGTGATGTATATTGAATATTGGAAAGGTGTTTTATAAATAATATGACCATGTTTAAATATATATATCTATATCTATATATATATATATATATATATATATATATATATATATATAGATATATAGATATATATATAGATATATAGATATATATAGATATATATCGAGATATATAGATATAGATAGTGATATATATTGATAATAAATTATTGTTCATCCCTATTTTAAATACCTTAACCTATCAAATTATTAAAATCAGTCATCATTGTGGAATGAACACTGGGTATGAATTTTTTCTCTTTTATTATTTCATTTTCCTTATATATATATATATATATATATATATATATATATATATATATATATATATATATATATATATATATATATGCATGTTTTTCAAATCATTTATAGTGCAAAAAATCAATCAGGATGTTGATAAAAAGGCATATTAAGAAGCTGAAACTAATAAATAATGAGACAGTGAGTGCTGGTTTAAATGAGGATCCTTCTGCGACACACTTTACAGCCTTTTTTTTCAGTTGTTTTTCATTTTTAAAGCCCACCACAGCTATTCAGAACGCACGATCTTTGGCCAAGCCTTCATTGAGGCCTGTTACAAAAGCTCATGGGTGGCTGGCTCCAGACTTAGATTTACAGAGAAAGCAGCACTGTTCTTGCAGCACAAACATCCAACTAAGATAAATGTACTTTATCCTTGCCATTATCACCCCTTACCTATTTACCATAAACTAAGTGTACTGATGCCGAATGTCATCTGGTCACTGCAGTATTTATAACTGCATTGCTTGCAGTTCATCTTCCATCCACGAAGGGCAATAACCCTCAAATCTGCACAGTTCTTCAAGTTTCATGCAGACCAGATTGTACTGTCGCTGAAAAACTCCCTATCAAATATCAAAGGCTGCATGAGGAACAGATTCTATGCCTTATTATAGGCAATAGAACAGAGAAGATGACAATGGATTTATTATTCACATTTAATCCAAGGAAACATGAGCATGCAGACTTCTGTTCTCAATTAATTTTCTATGCTTGTCAAAATAGTGTTAGAACTGACAAATGAAAAATAAGCAAGACAATGCACTTTCTTCAGCCCTTTACACAGCTCTTTACAGCCCATTCCTTGTAATAACGCACCGAGCTCCATGTGACCAGCATATTTAGGATTGGTGATTAATAGCACATTGCAAGTTTGGTGTTTTTAGCAACTTATGTTTAAACATCTGTTGCATTCCTGTCGTTCCTAATTGAATCTCAATGCCAAAATAAACATTACATTTCAGACATTTTTAAGTATAAAAAACCCTAATATATTTATTTTACACGTGAGGGTTTTACTGTATAAAACATGATATGAATTGTAATGCGAACTGTTCCTGTTAACATTATATAACAATTTAATTTTTGTTTTTTGAGTTTTTGTTAAGCATCTGTTTATAAATTTAAAAGTAAAGGCTTAACTGAAAGAGGGTGTTTATCTGAGACATACTGGAGCTCATGTAAATATACCACCTTAATCAGAAACACAATTTACTTAACTAATATCATAACATAGTATATGTACTACTACCTACTTAACTGCCTTAAAGAGTGATTTAAAGATTTAATAGTTGATTGTCTTCAGAAACATTTTTTGATCTGCTGGTAAAAGTCTTTTTACATTCCGATAGCAATCATTAAGTGGTCTATTGTATTTATATATTTTGTAGAAGGCGTAGGAACAATACATTTTTCATCCAATCAAAAATATTATGATAGGCTTTTCTTCTAACCTGTCAACATATTTATTTAAATACTTTTGCACACCTTATTCGAGCAGACAGGAAACATCATCAGCCAGAGTTGCCATAGACCAGGGTGGCATTATCTTTCACACTATGGCAAAAATAAAATAGCATTGCCACTCCTTTCGAGTTTAATAAATGGACAGTTTTTGGGCTGGAAAGCATCAACTTTGAACTCTGAAATCCGGATAAAAATCTGAATTAATATCTGTGTTGTGATTCTATGTTGGAGTCGACTACAGGAGTCAAAGTGTCTAAAAGATGATGCTACGTTGGAAGTATTTCTTTGGACAGGTAGGAAAATGGTGTAATTATATTTTGGTGGGTTTTAATAGTAAGGAAAAGCGTATGTAGTTTGTGTACATTTATGAATTAGCTCAACTACAGCGGCAACAGCAGCGTGTCATCAGGTTATTTTTATGTTTGGTATTTTGAGACTGTTGATGACACGTGATGTATTGTCTCTGATCGTCTAGTTTGCGTTCGTTCGTTCATGCATTCAGGAGGCGCAGATTTGGGCGGCGAAGGTGTAACATATGCTTTCAGTGCTATCAGGCTATGGTTAGCATTTTCCAAGATGTCCCACTGCACCTTTAAGGAAGATATTTATGCGAGTAGACATTTTTTAAAAAGGGGTTGAAGTTCAATGTCAACTATCCATTTGTTACATTTAAATAACATGATATGCTAATGACTTGACACATCTCCAACAAGACTAGCTCTCCAACAGTGACATCGCCTGCTAACTGTAGACACTACAGAAGCATGGTTCTGAAGCATGCTTTAGAGCACACTATGTGGTGTCTGAACTCCACAAGATAAAGATTTGGCTTATGTTTCCTTCCACCACAAAATAAGTCCTTGTGTCTAAAAAAAATTTAAAGACAATTCTCTATGTAATGTTTTAGATTGTGTATTGTTAAGTAAGCAATCATAAAAGCCATAGAAACCACAAACCCACAGCGGTAGGAGCAGACTTGACAAAGCCGGACCACAGCAGAGAGGCTGGGTGGTGATATGTACCCACTAAATATGTTGCTTATTTACTCCTCTTACAAAGAGAGTATGTTTTTTTGAGTCTTATATAATAACCATAATATGGGTTTCTTAGAAGTTCAGATTTTAGTGATTCCAGAGTTTGTGTGTTTGAAAATGACACACTTGCTTGGGGGCAGGCTTGGACTTTTAAAGCATCATGTATTGTTTTTTTTTTAAGGCTGGTGGTTTTCTAATCTGATTGATTTATTACACTGGCTTTTGCCTTTGAGATAAAGAACAACCACTGAGGTCTGTTGTTAGCATTTTTGGTACCATTAATGTCCAAGATGTTACAACCTTTTTTCACAAATGTTTTGTACACAAATGTGTGTGTCAGTTCTTTAAAAGGTTTTGTTGCTATTTTGGAGCCCCAAAGCTAGTGCTAATTTTTTCACTTCTCTTGAAGACAGGTTGCATTTTTTTTTAACAAAAAGTCACTGAAGTGTGATATATTGTCAGTGCATCTGCTTAGCATTAAAAAGTTAACTGTTCAAACTAAAAAGTAGAGTCTGTGAAATGAATGTGTATGTGTGCGCGCACAGGCAACCTATGTGGAAGCAATAATGTCATCATTTATAAAAACTAACTAGTCCATGTGCAAAAGTCACACGTATAGTAGCTATTCATGAAAAAACTGCACGATGGAACTGCTGTGTTGATGTAAAAGCATCAGAGGGAAAAAAGAGGTGTAGATAAACCTGTTAGATGACCCATGGCTCCACCCACATCTTCAAACGCATACCCACAATTTATCCTCTGTGGGTTTTTTGTTCAGTCCAACATATGACAGAAAGACTTAGAGGTTTGTTTGTCTTCCTCAAGTCTCTTATCTCCAAAGGAATGGTTGGTGCACCACATAAAATGGAAACCCTGGACAGAGGGAAACTCATTTTGACCCTGCAGGTGCAACATGCAGACTGATAGGTGAAAGAATAGCATTGGAGTGTGAAAGCAGAGCTCTAATCTGATTTACTGCAGCCAACAGGAAAGTTGTAATAATGATACTAGATTGGATGCAAAGGTTACTGTCTCAGTTATTTTCTTCAAATCTTCTTATTTTATGCCTTAAGTACTAAACCTAACCTAGTTCAATGAAATTAGATTTTTTATGAACAAATTGTGATAGCCAAACCATGAATTGATAAAAAAAATAGTTTTACCATTCATGAGACAAGAGAATCTACTAGTTATTAATGTAAATTTCAAGGAAAGCTTGGTAAAGTTTACTGAAAATATTGCTTACATTTGAAATTAACAAAAAACCCAAATCGCCTACGTTCTATTGTATAATGAAAACACATTGCCTTCTTACAAAATCTTACTGTTGTCCCCACTGCAGAGTGAGCCATGGACCTCTAGTTAAATCCAACAAATCTCAAAAACATTACATTTAGCAATAATAAGATTGATTTGTTTTACTACATAGAACTTGGAGCCAGTAAAGGCAGAAAACTAATTAATCGTTATTTTTAAAAGTATAAAGCAAGTAGTTTATTGTAACATCACAGCACAGCAACATATCAAGGCAAGCAGACTGAACCTGCTACTAAAAGTCTGATGAGAAATAAGAACAGGGTGACCTCGGGTTTAGGGTCAAAGGGTTTATTAACTTATTCTGATGGTGACACTGATGTCAGCTACTGCAAAGAACATGTGGGTTTTGCTCTCCTTATTAACAAAAATTGCCTGAAAACAAAATGAGCTTTGATAATAAATGAATCTGTTTCAGGTCAAAGATGGCAAAACACTAAAACTGCTCCAGGAACCTATAGAGTCTTTCTAATTAGGAGTTGCTGGCAGTCCGACTAGTTTTAATTTTTATTTTTAGGTTCAAGACGAGACATTAAAATATAAATCTTTTAAATCTTTACAGGGGTGGGTGATATCTTATTTTATACTAATAATATATTTAACAACATAGTTATTTATTTTAGTTTTTTAAATAGGAAATTATTCCAGAAAATCATCCAAAGTAGTTTTATATAATAAATAAAAAGTTCTTCAACTTATTTCATTAGTTTTTATATTTATGGGTCTTGATGAATCCAGTAAATAAAATACAAACTAGAATTAACCTTCAAACTCAACCTTATAACAACAAATTCAACTGTATGTTACATTTTACAATTGAGTAGACAAACATTATTATAAATCTTCCTCTTTTTACATTTATAAAATAAATACCACTTAAACAACAGGGAAAAATCTTAAATATAAAAATCTAAATATGTAACCCTCCCTCGTGTCCCTCAGTCTAACATGCAGTGTCTTTTTCAGGCTCACACACATGCTGTTTTACATGTCGAGATATATGCAGGATAGAAAAATCTTGAAAATTTATTCAGCTGTAACGATATATACTGTCATACTACCCAGCCCTAAATCTTTAAATTACGATTCATCCTGAGGGTCTTCGGTCCACCTTTTTAATTTAAAAATAATAATAATTCTAATATATAATAATAATAATAGTTCTTTGTCTTTCTAAATAACTAGCTATTTCTAAGCTACTGGCAATGTTTTAAGATTTAAGTTCATTTACAAACACACATAGCTTGAATAGCTGACTCGAAACTGTCGTGCTACATGCATGGTTTAAAGCTTTGTCAATGAGTCTCTTTCTCACCGTTTTTACCTCACCTTTTTCCCCTGCTATAAGGTGTGGCAGTGTTTTGTTGTAAAAATGCTAATTAAACGTCATAAAGATGTTTTTGGTAAACCACAAAGCATGTAGCTTTGACTTCTCAAACTATAATGATATAAGTCTTGTCAAGACATGAAGTTGTCATTACTGATTAAAGCTAGTGGGAGCAGTTAATACCTCAGAAGTGAAATGGGCAAATTTCAATAGGTGATTACAGTAACCTGGAATGTAACGTATAAAATGACAGTCTCACCAGTAAAAGTGTTCTTTATTATGTGAACGATTCAGTCTTTAAGGCTAAACCGGAAAAATAAGCAAGTTTTTTTTTTCTACCCGTCAAATTGTTTAATTCAAAACATACTTCATTTTATGCCCCAGGACATGATGTGTTTTTATATTTGTTTCTCTTTGAACTTGAAGAACATTACAATTCTACATTACAAACATTACAAACGTTACAATCTACAATCTGCAGAAATAATTTTGACTCATTCACATCTGGATTTCAAACTAAAATTCCTGACACTCAGGAAGAAAGACAGGAACATTATTAAATTAAAACTCACTACCCGTATAAGACCCACACAAACATAAATCCATAATGAAATGGTATTATTAACAGCATGGGAATTGCATCATGTGTTATGTAAAAGTGCTCTGGGATTTCTCTTAGCAACTTTCTCTTGAGAGCACATAAGAAAATTTAGATATAGATAAGCGAGTAATGCAACATGCAGACTGATAGGTGAAAGAATAGCATTGGAGTGTGAAAGCAGAGCTCTAATCTGATTTACTGCAGCCAACAGGAAAGTTGTAATAATGATACTAGATTAGATATAGATAAGCGAGTAATGATGCAAACCCTCTTTTATATTAAGATGTTTCTTAATCATACAGTAATCTTAAACTTCCTCTCACCTTTTGTCTATCTTTCCTCCCTTACTCCTTTTTCCCATTCTGCTTCATTAGTTTGTATCTTATAGACGTTTAACAGTTTTACAGAGATACACTGCTCAGTTCAAATGCACTGGTTACCCAATACATTATTAACATCTTTCAATAGTCTTTTATAGTGCACATCTTTCTCTTAGTGTCTCTCGTTAGTCTCATCGAGGGGATCCGATGTATTCTATCCGTTCAGGTTTGAGATGCACTTAAATTTACTATAAAAATGTTCCACTAAAAGTGTTTAGAAAAAAGAAGGCCCAGATGCACGCTTCCTGTTTTTACTCAGGAGTGATCAGAAGCTTACTGCAAGACAGTTAACCTGTGGAAGGTGGGGGTGGGCGTTGTAAAATACAACACCATGGCTAGATCAGATCCAATCAGACAGTGGCGTTTGCGCGCTCATTCGTTTGGAGCTCATCCAGTGGGAGGCAGACTCGAAGATAGAGAGATAAGTTTAATACCAACTCACCCAATCTGTCTAGCACGAGCTGACACTAATAGCAAATTCAATGTTGTGCTAGTGGGTGATGAGCCTGTCTGCTTGTGCTGCCAGCGGATACCCAGAGGAAGTATCTTTCTGTAAGTGTTTACCTGAAGCCTGTGCTCTGTCAAGTGATACATATGAGCTGCACTCTTCAAAGCTCCCATCTATCTTGAGACTAAAATGTTTGCAGGGTGTAACACAAGCTCGCATTTGTCTGAGGTGAATCGGACCTATCAGGCCACTGATCATTCATTACTCACTAAAACAGGGGTGCACCAAGGACTAAACAAACAAACCCACAAGTACGCTAAAGGCTCCAACTGAGGTCAGCGGGTTAAACTAGCTGAACCTGCGCTGACCCTTATTGGTTTCCCTCAATTTAATTAGACGTCTATTTAGGAGGAAGCTAACTGAACTGAACTGGTTTAACCTGATGATGGCTAAGCATAATAACCCTTACTGAATATCAAGACACAAAGCCGTGACCTCTGACCAGTTACAGTCTAGTAACCACACACACAAGTCAGTCACACTATCCCAAACGGGGGTGGTGGGGGTGCGTACAGAGTAATAATAAGGGGGGCACCGAAAGGCTTATGTGAATTTACCAGATTTTTTTAGGGAAATTTTAAACAGAAAAAAAAAACAGTTGAAACAAAAATATATGCCAATTCTGTATGCAGGTTTTGCTCTCTCCCTCTAGCCGTCATCACTGAGTGATGTGACACTAAATTTTCCACTCTATGAATGTTTGAGTTGCTTATGGCCCATACCAACGCTTTACTCGTGCACCGCTCATATTCAACAGAGAAGTAAATAACACAGCTACCAGAAATTTGTAGAATATTTTTTCCTGTTTGCAAAAGCGCTGTTAAATTAGTTAAAATCTGAAATAGATTTTTTTTTACTCTGCAGAAGAGAGGGCTCAGCCGAAAAAGTTTGGGAACCACTGCACTGGGTATTGCTAGTCCAAATATATTGCCTCATAGTAATTTTGCATACATGCAAACATCTGATGTGTAAAAGAATAGGGAATAAAATGCCAAACTCTAAATTTTAAAATGTGCAAAAATAAAATGTCGTTGTGTGTTCAAAACTCTGGTAGACCACTGATATTATAAGTATAAAACGTTTTGAACCACTGAGGTTTACAATTGGCCCCACGCTAACAATGCAGGGAAGGAAAATGAAAGAGCCAGGAGATCTGTAATTAGACACAAGCATGAAGGCTTAAGACACGATAATAAAGATGTTCCTGCCTGTAAGCATAGGATTAAAGGCAATAGTTTAAGAGTTTTAGTGATTAGAGTCTCAGAGGTCACCTACTACAGTCAACGTCTTTTAGCCAACACTTAGCCTATATTTACATATCAAATATTCATCATTGTATTTTAACCTTAAGATAATAGAAAAGAACCTAAAACCTGTAAATAATTTTAAACATAAACCATTAATCCTTATATACAACCATCATTTTACTATCAAATTTTTAAACTAATCAAAAACTATTTTTTCTTTACGCAAATATGAGGTTGCATATAAATCAGCACAACTTTAACAACCTGGAAGGCAGTCAAATCCACAGACAGTTAAATACACAGGACTGTGAACTGTTCTAAAGGATCCAAGTATCTCTAACCTAGTTAAACATTTTCAGGAAAATGCTTTGTCCTCTAATTTAATCCAGAGGAAACTTTGTCAAGTTTTCAGATCTATTGTTTGGAATGGATGTTAAAAAAAACTGTAGATAGTTAAAAAGCAAATAAAAAGGTCCATTTGGTTCTCTGTTTAAATGTATGTTGTACACCAGAACGATGAAAGTATCTGAGTGCTTTGATGGGGATGAAACCATTCAGACTTTGGCAACTGAACATGGGCTCATGCAGTACACCAAACATGAACAAATGCATTTTAACATTTTTGTGGTGATTTTTAAAGATACCAGAAAGCCAATGTTTAGGTTCAAAGATCCTGAGAACCCATGTTGCTTATTTTAAGTCCTAAAAAACTTTTAGGGAACTGAAGGCTTAAATGAACTAACACATCGACTCCATGACAATCATTCACTTTAGCTGAGCGTAGAAAAGCTTTTGTGCTCCTTTGGCTTGCCTGACTTGAGAACTAAATCAAGAGGGGAAGAGGTCACAGGAAAGAAAAGCCGATGGGTGCATTAGATAAGTTATTTAGAGTTTCTGAAAAAGCCTCTTCTCAGTGTGCAGTACTGGGTCATAGTTTTTCTGAATGTATGCTTTTAAAGACAGTAAAACTCTGCTAGCTGTATATTGTTTGTCTGATATATATATTCTTTGCTGTATTTTTGCCTGTACTGATATATCATTGCTAGTCACTTCTATTAAGCTAAAAGTAAGAGCAGAGAGGATCCTGTATAGTCAAAGGGTCTATCATTCACACTAGTAGCAATTTAAGCTCCAAGGTCAGGGGTCAAAGGCGTCACCGGGTTGTGCGTCTGCAGCTCGGGCCAGGTCTCCTTGCCAAGGCAGTCAAAGAGAGCAGCCAGCCGCACTGTAATGTGTATTAGCACCACAAAGAGTCTGCGGAGGGACTTGGGTTGGGGCTGTGCTTTGATTTTGGGGAGATTTATAACCATGATAAAATTGGGCCTGAATATCCCCCAGCTTCCCCATTTTCTTCATCATTTACTCCTATCCAAAAGGTCTGCCTTTGTTCCTGGAGACTGTTTCCTGGGATGAAAAAGATCGCCAATGTAGAGAAAGAAAACGAGAGGACGCTCCCCCGTCTGGATGGAGACACTTGTTCTAATGAAGTCCTTCATCAGCTGATGCATGGCGCAGGGTAGGTAAGACCACTTGATCCTTTTAATCTTGTCCAGTTAATTTATGTCTACATAATCAGGTTGAAGGATCAAAACAGAACACCTAAAACCAGCATAGGTTCAAGACGAACACTGGACAACATCCTCTTCACCCTGTTCACCCTGTCTCATCCCAGATGAGGGGCGCTACATCCTGTAGTAAATATTGGCTGCCCCTTTATGACCCCGACAGTTATAAATAACCCTTAAGGTTAAACACGTTTGAAATGGAGCTGTGAGGCAATTATGGGCCTCCTGAGTTTTTCATGACATTCCCAATATGTCAAGCATCGCAGTACACATTTGGGTTCGGAAGTGTGATTTGCACTGTTCAGCACAACAATAAGAAAGCAAACAATTAATGCTATATTCATTTATATAGCATTATAATGCTAGATACCATGAGTTATACATAGCCTTATACTGGAACACATGCAATGTTGTTGAATGGCATCCATGATTCTGTCAAAATATTTTAGGTACCTTAATGCTTATTATTATTATTATTATTATAGTTGTGAAAACGTAAAACGGTGGTAGAATTCATATTTTTTTTACTTATTTTGCTGCAATATTCAGGCCAACCGGAACCAGTAACACTTTTAATAACGCACAATGTATTTGTATATTGTAAGTAGAATGGCATCTACACTAACATAAGTCTGTTTCTCTTGTAATTCCAAGCTCACTGTGGCCACCAGATCCAGTCCAGTTGGTGGATCAGCACAGAAACAATAAGCTGCAGAGGCAGTTTCCCTGTGATGACAGTGTTTTTTACACGAACTTCCAGACAAGGCCACGCAAATGTACAGCTGCACCATACAATAATCTGCTGGTTAGGCTGGGCAGAGGACAACTGCCCCCTATTTACTTTTTGGTTAGTTTTTTTTGATTCAGCTGAGGAAATTGTAAAGAGTGTGTCGCCATCTCGTGGTAACCCATAAAATGAGTTTTAATAATAAAATGAATAATAATTACAATAACAACTAAAAAGTTTCTCTTATATATTGTTTAGCTGTTGTTCGCCTGAATTTTCATTTGTCGTTCTGTCAATTTGCATTTTTAGGCTTAAAAATAAATGGCTAAGAATAGTTTAGTTTCCAGGTTTCGTGTTTATTACATTAATTCTTTTCATGTATAAATGATAATAAAAATTATTACAAATAAAAAGCTTTTAAACTCCTTTTGTATTTAGCTTGACATTCGTGTATAACTGTATCCCACAATGCATCAATCCTGCTTTTGCAGTTATGGTATTTTTACCATTTGTTTTTCTACCCATCTTATTTTAGCTGCTTAATCCCAGTACTAATAAAAAATACTTTAAAAGCAACACAATGTTTTTTAAATAAGGGTTTGTTAAATTGATTGTTATTAGAATATCATTAGAATGTCATTTTTTTAGACAAAGAAGTAAATTAGCCGTTTATGCTAAATATGTAAGCAGGGTATTATGCTATAAACAACAAAGTCGACGCTACTTAATTGCTTTAACTTGTTCTTTTTTTGACCACCATGCGGTTCACTATGAAAGTAAACTTATTCCACATTTATTGTAAGAGGTTTTTGCACAGAAATATTGCAGTCTAAAAAACAGTATTTTGGCTCTTTTAAACCAACATGATATGGCTTAAAGTACATTTGAATTAAACAGGAAGTCACGTGACCTAGCGACGCCTAAATTAGTATGCAGAAAGGTGTGATCCTAACCAAAAATCAGATGCTTTATTATCCTTTTTTACAATTGTTAATCGATCGATCTATTTATTTATTCATCAGTCTATAGTAGCTAATTAATCCTGTAGTGAAACACTGAGTGTAAAACAGAAAAAGACTCTACAATGGCTGTCAGTCCAATAAGGCCATCAATCACACAATATTTCACACATGGTGCAGTGTATTCTGTTTATATAGCATGTTTTGAATCGCACAACTACACATGAACACCAGTAGAGCTGACAGCTTTGAAAGTCCACAGAGAAAACCAGCATCCTGGAGCTGTAAAAGAGGAGATGCTGCCCACTGCATCACTATGTTGCAATATATTACTGCTTTTGTACATTTAACACTGAAATGTTATGGAAATACAAATCCGCTCAGATCAACAACATTTAAATGCATATTTTGATTTTTTTTTAAACATTAATCCACAGATATCCAATGAACCCACAACCAGCTTTACATGCAGCACTGGAAAGCTGTGCTACAGCTCAGCCTGCTCATAGGAAGTAAAGGGGAAAAACAGCAACCAGGTAGTCAGCGGCAACATCTGTTATATTTTCCCTCATAATAAAAGACCTTTAAATTGCAGGCTTAACTATAATCTCAAAAAGATCAGATGCAACATATTATAGTTAATGCATGCAAAGTATTAACCTCAACTGATTAATGATGCCCTCTGATGACCCAGCAAAATCAGGCGGGAAATGAGTTATTTATTTCTTTTAAAAATCTTATTACAAAAGCATAACGAACAATAACAATCAGCTTTAAAATGAATATTTTTGGCACACATACAATACACAATGCAAATTATTTTTGCTCAATTGAACAGAATTATGGGTATATCTAGCTATTAACTGAAAGCAAAAACAGCACCATTTCACTATAAAATAGAAACAGAACAATTTTTTAAAAATATTTTTGGTTTATAACACAAAAATAGGCACAATTTTATTATACAAGGGCTATGAAAAAATAAGAATGTACTTCTATTAGATACAAGATATGAAGTAAAACACACAAGGATAAAATGATCATTATACCGTCTTCTTCGTAGTCCACTTCAAAATATAGGCCTTCATTGACAAGGTTTTGACATTCATATGTACAAAAAACTATGTAAAAGTGATATAAATAGTATCACAAGCCACAGACACATCCTCATTGAGTCGTCATCGAGTTGGATCTTCAAGATTTGTCATTATCGCATGATCACACATTTGGCACAATGGAAAAAAGGCCATTTGGGTCTGAGGACTTAGCGTCATTCTCAGCAATGACAACGAGCATCTATCCACTGATTCTTCATTCTTTCTTCCTCAGAATGATGTAAATAAGGCCGCTTATCAAAGTAAGAGGAAACGCCAGCCAGGCTAGCACAAAGGCAAAGCCGAATGTGTGGTCCTCATCCTTCTCCTTCTCTGGCCTCATTACTGTGTAGATTATAGCTCCACTCATCACAAAAATGCCTGCAAAAGCGAGCAAGAGAATAAGGGAAATAAGGGACACACCCACTTTATGTCAGCCGTGTTCTGTTCCAGCACTAGTATGCATCTATGAGCTAGTTGGAATACTTACTGGAAAGGATTTGGAAGACAGCAGTAAAAAAGAATCGGCCTCCTTTGTTTAGGGTAAAAAGTTGCCACATGAATAATATCAAAGACAGCAGGCAGAAGATTGTGGCCAAGATCATCAAAGCCTGCACTGCCTGCAGCCAATCTAAAAGAAGAGCCAGGGAGACCAAAATGAACACCATCATGCTGGAAATGATCAATGTATTTATATTTTAGTTTTTTTGTATTTTCTAGATGTACAGCATACCTTCATTCACTGCATCTTTGCAGTGGTATCCTCCATTGCTTGTTTCACAGTCATACCAAAGGTCATAACTCCTTGACC
This sequence comes from Bagarius yarrelli, assembly GCA_005784505.1. NCBI lineage: Eukaryota > Metazoa > Chordata > Actinopteri > Siluriformes > Sisoridae > Bagarius > Bagarius yarrelli. The sequence goes on from VCAZ01000066.1 coordinate 951,755, forward strand.
CAAATGTCCTCCATGCCTGAATTTAAGAAATAAAGTTATGCCCAGGATATGCTAATTATTTCGGATCATAGCCAACACATTTTAATCAGACATATGGTACAAGAAACGTAAAAGACATTTACATTCACAGATGTAGAAATCAACAGCAGAATTAGATCCAGGAGGTGCAAAATGACTGTTGCGATCAGGACCACCAGCATGGTTTCGTTACCTGTGTCTGAGGCAAAAATAGAAGGAGCAGAATATTTAAGTTATTAGTATGCAATTTGGTACGGAGTGCATTACAAAAGATAAACACCAAGCCAGCAGTTTCTACCATCTGGTGTTTGTCATATTTACATGCAGTTCGTTAAGAGGACAGCAGAAGGCGCTCGTTTCTAACCATTGCAAGATGATCTCGGTCCCAGTGGGTAATTCAAATTTAAAAAGTTTCTGCACGTCTATTTTACAGTAAGAAACAAAGAAATTACACATAACCGCTGAACTGATGTATACACGAGAGAAAATCAATAAAAGATACGAAAGTACAGACCAGAATCTAATTCTGAACTTTGTCGCACCATGAAAGAAGAAAAAAAGTTTCAAAAAAATGGCTAATTTCTGAACGATTCAGAAAATAAATGTAAAGCAAAATTTTTACCTGTGTTTCGTTTTAAACACTTAAATTTATTAATTTAAGTGTTTGTTTTTGTCCAAATTTCAGTAGAGATTTGCGAAATTGGGGCGTGGGCTGTGCGCAGCCCATCAGCTTAACACTAAACCCGCATCGATCACATTTACAACGCAAAAAGTTATTCATTTGCACCAAAGATAAAAACTTCCTCACACAACATACCACTGAGGTATGTAAACAGGTAAACAGTCTCTAAATGCCGGAGAAAAGTTTTTTAATCATGTAAAATAACGTTAAATCCCAGCTCGGAACTTCGGCGATGCTGCTAATCCCTCAGACACGCATGGGAATGTTATGATCAGAAAAATAACTGTTCAGTAAAACTCTTCAACTTACGAGGTGAAGTGAAGAATCCTTGAAGAATTAGAGTGAAGAACGAGCAAAACACTGAGCCACCTTTACTACGAGATCCTCGTATAGATTCCCCCTAAACCACGAGCTCTGGATTCCAGATGTGGATTTTCTTTTGCCTTTTTTTCAGGAACGTGAGAACACCGCCCTTTGAGCGCCTTTACGTCACCACACACGTCTCTGCCTCCACACACACGTACTGCATGAGTGGGGCTACTACAGTGTTTTGGTGCCGTATAGAAGGCTGTTAAAGACCAAACCAAATCCTTTTTTAGGATGTTACCTGAGAGGATTTCTCTAGGGTTCGATTTCACTGTTATTCGACTGCGAATCTAATAATTCCGTGCTTTGGTTTTGCGCACACTTGCGTATAAACGCGCGCTTATGCACGTATTTTCGAAGGAAAAACAATGATCAAACAGGACAGTGTGTGTGTGTGTGTGTGTGTGCGTGCGTGTGCGTGTGCGTGTGTGCGTGTGTGTGTGTGTGCGTGCGTGTGTGTGTGTGTGTGTGCGCGTGTGTGTGTGTGTCTCTCTCTCCCAGCAGTGGCCCCGCGGTATGCCCAGAATGCCCGCGTAAGTAACAACACCCCTATTTACTCCGACAGCTGGGTGGGAGAGCTGAGCTTCAACTTTGCCAAACCCCTCGTGCACAGCAACTATTGTAAAGAAGTGACTCACAACCCCGCCATGTTTACACCATGTTCTCTGTTTCTCTATTCCATGTGGGTTTTCACAGCGTGGAGCTCAAATAAGCCAAAGTTATTCATCTGTATTCTACCACTACTTACTGAAAGTCATCCTAGGGTTATTTAACCATACTCCTATTTTTATGAAATCCTTTTTATTGTTTTGTTCAATTACATCTATTGTGTTATTATGTAAGTGACTTTACTAAATGCAAGGTTGGCAGTAGGGCTGTGTTTTGGCCTTATGCATATCACCATACAATATTGTGTAATATGATAAAAATTCCAATGCATTGCACTACTACATAAATATACATAAAAGCTAAAAGTTCAACAAATACAAAGCTTTAGACGTCCTTATTTTTTCCACCATGCTTGCTTCTGAAACAACGGCCGTATGTGTTAGCGACAAATACAGGAGAAGAGAAGAAAATAATTTGATCATAATTTAAATATGCCTCGATAAGTTAGAATCTTTTTTGGAAAAAAAGAGGAAACATTTCCAAATCCTGTACACTGCTCGTATCATTAAACAATATAACTGATATTCACAAAGTACATTTACAGCATTTGGCAGAGACCCTTATCCAGTAAACAACTTACATTTATACAACTAAGCAATTGAGGGTTAAGAGCCTTGTTCAGGGGCCCAGCAGTAGTGTCTTGGTGGAGCTGGGAATTGAACCCACAATCTTCAGGTTGGTAGTCCAACACCTTAACCATAAGCCAACACTTCCCAAAGTAAATGCAAAACCATACAATCAACAGTGCAGTGTTCAAAACAGTTCGTCTTCTGTACTGGTCTGAGCTCATTAAATCATTTATTTATCTCTTGTAAACAGTTTATCCTGGTTGGGATTGAAGTCTGTCCAGAGCCAGTATCACAGTAACATGGAGGTATGCAGAGGAAATTAAGCATGGTAGTTGCATGGTTTTTTTGGTTTGAGGTGTTATAAAAACTAGAGATCCTTTTGGGGAAAAAAAACAAATGGGCACAGAATCAGCATGCAAAACTGCACACCAAACCTCATGTGTGAGAAAACTGGAGCAATGTATTAATGCATAAATTCGTATATCATGTGAAAGCTTTCTCATGAATTTACTGTAGGTAATAGAGGCATGGTAGATAATGTAGGTAGTCCTGTGTTCACATGCTCTGCGTTGGGCGACTCAGTGTGACATGATTAAAAATCATATTACATTTAATTCCTTGGTAGGCCAGTAATAGTATGATAGTATGAAATCCAGTAATGAGGGACAGGATCTGATTGTTGCAACTTTGTTTGAATCACAACCACTTCACAAGAATTATCTGCAGTATTATATGTTTACTCATTGAGGTGAAATTCGTTTTACTTCAGTTTGATGTGATTGACTAATGTAAGAAAATCCCCAAACAACTCCCAATGCTGCAGAAAAAACACTGACCTGGCAACACTGTCACTAAGCTGTGTCATAACCCCACAATTTTCAAAGAGCACTATAGTAAGGCGTCTCTGTCAGTCCTTCTTACTGGAGCCGTGTTTGTAAACACAGTGGTGAAGCCATGTTCTAAAGGCAGGCTCCAATCTGTGGTTTTGGCTCTAAGACTTAACTCAGAATGTACATAAATGGCGGACTGTGGGTAAGAGATCACAGCTAAGGGGCACTGCTAGCAATTTTGGTCCCTATGAAAGAATATGAGGTTGGGCCAGTTACCACACCCATTTCACACTGTTACTACTTATAAAATAAATCTTTGGGGCCCCAAAAGTCTGAGCCCTAAGAATCAACGAAATCCCCCCCCCCATCCCCACTTCACCCCAGCGGAGCCGCTACAGTGAGGCAGTGTCAAAGTGAACAGGTGGCAGAAATGGGCAATAAATATAAATATAGATATCTGCTCGTCGCTGTGTAGGTGGTACACTGTAAGTGCTGAGTAAAGTGATGGGTTGAGGGTTAAGAGTGAATCATTTTCATATATTCTGCCCATTTTTTAATGCTTGTCTTACATCGACCCAAATACTGGCCGAAACAGCAGGGTGGACATGCAAAGTGCTCTTTTTTAGTTGTTTGGGGTTTGTCCGTTTGGGCTGGTCCACAGCAGGTCTTAATTAACTTGTGTGCTAGTACAAACGACAAAATATCATTGCAATTTTATGAATATTACATCATTGTAAATTCGGATATTGCTAAAATGGGATTAAGAAATCGTACAGATCTTTCTTTCGTTTTAGTTTGTTTTTTTTCCCTGTTTATATTAATCTACACTTATGTGGCTGGACTTTTATATGACTTCTGCTGCCATGTTTATTTTGTACAGTGTATGCCACTATGCTATTTGTATATGACACAAACTAAAATGTATGTTAAACAGTGTTTGTGTAGACTAGTCTTACTGTGGTGCTGTATCCTATTAAATCGGTATGGGGAAACTCATGGTTAATAACTGCACCAATTCATGACTTTTTGTCTCAAAAAGACCCCAGATTTTATTTTTAACACTACAGCATTATAACAGAATCAAAATCTCACACTGATTTGATTCATAAAGACATGTTTATGCATGGATAAACTGTCTCATAGTATACTTTCATCCCTTTGCATGCAGCTGCCTTTTCCTTGAGGTTGGGTCGTACATCTGTTGTAACTGCATTCATGTGTTTATACACTAAGTGTGAGGTTGAATCTGAACAATATGCAGCAACAAAGCTGTTCGGTGGTGTAGGACAACCAAACAATATGGCTCCAATTTATTTAAAGTACTATAACACTATTTTTCATAACAAAAAAAATATGCAGACAAACATTTTAATGTGAATAATCATTAAGTAAAATCAAAAATCCAGGTGATCAGAGGGAATGAGGGCGTCCCCTGGCCAACTGCAGTCACATCTGGTTGTGACAGCTGCAGTGGGAACCTCACGTGGGCTGATAGTAAGAGGAGAGGAATGGTAACACTGCCGTGTGATCGCTGGAATGTTGAAGCCAAGAAAGTCTTTGGGCGTAGTGAGAAATTATGTCATGTGAGTTTATGTCCATGGAGGAACTGTCTGAGACCATGGTTATGAACAGGATGAGGTCTTATTCTGAGGTGTCACCAGTTTTAAACTGCTTAGACTTTGATATATTTATATATTATGTTTTTGGAGAGTGGTGTGCCACACTGAATCTTGGGTTTCATTGTGAAACATTTTCCATGTAAACATTAAAATGATGATCTGGTAAACTTTAAAAACTGCTGTTTAGCACAACAAATTATCTATTTTTTTGCAGTTCTGCCTTTACTTGACCTTGATTTTCTTTTTTGTTTGCGATTTTCCTGCTATTGCTAAGTGTCTGTAGTGAAAGGGAACCTCTTAGATCTTTAAAATCTCTGAACTCATTTTTCTCTCCCACTCTCTTTCTTTCTGTCTCTCTGTGTTTATGTTTCGCCACTTAGTGACTATCAGATAACAAGCCACAGATCTCAAAGGAGGAGCCAAAGGGGGCCCCCAGAACAAGCATAGTGAAAGCAGTGGGCAGTCTCAATGCTAAAATGGTGGCGGACACATTTTCTCCTAGTTACACACATTCATATGCTGTTGTTAAGGCTGCATTTAGACAGTTCCGTGAATTCCACAAACATTTTTGTCACTTTGAATGCTAGACATTATCTTTAGTTCTCACAATACTGTGCCAACTCTTAGATTTACACATTACACAAGACAGCAGCTAAATGCATTTCTGCAGCTGAGTCAAATGTGATTTAGCATTTTTTCTGTAGCCTCAAGTCAATTAATCAAACTGTGAGACTTTGGAGGGAAACTTTGGCAGATCCTCAGTAGGAGATCTTTAATTTAACCTTTCTATGTTACCCAGACTGATCAAGAATAATACCCAAACAAATCACAGTCACAGACCACGATGAAAGCCAGATCCTGGCACTTCAATCACCTCCACCATCTGCTAGTCATTAGCCCTGGCTTCCTGTTTGAGACTGTCACACACCCCTAGTGCAGGTTAAAGTGTACACAATGGGGGGGGGGGGTTGTCTGACTTGCCTGGTGAGGGGAGGAGGGGAGAATCCAGAACAAATTCAGTCTGCTCGATGCTAACATCTGCCTGACCTATGAAACAGAGATCTGCTCTTAGCCAAAGTTCATTAAGATTGCAACAGCCCCCCAGTGAATGTCAACTGTGCACTCTTGTCTAGATTACAAATGGATAAATGCTACTTTGGGGTTACTGGCAATATCATAACTGGTCACGCATTTATTAGTCTTTTTTAGTATTTCTAGCCATCTGTCCAGGCTCTGCTAAAAGGAAAGTGTTCTGATTATCGCCTGATTATTGACAGTATGCATGACTCCTTTTAGATTTAACAGTATGATTTTAAATAGGTCACATGATCTGACCTGAAGAAGAGGTAGGGGGCTTTTCCTCTATTCTTGTGAGACCTTTTATTGCCAAATGATTAGCTCATTCCTGGATGTTAGTCTTTCTACAATTCTTGCAGTAACCCTTTTCGCTTGTGTCTTTCAGTCTTTTCTCCTTACATAGTGCATTCATGCATTCTTACGAGGCATGTACACTTGGCCACTTTAGTCACACAGCAAATACATAAGGACAAGGAAACTCCACATATTTCTCTTTGTCCACATATTATGCTTTTCCACCAAACAGCAAAGGATCAGCTCTGCAAATGACCCATAAACCACCATGTTCTATATCCAATCCCAGGCTGGTGGTGCCGGTTTTTTGTTTTAGTCATAGTTGGGTGAGGAAAAATACTTAATGGTCAAAATATTACGCATCAATCTGTTTGGGGAAAATTGCAACGTTGGCTTATTGGTGATTTTTTTTTTCAATAATCTGGAAAAAAAAATGTTTCTTGATCACACAGTCTGCATCATGTCATAGTCAAGTTTAAGACATTACCGGACATATTTACTGCAATTTACCTCAGAGTATTTAGCATTCTGCTGCTCACTCTTACTTTATAACCCTCTGTAATCAACCTATAATGTGACCACCTACTGAGGTCATGCCACTGGCTTCCTGTTGCAGCAAGAATCAAATTAGGAGCTTAGGGGGGTTGCACTTCAGTTGTTAAAGTGTTCTGCATTACATCGTACATACACACCGGTTTACAAACGACACGCTTATTTATCAAGTTATTTACAGGGCAACTAGGAGGTCTGAAAAGTTTTCTGACATCAAAACATTCCTATAGGACATGATCTATTTTCTAGTTTCCTCAATGGTGGAAAACTTTAATTTTCTATACATTGGTGATCATTCGTATCGATACTTTGTCTTTTTGCAGTAAATTGTCTTTTTGTATTGTTTATGTAATTTATGTTGAACTGGTCACTGTAGAATTTGTACAAACTTTTGTATGCTAGAATGTTTTTATATTTTGCGATAAAATTCTATTTTACTAGGACTGCCAATGACAATGCACAATGCAAGGTGTATAAAGTCAGGGTTTGCCAAGGTTGGAATGGAAGAATTCAGCAGGAAGCCCTGACCTTAAAGATTGCTGACCATTTTTTGGACACTGACTGCACCTCACCCCCTTATTCAGCATCAGTCCCTGATTTCATTTAAGGCTCTTGTGGCTAAATAAAAACTAATTTCCACAGCTACACCACAAAATCTAATTTCAAAAAGCCCCTCCAGAGGAGTGGAGCTTATCATAACAGCAATCTTTAATAAGATGTTTAAAACGGAACTGGGCATGATGGTTACGTGTCAATAAAATATATATCTGCCTGGTGACACAATAACCTTTAGACCGACTCCTGAAGTAGTTTCTTCTTATTTTTAATGCAGGATGTTAACTTGACATCAAAAGGAGTTTTTTTAATTTAAGGTGTAAGATTAAAAGATTTTAGATGCTCATACAGCGAAAATATTTATTTTTTAAATAATTTTGTTTACTTATAGTCATAACATGAGGAAAGTCTTTTTATAGAACTGGAAAATTTTCTTGTGTCCTCTTTTCTTAACTGCAAAGTTAATTAAAGGCTGACTCATATAGCAGACACTGTCCTACCACCTACAGCTGGCATTTAGCAGGTTATTAATAAGAATAATTACTATATAGATCATACATTCAACCTTACATATTTTAGTTTTTCATATCTTCAACCATTATGAAAATATAATATTTAGTAGATTCGTATCTTTAATAAAAAACAATATCAGCACCGAGGTCATTCTTATTCTTACAAATGCTTTCACCCTCAATTAGTATTAGTGCTATACTTGACTGATAATTTCCTTTAAGATGATGCAATATGATACCTTGAGTGATAACAATTTCCCAGGAATGGTATTACATAAAAAGTTATTTAAATAATGAAAAAAAAAATGTTGATCCAACTGTTAAGTTTTGTATAAAATGAATTTCTTAAAATGAAAACTGTCTCTAAAGTCCTGTAGCAAAAGGTTTGTCCAGTCTTTTTCTATAATTTCAAAAAAGAGTTTAGATGATGTGGCCTGCTTCTGATTTATTAGCAGGTCTTGGAGACTTGGAGGAAAAGTCATTGTGTCTGTTTTCCTAATCTGCAGAAAATGAAATCAGAGGGAATCAGAATAAAGAGATAATGAGGATGAAGAGAAAGGAGTTTCACTTGACAGTGCTTTTTGATCCACACCTCTTCCCCAGAGATTCACGTGCATCTAAAACACAGATGCATACAGCTTTCAGGCCCCCAACCCTTGGTTAGCAGCCAGATCTCATGAAACGGAGGGTGTTACCCATTCCAGATGATATCCTAACTTTGCTGCCAGCTTTAAACACTTCGATATTGTGAATATCTTACTTCCGTAGTCTGTGTGTAAAATCTCCACGCAGTATGCATTTTTCCCCTTCCCTTCTGCTCTTCCGCTACTCTAAGATGGGGGATGGATCCGTAATTGAATCCAGAGGCTGTTTTTGTTGAAATTTCTTTCCATTATAATGTTGCCCCTTTCACAATAATTATGTGAGCTCTCATTATAGCAAAGCTGGGCGCTATAGTAGTCTTTATTACAAGGCTGCTGCTTTTACATTAGTCTGTAGAGATGTCTGTTCACAAAAGACAATTCAATGTCCAGCTATTGCTTATGTGTCCATGTAGGGGGAAAAACAGCAGGGAAAATATTTAAGTGTGCAGGGACATGCGTCCTCAAAACTGTCTTAAACCTCCTGCTTCTAACAGCTGTCTTTGATAAGGCTAAGAGCAGAAGAAACAGTATTGGGGCGTAACTGCGCTTAGGGCCTTTTGTCTGTCCCAGAAGCCAGCAATATTGTGTGCTCAACCTCCACCCCCTCCTCTACACATACTATCCACACATGTCACCAGATGTCTGAATGAGAGAGAGAACTAGATTAAACCTGATATAAAGTTATTTGTATAAATTATTTAATATAACGTTAGGTTTGTACATTTTTAGGCTCAAATGAAAGGATTTACATTTACGGCATTTGTCAGGCGCCCTTATACAGTGACTTACATTTATCTAATTTATACAACTGAGCAATTTGGGGTTAAGGGCCTTGCTTGGGGGCCCAGCAGTGGCAACTAGGTAGTGCTGGGGATCAAATCCTAATCCTCTAATTAGCAGTCCAACATCTTAACCACTGTGCTACACCTTCTATCTTTGAAGATAAAAAATGTATCTTAAACTTGTATAAAAATATCCATACATTATCGCAACATCTTTTAAACATCAAGAAGATTTCAATAGTTTTCTTATTTAAATGTCATAAATATGGATGAATAACCGGCATCATTTGCCTTCATTTTCAATACTATCTCTAATTCTGTAAGTTGTAATATTGAGGCTCATTTTTCTTACTAACATTTGTAACATTGTCTTGGCCAATTTTTCTACCTCTTTTATAAACAAAACCCATAAATTGTTGGCTTCAAATCTGGAACAAAAACTAAAAAGCTTCTCTCAAACTTATTTTTCCATTTAATTTTCCTTCCTTATTTTGATTTAAAATTGTTGTCTTTCATTTTCTAGTTTCTTTTTTTCCTATTTTTTATTTAAAACACCCAAACGATGTTAATTTGCACAGTTAGTGTATATATTAATTATTTAAATCATATCCACATTATTCCTCCTGCACAACACAACTACTGAAGAAGTAATGAAGACTGTTTTGTTGGCCAAAAGCGAGTGAAGGGAAAATTCCTCCTTGGTAGAATATCTATTGGACATCATACAGACTGTCACTTTTAATATTAGGTCGAGATTAAGTAAGTAGTTCTCACGTAAACACACACGACTGTACGGCTAAAGTCTGAAGAGGTAATACAATTGTTTTAAATCAAATTCCAATTAATAAGAATTCTGAAAATTACATTGTGTCTCTGAACTTTTAAACACACACACACTTGACCTTGGAGCTTTCTCTCTCTTTCTCTCTCTCTCTCTCTCTCTCCAGCTGGGTACAGCTTGACAGCATGCACTGCTGCGTATTTAACAGGTCCCTTGACCCTGGAGCTTGTCTGAACCAGCTCTGGCACACAAAGACCCCAAGCATGGCCAGATTCTGCAAAATTTTCCCCTCTTTCGTCCAGCTTACTTATGAAAGTGTGTTAGCGAAAAAGAGAGGCTTAGAAAGTTTGGTAGACCCAAACTGTAATCGGCTGCTCTGGGTACTGATATCCTGATTGTTTTCTTCGCTGTTAAACAGCCTCAGTGTTACTGTCTCAGGCAGGAAGGACAGAGAAAGGAAAACACAAAGCTATGGATAATAAAGGAAAAGCCTTCATTTCTCATCGCTGTATTATCAACAGGGGAGTTTGTACTGGCCACTGTTTAACTGTTAAACCAGGAATGTGCACGTAGATCCTGCTTCATGCTTGGTGTACATCAGTAGGCGTTTCCCATATAAAAACAACGACTTCTGATTTACCATATGGGAGGGAGGCTCAGAAATGGGTAAATAACTAGGAAGCCTTCAACAGGCAACAGTTTTCTGCAGCTTGGGGAGAGGGTGGAGGGGCCCACATGCTCAGTTCTATCTGTTAAACACGACAAGACAGAAGAGGGAGGAAAAGATTTCATCAATAAGCTAATATTTGGTTTCTTTGATTCGGAATCCCAAGCAACAAACCTTTCCTATTTTTAACTTTTTATATATTTAAATTTACAGAAATTATATTACTTGAAATTGTGGTGAGAACATTTTTGGAATTTCTAATGATATCGAAAAAAAATGTTTGTTCTATATTTGGTTAATGCCTATAAAGTATTTAGATAAGTGAATATGATTTAAGAAATAGATCACTGGCTTGTCTTAATATACTATAATGCTTATTTGAATACTTACAAAGATTTTGTGGCTCTGATTCAGCTTTCTGCAGTCTTTAAACACACACCAGAGTCGGGATACAGAGTCCACATGGTTTTAGTCACATGATTAATTACTCGGTTTCTTCTGTAAACACACAGAAATCGTGAGTCTTTCTTGTGCTTATGCTGTTCAATGTGAATATTAGTTGAAGTATTAGTATTAGTATTGGTGAGTATTAGTTAATTCCTGATGGAAACGACGGCTCTGAAAATAAGCAGGGAGCAAATCGGCAGGGTTTTGGGGTTAAGGTTGAATGCATGCCAAAAACAAATGACCCTTAGTGATCCCTGACTTCCTGGCTAGATTTGACCCATTCACACCAACACCCTTTTGGTTCCTCTGTAGTACACTGCATACCAGAGCATGCCTTGCACACAGATGCAGCATTATGTGTTCCACAGATTGATCGTTGCCCCTCCACTGGGTGGTGGTGTTCTGCAGATATTGAAAAAATGCCAGGTCTTTTTTTTTTCTTGAAGCATGTGGCTTTGGAATTGATTTAAGCAAATCTTATACACTGAAGCGAGATAGGAAAGTAAAAGAAAAAAAGGGGCGAAGGTTAATATGTGGTCTTGCAGCACACCAGTATACAGTATAAATAAAGCATAATAAAAATGAAGAGGTTTAAAGACGTAAAAAAAAAACCCTGTCAGTTATACCGTGGGAAAGAGGAAGAGCATCTCCTGCACGATGCAGAAGTCTTTTTGAAGTAGATTATGGATGAGAAGTACTTAGGAGAAATGTCTATGAGGAGCATCAGGAAACTGACCTACAGCACATGATAGTGAATGTCAGACTAGGTGCTGTTAAGTTAATGACTTTATTAGATAATATTATGATTCGGGGTCCTGTGATGCAATCAGCTGAAATAAGTGGAAAAGGCAGTTTTAAGGTGGTGCATCTGAGTTTCTTCCAATAGGGTGGGATTTAGACAGGAAACTGCACACTGCAACATGAGCTGGAGCAGGAATATGTGAAAGTCTGTATCGTGTTTTGTGCAACGTTTCAACAGGAAAAAGAGCCAAACTTTCCCTTCCTGTTTTTCTAGTCTTTGTCCTGATGATTTCCTTAATTAGGGTGCAGATCTGACATGCTAATTAGACATAAGAAGTGATGTCTATTTTGCATACATTAATAAAACAGTGAGACTCCATCATTAGTATGCGCCAGCTAAGGTCTTACTTAGCCTTCTTTTAGCATACGCAGTGTTGTGGATTCAGGGGCAGGGGTGTGGGTTTTACATTGATCAATCAACTTACACTAACTACTGGAAGGCTTCATTCTGCACTCCTTTAACGGATGGTGCTTTTTGATTAAATTCTCAGTGGAAAATGCTGAATGGAAAAAGCAGCGCTACAGTGAAAAGGGTTCCAGGATCACCCTGAGCAGAAGTAATATATTTTTTCCATTTTGGGTTTTTATTGTCTTTTTTCATACTTTGAGGTTTTGCACTGAAAAACGGAAACAAAACAACTAATGGTACAAACTGAGTATCTGAACAGTGTGCTTATGTCAAAATGACACAAACACACCGTTATAATCTTTTGTACCACACACACACATTGACTGAACTGGTCTGTTGAGCAGAAAAAAAGCTTTCTTGAATTTTATCCATAGAAAAGTGATGCTGTTACTCCAAATTAAAATGATGGTACTTTTAACTGAGTTGTTTTTTCACTTGCTTTTAAGGTGTGAAGCATCTGTTGGTGTATTATATTATGCTGTTTTCGGGTGTTAAAGTATGAGCTATTGCCTTTTTAAGAGCTAAGTATTGTGTTTGTAAATAAACTTTTGTTTAGAACATTTAGTAGTTTAGTTTTTTTACCGTCTGACACTTTAATAGGGTTGGGTTGAATTATAGCATTTCTGTTTATTATTTATAGTTCTTACTGCCTCTTATTGAAGTTTGGATTAAAATAATGCAATAAAACCTTTAGATATTAAACATATTTATTCTGTGGCAGCTGAATACCATTAACTAAAATTAGCAGCCAATAGAACACTTACATGAGGAACTTTAGCCCAGGGTTTACCAAAAATACCACAGTAAAAATAACTAGTCTAAATATCATACATTTTGAACATTATTAAGCAGTAAAAAATAAATAAAAACAAATCAGTGAATTTATTTGTTTTTACAATTGATCACAATTACTTTAGACAAAATCGACTGTGTTTATGAGGATCTTTAAACAATTTTGTTGATATTTATGATTTGTTCAAGCATTTGTGCACCAAAACAGGTAGCTCAAGCACAAAAAACAACCCATAAGTCTTGAATCGAATCTCACACCTGAATGATTTAAGATCACATTTTAAACACTGAAGTACTTTTTAAACAAAATACTTATTTACTCTTGCCTGAATCTTGATATTTTGTACTTGTACTCAAGTGACTTATGTCTTAACTAGCAATACTTTTAATAATATAAAAATTGTCACTACTCTTTCCACCACCAGTCTGGATAATATCCATGTGTGCTTCACACCATCCATATCCATTTTGGGTCATCGCACCGTTAACACAATAGCAGCAGGCACAGCTTGTGCTCACGACTCTAAAACATTCATGAATAAACAAGTTATTGCAAGAAAAATGTCTCATGGCACTGTGTTGACTACAGTGGATCCTAGAATCTGAGTAGGGCTGGGTCTTGTGTATATGAATTTTAGTTTGTGTGTGAGCGAGAGAAGGGGGGGGGGCAGGAGGAAAAGAAGTTGATGAACAATCATACATTCTGTATTAGCTCCAACTCTCCCACCCTTTTGCTTTCTCTCTGTCCGAAATCTCCAGCCCAGCAGGTTGTTTAATGTGTTCCAGATTTCTCCCTGCTGGCCGCCGTATGCGGCTCCCGCCATGGAATTCAGGAGAAAAGACAGCAGACTTGGCAGCAGATGGTCCTCCTTCTCTATAGCTTAACAAGCAGAGGCCTCTTCTGGTCATTTCTAGTAGTAACAGGGGAAAATGGCAACAATGTGTGCACTCAGCAGTAGTTGTGTACAGCCCATACAGTGCATATATTGATTTAGTATGAGCCTCAGATCTGTAATTAAACTGACAGAGCATATATACTATTATATACATCCATCAAGGCACCAGGCAAACACTTACTCAAACACACACACACACCTAGGGGTATGTTTTCAGAAGGTTAAATAAACCCGTGTGATGTAAACCCGTGTATACATATAAAATTGCACCAAACAGATTGCAACCTGAGTTCAGGATCGAACTTGCAGCCATAGCAGACCATATGCACTTCTCTGCCTAGTAACTAACTAGTTAGTTAGTTAGTTAGTTAGTTGGAGAGAGAGAGAGAGAGAGATTGCTGTGCTTCTACTAAATAAGTGACTATAGACTTAGACATATGCACGGCCAAAAGTCTTGTATTGCCACTAGATGGCAGAGGATAACAAAAATTGAAGCTCCCAGCGTGCGTTGGGTTCCTATGAAAAACTTACATCAATACACATTTGGTTTTAGATGAGAATAGGGAATATGGGGCCTATTAATACACACCTCTGCTAGATGGAGATAGATTACATTTCAAAAATGTGAAGAAAGGCCATGGAGAATTCTGCACTGGGCAGGTAATGGGTATTAGATCTTCAGATTCAGGCTACAGCACAGAGGTTGGGGGTGTCCTAATTGAAGAGTTGTGCACGACTCCCACCTACAGCAGCAGTACAGGAGATGCTGAATGGTCATGAACAGAAAGATCCCTCAGGCTTTCTAGCCACTCTTGTCACATCAGATTTCAGTGACGGGTGGTGCATTTGGTACCTGGTGATTTACCCCACTGATACACCTCTTAATACCACCATTATCATGTCTCAATTATAGAAACCATCAATACTATACAAAAACACAATATAACACTGCATGGCATTATAGATAAAGAGAAAACATTTTTATTAAAGCAAGAAACCCAGTTAAGACTCCAAACCTCTACACTACAACTGTACCAGGTACATCTGGAGCAGTTCAGAATCAATATTTATGTTAATATAAATATAACATCACAAAAACATAAATAAATAACGTATATCATACATTTAAAGGCTTTAAGCGAGCGTTACCGTTCAGCAGCACTGGTCTGGAAGTGGTGAACAAACTCTTTCTCAGGCTAAGAGAAGCTATTTTAGCCGAAAAGTCCTTCTCCGTCAGCCATTGTGGGCGTAAAAAATCTAATTTAACTGTACAAACGCGTTTCACTAGTCTGTGCTAAGCTGTAAGAATTTACTCTGTTCAACCCATCAGAGGACGGAAAAATGCTGATCTTCATCGTGCGCCAACTAGAGCCTTGGAAGGCGGGTTTAAAAATCTGATTGGTTAAAGAAACAGTCTTTAATCATATAAACCAATTAGCAATCCGCCAGTACTAATATAGTTTAAGGTACATGGGAAGCACTACTGATTTTGAAGGGTTTGGCTGACTAGACTAACATGGCAGCACAAAGAAACTGAAATCTGATTGGCCAAAAAAACAAAAACAAATTCAGCATCCACATACATGGAAGCAGTGCAGCAAGAGAAAGAGAAATGCTACGAATTAAAGAGAATAAACTGTTGGGAATAAATTGACAATTTAATGGAAGATATATAAGAATCTAGGCTGTTCAATGTAGGTCAGACTCTGATGGTGTTTAGGCCAGAAGAGAAGGACTTGCTGACCCTGACTGTACACTACTGTCAGATTTGCATTTAGGAGTTAAGGAAGGTACTTACATTATACAGGTTAATCTATATGAACTATGCTGCAATGATACTCTAAACAATTGAAATTGCAGTATTTTTTTTTGGCATTCCACATCCTGCAATTAGAGATGCACAGATTGTAATGTGGACGCTGAAATGATATCTAGTGCAGCCCTAATATAATGCTTTATTACATGTTTCCCTGTCCTGCAGCTACTCTCAGGTCCAATAAGAAGCTTTCAGCTAAACAGTTTACAAAAAATCCAAGAGACTGAACAAACTGCATTACAGGATATGCTACAAAAGCTGCAATAGATGACGTTTAAAAGAAATCTATGTATCTAAATATCTACTGGCTCTGCAAGTGTTTAAGTACTCGGTCTGTTCCACTTCAGTATTTTGCTAAGTCCGTCACATTTTTTAATTACACACAGTTTTAATGTTTATCTAATCATTGTCTATACCACAACCCTGTTAGAGTCTAAATGTGAAAGTTGGATCAACGCACAGTCCTTGATTAGTGATAACAACCTTTTATTGAAAAATATAGTTATGTTACAATTTCAAACAAGGCCATCCAAGCAAGAAAAATGTAGAAAAGGACAGTAGTAATGACTAACAAAATGAGACTCGATTCTTAAAGAACTTGAAATTAAATTTAGCTGGCACAGCAAATCAAACCATTTCCTATATTTCATTTTTATAATCAAAACTCTATAATCAAAGCAAAAAAGAGGTAAATATCATGACACTTAAGAGATATTCTGCTTTTCTGCAGTTTAGGCAAATACACTCAAGCTAAGCATTTCAGTAAATTAAGTAGGTTTTAGCCCTGTATTTGAATAAAGTCACTTAGGAGCCCAGACTGTGAAATCCCTTGTCTCATGATATACAAATTGCTAGTTTAATTTAGGATTACATGGCAGATTATATTTGGCACTTTTTGTCATTTCTACTTAAGGCTGCTGCTAAACGCTTAGCAAAGATTTCTTACAGATAAACTCATTTTTGGGCGGCTATTTCCTGTAGTCTACAAAAGATAGAAATGTAATAGACAAGCACACCAGTGGAGACGGGGCACCTAAAAAGGTTTCACTCAAACATTTTACAGCATGACTTCTGTTAACAAATTATTTATTTAAAAATATATACATATGCGTTAGGGCAAAAGCTGTCCCTCACCCAGGTGATTTTTACACTTTTATTCTGAATGGAATACACTACGGCTGAAACTAAAATCCAGTATCGTTGAATTATTGCGTTGTCTTCTTATTTGCAATGTCTTTCTTAACCAGCTGGCTGCAGAGCTATATAGTTACTGTCACATGATGAGGAAGGAAGTGGTGAGAAAGACACCAAATAAGCAACGAGTATACAAAATCTTCTACAAACAGGAATCCCCCTTAAAAAATGAAGCTCTCCAGCTGTCACCACTGCTAACACAGAATTATAGACAGTTAGTGGAAGGAATAACAGAACACAAAACATCTGTCACCGCACCCCCTTTCAGTTTCTGGTTTGTTATCTTTATCACAGAATGATTTCCTATCCTTTTCTGCCGCCTTAATAACAGTGTCTAACATGATGTGTAATCAAAATCCTTCACACTAACTACAATGTTGTAATTACTGTCAAAGGTGTTGCACTTATCATCATGCCAGCCAGACACATACTATGTCCTGTGGGCATACTGTGTTAACTGCATGATCCTTTAAACCTCCAGCAGAGAACATGCTTACTGTGTAGTGAAAACAAACGTGCGCCCGGAAATACCATTAACCTATTACACATGACCAAAAACCTTACACACAAATACCCAATGATGGAGTCCAAAAATGAAAAGGCAACTGATGATGTCCCCTCATCATTACTCACATGAATGTCCAATGGCAAAAAAGTGGCAGCTGTCAGACACGGGCTCCGTGAATATGTTAGACAATGGTGCAATAGAACCACCTGCATATGTTTTGCTCACTTTTAATACAGGACCAAAGGCAATTTATAGACTTTCAGTTTAATCAACTTTGTGTCACAATTGCTTGCATGACTTTAACCCCATAAACAGTCTTAACGGTCTTACACCCGGATCTCATCATCTTCGTCCTCTAAGAAAGAGGAAAAGGCTCCTTCTTCCCTAGGGTGGTAGCTGTAGTTGGTACTGCCAATATCTTCTTGATAAAACTGAAACATTTGTTTGTCCTCAATGACTTGGGAGCCAGAGCTAGAAACAGAGCAGCTGTCAGAGTGCTGCTGCAGGTTTTTGTGTTGAGGCTCAGGAGTGCTGATGCCCTCGCATTTAATGTTCAGATCTACTGAACTGGATGCATAAAGAGTAGCTTCATTGTCCACCTCTAGGTCCATCTCTTGGTCCTCCTCTTTTATTTTCAGTTCCTCTGGCCTCATTCTCTCCTCCTCTGATCCTTGGTGGCCGTGGAGAGGTGAAGCCCTTCCATCACTGTTTTTGCCCTCCTCAAAGCCCAAGTCATCATCCTCTTTTTCCATGACTCCTAGAATATCTCCTAGCATAGAAGGCCCCAGGTCCACATGAAATGACATAACTGACTCTGCATGCTTCATGCCTCCTCCATTATAGGATGAAGAGGGTCGCAAGTCGGTCAGCTCACCAAAGGACCTCTCATGGAGCTCCAGGTCTAGGCCATGAGACGTTGCTCCATTGGAAGTCTGCTGCATCAAGGGACTAGAGGCCAGGCTCTTAAGCAACCTACCACCTTCAGTATTCCCACCCTCATCATTTAGAAAAGGCAGTGACAGGGCATTCTTCACGTACGTCGGGGAGCCACTTGGAGGTAGCTGTGTGTTGTCACGCTGGTCCACACGAGTAACAGATTGAGACCGCTTGCTGCTTCTGAAGGTTCTGGAAAGTAGACCTAACTTGGGAGAGCGGGGATTGGAGGTGGCATCCAATGGAGGTGGCTCACCAGAGCGGGTGCTGAGAAAGGATGTATCCCCAAAAGCATCACCACCCCTGCCCACATGCATAGTGTGACGAAAATCTCCCAGTGGAGCACTAATCATCTCTGTGGTAAGGTCCATGCGGGAGCGTCGCTTAGTCTGAGATGAGCTTGACACTAGTTGCTTCAAGATAGGCATTTTGCCAACTAATAGATTAAATCTAGTGCAGTTAAGTAGGATCTTGTACGATTGGGTTGCAGGCAGTTTCCAGTGATCTTGTGAAATCTGTGGAAAGAAACAAAGCAGATACTATAAACATCTAAACAAAGAAAACAGATATTCTAAAAGTCAAAAGCCAGATAGCACAAAAGGCCAACATATTTAAGTTAAGTGCATTCCACTGCTGCTGGTTCATAACAATTTTAGTGTAATGAAAAGTTAGTGGTGGAGCAGTTCCAAGATATCTTATCTGCAAGAAAGGCTTGTATAGCATTAGATACTTTAGAATGCGGTATAACTGCCACTGCATGAGTCAGACAGAAACATCTTGATGGGTCATTTCCCAGAGTTCACAGCTTGAGCCTTTAAGCCAAATTTAGTCAATACTAAGATAAGATAGGGACACAGAACTGACAGAGATATGGTGAACGATGATATCCAGCCTGGTTGACCAATGTTACAGTGTTCATTAAGGCTGTCACAAATATTACATAATCGCATGTTCGCAATTCTTTGACCTAACCACGATCGTTGAACCCAACCGCAATAATTGCACACTTTTCTTAGCCACAAGGGGAAGTGTACCTGCAGCACCCTACTTTCAACTAGAGTAAGTGAATGGAGCAGCGTGATTTAAAAGTTGGAGCTTTGTTGTTTCCAAGCAGGCTTTAATAACACTCCATTACAAGCTCGACTCATGTTAACAGCCCATAATGCAACTGCATGGAGTATCAGTGAATTCATATGTTGCAAAACAAAAACACAAAAGGCAAAATATGAATTTCCTTAAACACTATCTCTAATACATTTTTCAAGTAGAGCGTTAACAAGGCACAAATAGGAGCAATTATAAAATGCTTTGCTTTTTTTTAAAATGCTTTTTTTGAATTGCCTAAAAGTCCTAAAACAAACAATTAACAGTTTTACTTCTTCTACTAACAAACATACGTAGTGAACATGATTTTCTGATGATCAAAGGATTTTTTTTTAACATTACACAAAAACAAAGCAGAAACCTTAAAAATGGGACATTTAGTATCAGCAGTTAACTTTTTTTTCTCACTCAGTATAGTATATTAAAACCTATACAGAATCAGAGTATATATATATATATATATATATATATATATATATATATATATATATATATATATATATATATATAGAATCAGAGTATATTAAAACCCCTACAGAATTCACCATTTCAATGGGGGTATACAATGAATGTGGCTCATATCTGAACAAATACACTTTTTAAAGATTTTGTTCTATACTAATCAAAGAAAATGTTAGTGGTCATTTCTATTCTACACAGTCAAAAGGAATATAAAAGCAAATATTGTCCAAATTTAAACTGCAGAACAATTAATCACAGACAAAAATAAAAGGCTTGTCAAAGAACCGATGCTCCCAGGGTTTTTTTGCCAAGTTACAAACTTCTTATAAGTATAATGCACACGTTATAGCCATATGTCCCAAACATTATTGTGCACAATGTAATTTTAAAATTCATCTGACAATATAATGGTCCTAATATAAATACAATATAAATATACATTTTAGTGTTATTTATGCAAAAATTTATAGTTATTTGTACAGTAACTATTTGACACCGCCGATCATCATGCCTGTAGTAATGTTCTATAATATAATCCCATCTGAACAGTGTTGTGTAGTATAGAGCACTGTGGTGTTCATCACGGCTTGTTAAATTCAGCTTTTCAAAATAAGAGAAAGGCAGTGTTCAGCAGGCCAAACCGGTTTCTTTAGCTGAAGCTAATGAAATATTCATCAGTGCCCCCCCCCTTTTTTTTTTAGAAAAACAATGACTGCGTGAAGTCATTTCTGGTGGTGTTCCATCTGACACTGGCCTTGATCAGTTTCTTACTTTGTCTGTCAGCACTGCCTTTACTTCCTGATGAGCTAATTACCTGTTCTCGTTGCCACAGCAACACTGTGCAGCTTGGAACACGCTTCCTGTTGTCACTGCTTGTGGCTTCTTTTTAAAGCAAAAGAAAAAACATGTTTATTGTCTTTGAGCATAGCTGTCAGTCCTTGTGTCTGGTCCTATACCTCAGGCCCTGAGGATATAAGCTCTTGCTGACATACAGCTGGCATTTAGCATGGGTGCATCTTAAAATATTTGTTAAATTGTTTTACTGATATTCATTTCCATAAAATATTTTCATAATCATTAGGTGGCTAGTACAGGTGGAATCGATTCGTCAATACATCCCGCTTTTTTCTCTAATGATTCGTGAATCAATTCTTAAAAGTTCAGAATCAATTCTAAATTTTAAGAAGTTTACAACCGTGCGGGGCTGCGCATGCAAGACAGTAAAATTATAAATGTAACCGAGAGTTGGTCGCAAGTTAGTAAGTGCGAGCCGAAACGTGGGTCATGATCCATATGGATAATGGATCAACAATGTCCTAGTGCCGACACAAAATTACAACCTCTTAACTTAATAAACGGTTTAGTCTGTTACATAAGCACTGACTGATGCACATAAATATAATGTTGAATTTGCTTAATTTGAACAAAAATGGACAATCAACATCAAATTTCATCAAACCTGTGTGGCAACCACTGGATTAAAAAAAACAAGAGAGAGAGGAGATGAAGCAAATTACTCGGTCGGTGGCGGGTTTTATTGCCAAGGATTTGCGCCTGTTCTCCATCGTGGATAACCTAGGGTTTCACACACAGTTGCAGGTGCCTCAGTCAAGGTACAGTGTGTACAGTTATTGTTCTTCATAATTGTTATAATAATCTGATGTTTCAATGTTTCATTAGGAGCTTGTTCATCCTGAGCACAACTTTGTTAATGAAAGAATTTATGAAACCAAAATCATCTTTTTTAGGATGAATGATATTGTCATACAGAAATTCCAACTATAAACAAAAAGCATAGAAACTCAAATTTTGGTTAGAGAGAGAGAGTGTTATGTATGAGTAAAACATTTGTATGTGTGTGTTTAAGTATCAAACCATTAACATGGTTTACTGGAAGGGCTAATAATCAGTTAAATAGTGTTCATTCCAGAGCACTTTTTCATACTTGCTCTATCAGATTGGGGGGGTGGGAATTATTTATGGACATGGAAACCAAAAGGAGTATGGGGGGCATGAGAAGGCAGCGTGGGAAACTAAAGGCCTCGGATGTTGCCAGTGACTTTCCAAACAGCCCCTTCTGACACTGATGTCAGTAGCAGCACAACGCAGGGGAAACGGCTGGCTTTCTTCATTCTCTTAAAGACTGAAAACATCATCTTCCATCCCTCGCCATCCATCCATTTCACTATCCCCACAGCCTGAATGACCCTTTACATACTAACCCATGACCTTTTGCAACCGAGTTCACAAATACACACATCATAGTCAACGGGGACTGGAGCAAATATTTAAAAGAATTTCTAGGCCAACCGCACGTCTTCTTATGACCACAGACATCTGGCTTAAACAAACAAAAACAAAAAAGGATGACCATGTTGGGAAGTGGCAGTGCAGTGGTTAAGGTGTCTGTTGGTTTTTGTTGTGTAAGAATTGTGTAGTCATACAGATGCTGCATAGTCACTCAGACACTTAATTTGAAACTGATTCCAAGTGGCATGTTTATGGTAGCTAGGAAAATTTGACAACATTCCACAAGACATAATACTGGCCTTTTCAGCCAACATTAAGTAAAATCAAAAGAAGTTGCAGCAAGCGCTAACTGCTAATAAAACTATGCCAAACAGGCAAAGGTGTCGACTAAATGCATCAGACCCAGCTATATTTTCATAGAAAAGTTTATAAAAATTATTTTAAAGGTTTTTGCAACCAAAAAGATTAGTACTGCAAACTTTTAAATGACTAGAACGAGCTGTAGTGAGAATCTGATCCAAGAACCTGCCTCTGCCACAGCTTTCAAATAGAGTGCACACACTAAAGCAACACTGTACTTAGGTGATTAAGAATATTGACAATGCTAAACACATCATTGTTTTCATTGTCAACTATGAAGAGAGCAGTTAATGGGATTAAAGAGATAAAAATCAGCTCAGAGTGCTTTGATGCTATTTACTGGAGATAAGGTGGCCAATTTGAAGTCCTGTTGAGCACAATAGGCTCATTAACCTGATCGCATTGCCTCACACCTAGAGTGAAGACAGACTTCTCTCAACATGAGAGGAACGCTATCGGCACTCACCAAAAAAAACCCTAGGACGATTCATGCCCTTGGATTGGCTCACACCTCCCGTAAAGGCAGCCATCATTTATTTATGGCTCCAAAACCCCCTTTTTATACTTGAAAATGCTGCTTATATAATGACTGGTTTATTCTGTTTTTCTGGATTCTGGGCTAATAAGCATTTTAATTCTTCTCGATCTAAGCTCCGCATTTGACAAGTCTGCCATAAAACACTGATTGCTTATTTTTGGATATTGGTATCACTAGCTCAGCGCTTTCCTGGCTCATTTCCTATAAATCAGCAATAGAAAATATTATATCAGAAAACAAGGGTATAAATCTGCCACAGCTCCAGTTTCATAGGGTGTTCCTCAAGGTTCTGTTCTTGGTCCTTCTGTTTATTATTTTTATATATCCACTTGGTGACATCATACGCAGGCACAGACTTCAATTCCATTGCTATGTTGATATACATACTTACATTTTTACATATTTTACTTACACCAGCTCTGACAGGCCATCACTGGCTGATTCACTTACTGCATGCATCAGGGATATCAAGCACGGGCTGTCCTTGAATTTCCTTATCTTGGTGTCATTATTGACATATTGTTAAAAAATATATTTTTTATATATCTTCGTAATATTGTATGCCTTTAATCTTCTCTAACTATCTGTTGCTGAGAACTTAATCCATGCATTAATTACCTCACTCATCGGGGCACTAAATGGTCTTGTGCCTCCATATCTGTCCGACCTACTCTACCCCTACCCTCCTGCCAGGTCCCTCAGATCATCTGAGCTTGGTCTCTTCACTGTTCCCCGCTATTGGATGTCCACTGTAGGGGGTAGATCTTTTTTTGTTAAAGCACCTAAATTATAATATAAAATACTTCTCAAAAAGCTAGTGTATTTATTTAGGTTATATAATCACGCATGTGATATACTGTATAATTAGGGCTGTGCGATTTTTATTGGATATGTTGTTTTTCCAGTGCACATATTTCACAATGAAACTGTACAGTAAATTGTACAGTACTGCATAAGTGCTTAATAAACAAAATGTAACAATTTGTGTCTTATAAACAGACCGCATAAAATATTTAATTATACCAATAATGTGAAAAAAACTACTAAATTTGTAGGAGCCAAAATTATAGCCAAATTACTATTATTTTGTAAAACAGAATGCAATTTCTGGCAATTCCCATTGATAAGCGTACATATTTAAATATTAATAACTATCGCAACACAACAGTGTTATTTACGGCATATGAAACTAATTACCAATTTAAAAATTCCACTTTCTTTTACTTACACTTCAAACTGTTAGTATTTAGGCTAGTGTAAGCTAGCATGCATCATAAGGGCATGTTAAGACACTAACGCACGAATCCAAAGTTGCCGTATTTGCCATAGACGCTAAGCGCTGAATGTGATTAGGCTGTCTTACAGTGTTGCCATATAGAGTTAAAAGCTTCTATTCCCAAAACTGTCTATTCATTAATCTTGAAAGGAACAAAAGTACGGAGAAAGCATTTTTTACACCGGTTTAGCTAAATCATTAGCCTAACTGATCCCAAACCTGCCCAAATTTGTATACCTGTCCAAATATTTAAAAAATAAATTTAAAACCCGTTCAATCTGGCAACACAGAAGCGAGTGTGGATATAACCCAAGTAAACTCTAATTAATGAACATCTTAAAAAAGCACACAAGAAGGTTGCAGTATCCTGAATTAAAACAATAAATGAATTAATAGCTAAAATGGCTTTGGAAATAACAATCTCACCGGTTTCTCGCTCTGGTAGCAGACTGAGGTAATGAGCAACATTGACCTATGAAATGTCTGTGGGTGACCAGACAATCAGATTTTGTATTTTTTTATGTCTGGTGGTATCTTTTCTTGTCGCCTTCCAACTGCCAAACAGATGGCTCAGGGTTAAGGTGGACTACCAACCCGAAGATTGTGGGTTTGATTCTCAGCTCCACCAAACTGCCACTGTGGGCCCCTGAGCAATGCCCTGGATAAGGGCGTCTGCCAAATGCTGTAAATGTAAATTTGTTTAGATAATTTTGCACACGTATTCAAATCTGAACCTAAATAAGCAGCTTGGTATCCGATCCTTAGCAGTCTCAATCAAGTTGTAAACATGTCTGCAGATGACATTTTGATCCTGATCCATGCTAGGTTTATGCTTATCATAGATACTTATGGCTGGGCAAGGGAAAGCAGAGGTAAACCATGTTGTTCAGGTTTAAAAGCAACAGTAGGAGAAACTTGCAAAACTTGTTAAAAAGTAACCTAAATGCATTTTTCTAAAGAGCAGACATATGAGCCAGACAAACAAATTTATTGTCCCAGTCCATAAAAGCAAAATACAAATTTGAATGTGCATCGTACACCTACAGCAGAAGAAAGTTGCTCAATATTACTGATGTGCAAAACTAAAATGGATTAAAATACTACAGTGATTTTTGTTTTGTTTGTGATTTTTAGTGTACTTGTTTAGTACCTACATTCTGACCTCCAACTAATCTTAATTTATTATTTCAATTTACTATACTAGATCTAATGTAAGTAAAAACGCTTTTCTAAAGGGGGAAAATATCGGGGGGAGGGTCTTTTCAAGATCATGTCTGAAGCTTCTCCTTTCCATGTCAGAACGCTATGCACCAACCCCCTTTGCAGTCAGAATAAAAGCAATAGAGTGCATACAGAAGCATCACATGGGCTCAATATGGGGTGTGGGGTGGGGGTCGGACAATAAAAACAAATGATAAACGAGTACTCTCCAATGTTAGCGGAAATCTCAGTCACCACCCTTCCTGGATACAACCTTCCATAAACACACCATTTACAGCTTTTAAGATCACACACTAAACAAACAGCTACAGAGGCAGACACAATCATAAGGCTAGTTTTTTTAAATACTGGTAACAGGGCTGATGTTTCTGCTTAAAGGCTTGTCTGTTTATGTTTTTGCACATCTCAATGATTAAAGACTAAACTCAGAGGGTCGTAACTAATTTAGACCATAAACTATGATAGCAATGTCTATGTGCGTCAGACATGATGCATAGAGATGAGGCGCACACATGAACAACATTAAACAAGTAATCAAAGCTTCTGGTCAGTATAAGTTTGGTGCTTCTAAATAAACCAACAAATATTTCACTATTATGGTTGAAACAATGTAAACCCATGACTAATCACACTACTAATAGATAAGGAGGTCTGGCGTGCAGTCATCATTGCAGCTTATGCTAAAGGTGCTCATTAGGGTTGAGTTCAGTGTTCCTTAAAAGCCACTTGTCCACTTACATAACACTGTTGGCAAATAATGTGTTCACTAATCTTGCTTTCTGCACAGGGGCACTGTCATGCTGAAACATGTCTGGGCCCCATATTAACAGTAATGGGAAACAATTAATTCTACAGCAGACAATTTATACATGTTGTGACAATAGTTTGGGAAAGGCCCACATATGGGTGTAATGGTCAGGTGTGAACATACACCATAAGGGCATGGGGTGCATTTGTTTTATTTTTCTTTTAAGTCTAGATGTCAAGGTGTGATACTGGCGGATTTTAATTACAACCAGTCTTTTTAATGTTTTTGGCATCAAAAGTCGCCGCACATATCTGTGATATCAGGTGGATCAAAGGACCAATTAATTTTAATGTTTAAATTACACATCTGTAATTAATTAATTTGCCTAACCACAAAAACTGAACTGATATACGTTAATTAAGCATGTTTTGGAACATCAAACAATATTTTTAGGTACGCTGTTGATGATCTAATAATTTAGACAGCAATATTAAGTTTAAGTAAAATGTGTTCAAACCAATTAGCAAAAGGGCTGCCATAAAACAAAATCATGATTACCTGCTTTTGATTTAAATGATCCATAATATCATTATTTATTTATTTTTTTTTTTTTATTTTTTTTTTTACACATTTATGATTTCCTATCGCTATCAAAAAACAAAGTCAAATAGCTTATTATCACGCAAAAACGTGCAGAGTTCAGTTATGTAATAAAACAGTAAATCTTGTTGTTGTCTATTTCATTAAATAGATGTGAACGCTGCCCCTGTATGCGGAGAAAAAGCACTGAAGTACATGTTTACTTTTTACTGATTCTGGTGTCCTACATGCAGTGTGCTGATGGGACACAAACACCAAAGTGATTGAGGACATCTTTAAGTTCACACCAGTTGTAAACAAGCTCATGGTGTCAATATAACTGGCAGTAAGGATGGCTTATTGTCAGAAACCGACATGGCTGTAGCGCTCACTTACTAAACAGCTGCTGAAATGCTCTGTATAATGGGATCTGTGGCTAAATGAGGAGCTGTGTTTACTTATAAATATGTAAACACAGTCACGCAACTCATACACAGAAGCACCAGAATGAAAGGTGTTAAAAAAAAAAAAAAAAAAAGATTTTCTGGTATACCTCATCACATTACCATAGGAAACACAAACAAAGAATGCATAAAAACATCACAGGAGTCTTTCACTGACTGAAACACGATCCAGCTATTGGATGAAAATGGATGACCTCGCTCTCAGGGTAGCAGGGTTATATAAAGTTTAAGAAGCTTGTGGATCAAAGGACTGCCATAATCTGGACCCACACAGCAAGAATGCTACTAAGACCTAACTAGTAGATTACGTCCAATTAACCTTGTGGTTCATTGCTTAAGGCAGAAATCAAGTGGAAAAGGTATCTGCTTACAAAAAAAAGAGAACAAAACTCTTATTTCTGTTTACACTGCAGTTCAAAGTAAGATGTTTGTATACAGTCTGTGCCCAAACTTTGAAAATCTCTTAAAAAAAGGTTAGGAGAGACTGACATATGACATCACCGGTTATACCCGCAGCAGCAGGGTGGGGGCTGGGTGCTCGTTTGAGTTCTCCACTTTCCCTCGCTTATCAGCATAATAAATATCCCACATGATAAATGAACTTTGACTCCTGCTGCTAATCTGTGCTAATATGCGATTTGACTGTCGCTTGGCATGCCACGTCAAAAAAAATTGTGTAACGATATAATGTTGCAGCATAACATCAGTAACACAATCAACACCGACCATTACAGCAAGCCTATTTACTACTATAACCGAGGTAATCCCGGATGAGTACAATGATGCAGTGTACAGTGGAAGGTTCCAAATCCTGCATAAAGGCATTTTGTTGCCTTGTTTGTTTTAAAGAAGCTGATTTTAGCAGTTAACATTTACACGAGCAGTCATGTGAGCAGCGTATGATGGCTCAAATAAAGGCTGTTCTAGAATTTTAAGTTAGCCACACTGTGTACACCAGAGTAACAGCCATGCTATTTTCAACCATAAAACCGTTAAATATTGATTGGCAAACAAAGTAACCCCATGTAAAAATAAACAGCAGGAAGTTGAAATTTTTATGTCAGCCTTCCTCCGCTCGCTTTTTATTAGTCGGTTGTAAAGGCAGCAGAAAAAGTTTGTAAATCGTAGTGTCTAGAACGGAATTCATATATCAATTTGCGTATAAATCCAGAATTTCAGATTACTACATTATTAGTGTTAGGTAAATTACTGCCAAAATTTTCTTCCATTGTCCGGTCTGATTATTCTGTATATGTGAATACAGCAATAATAGCTGTTGTTGCTGCCTCCAGCGTTGCACAGCAGAAAATTAATAGGCCTAGAACATCCTCCTACCTTGAAACGTAAAAACCCTCGAGTGTGGAAAGTTCACCTGCTGATTACTGGCAACATCTTAGGGGGTCTAAACTCGACGTGATAGAGATTAAAGGGGAATAAATTTAACTGTAATTACTTTAGGAGCTCTGCATTCAATTATACTACATATATAGTGCCCTTCAGTTCAGTAAAAAGATGTGTGATTACTTGCACAGATCGGTGGCTTCCTTTAAAACTAATTAAAAAGAAAGAGAAGCACGTGGTGACCTGCTTATGGTACATTTCACCACCACATCAGTGTCAAGGGCAGGGCTGTAATACTTGTTGAGCAGTCCGCCGATTATATGGCGATAAAACTATTCAGGCTGCTGAACTTTTGTACACCGTATTGTTAAAAAGTAGCAAATTTTTCTCTCTTTCTTACTGCCTTTATTATAAACCTTCCAATATGAATATAATGGACTATTACAAATAATTTAAGGCAGATGTTTAGATTCTATTCACCAATTATTAGCTAAACATAAAGAGCTACAAAATGTGACGAATAAATAGTATCTCTTGGGTGACAAGAAAAAGATTTAGTAGTTTTATTTCTTAAGATTGTGGCTTTAATAAAGCACTATCATTTAATTAACTGTGCTTATTACACGCTGGAAAAAGGAGCCCATATGTGGTTCCTGGTTGCTTTTTGTTCTCTCCATGTTTACACATGACCTTGCAGCACTCTATTAATGATTTACACTGCAACTAGTGAACATTTAGACAAAACATTATTTTATTAACTAACTAAGGGTTTAAATACAGAACAACACTATTTATTCCTATCAAAGCGATTAATCTGTACTGACACCAATCTAATCAAAGTATAGGGATCTAATCAAAAGCTTAAAAATCTCTCTCCAAGCCCAGAGATATTTATCTCAGCAGTAAACTTTCAAACATTACACAATAAGGCACTAAGAATAAATAGTAATGGTAATTAAAGCAAATATAGATAGGAAGTGGAAAAAAGAGAAAAGTGTGTGAGGTTCGTGAATAGAGAACTTATAGACGGGACAAAAAGAAGATTGGGAACAATAATGTTCTCCCAGGGCAACAGTGGCATAGACAGTAAATAAATAAATAAAGCAGGTAAAACAATTATTGTGTATTTTAGCGACAATATTTGAAAAGCGTGTGTGCGGGTATGTGTGTTTGTCGGTTTGTGACCGGCTGCGTTATCACTAGTTAATATTCAACGGTTTTAACTGAACTTTAAAAACACAAACAGGCAACGGATCTTGTTTTTAATAGTGAAATCATCGACAAAATATGAAAAATGATGCAAAATTACAGAATTCTATGCCTTTCGTTTGGACGCTGTCAAAAAAATATATTCAAACGTAACGTACCTTTTATCAACAGTCACGCGTGCGGGCGACGGTTTGTACTTTCATCTCCAGGTGACTAGCTTCACTGTTTCCTCCCTTCTTTTTAGTCACATTCGCTTCACAACTTCCTTATTTTTCTCGCGAATATATAATTTAACAACCGCAAATACACATCACTAATCAATTTCGACAAAAGACACGAACTCCACCGAAGAAACGCATCTTTTCTGCTGTTCGGCGGACAACACGCACTGCTCGGAAAGAAGCTCGCGCAGCTCAGCCGTTCCTTTCTGAGACACGCCTCCGCTGCGCATGCGCGGAAAAAACCAGCCTGAGCCCGAGGACAATGGAGAATGTATTCACAGGGTGGCTCGTGGCTTTGGCACATAATCACAGCCCATTTGTGTTTATTCGCTTGATCTCAGCTGATCGAGTAGGCAAAGCTGCTATTTCCTATCAGTTGGACACTGGTCACTTGTTGTAGACATATTAAATCGAACAAATTAATGAATTTTATATAACACACAAAGAAGCATGCACAACTAATTTTTTTTTTGTCTTTATACGTTGTTTAATTTCAAAGACAAATCAGTTACTAACCTGTGAGACAGAATAATAATATGTGCTGCGTTCTTCCTTAAAGACCTATTTATGTGTCCTTTTAAGTGAAATGCAATATCCTACCAGGCTAATTCAAGCCGTCTGATGTCCATCATGTTTTCTATGTGTTCATTTCCACAAAGGAAAGACATTCATGCTTTTGCTATGGGCTATTTGTAAGAGACATATCCACTTGCAAGACAGAGCCATTGGCACCGCTACTTAAGCTGACTGGAATTTTCAAACACTTAGATCGTTACCACAATAATCAGAACTGGAGGAAATGGTTTTAGTTGATTAGTAAGATTAGTTGCCGTTGAATTCAACAGTTTATCAGATATACTAACAAATTAGTGCATCATACAAACCATAACTGAGGATTTGTCTTTCAACAGCATGGATGTAATTCTCGCAGCATTGTTAAGGTCACCTCTCATCCCACACAGACTGTTTTCTCTCCTACCCCTCTGGGATAAGGTTCAGGTGTCTAAAAGCCAAGAGCAGCAGGTTAGGGGAACAGTTATTACCCCACAGTGATCTTCTTAGTGAACTCAACTTCCCCCCCCCCCCAAGTAAAATCCCCCCCCCCACACACACTGATAAACCCATCAGTACTGTAAAATATCTTTGTATACATCCTCTGTACGTTCATCTGTATAGATAATATCTGTATATTTATATAGGTATATATGTAAAACTGCATAGTCACCCAGCTGTCAATTAATTTATAGGTTTATGCTAATTCTTATACTGTGTATATATATATATATATATATTTATTCTGTGAACTCATATACAGCTTTTTTTGTATATCCCCTATTTAAATATACATATGTGCCTACGTTTATACTTCAATGCTACTTCACACTTCTGGTTAGATGCTCACTGCATTTAACTATGTGCAATGACAATAAAGTTGAAGCTAATAAGCGATGGATCCTAATGAAATAGATAGCCTGACATATGTAATGGTAATAGTGTTTAAAAGTAACTTCCTCTGTTGGCTTTGTTCCCAGATGCTAGATATTTACATTTTCTGCATTTGGCAGACGCCCTTATTCAGAGCAACATACATCTACCTCTTTTTATACAGCTGAGCAATTAGGGTTAAGGGCCTTTCTTCAGGGGCCCAGTAGTTGCAACTTGGTGGTGCTGGGAATCAAACCCCAATCTACCAATTAGCAATCCAACACCTTAACCACTGCGCTACCACATCCCCACATTCTGCCAAATACTAAGGTAGAATTTTTATTACATCTATCGCTTCATAGGGAAATCCTCTAAAACTAACAGAACCCAAAATGCTGGCAAGTCTTTCGTTTCTGGCAGCTATTATTTAGAAATGAGGACTTAAAAATATGAATGTGGTCCTTTCACATATTTTAAAGATATATTAAAGAAACATTTCAGTAGACACCATGAAAAATAAAAGAATTTATTTTGGAAAAGAACCATTTGCTTGCCCATTGTAATTCCTTAAAGAATTTATACAGTGATCATCACCTCACAGAGAACAAGACAAGAGACTGTGTGGATTATTATAATTATTATTATAATTTTCAGTTCTATCTTCAATTTTAAAGTTTGAATATAAAAAAATCCAAATCATCGAATGATCATAAATAAATTAAACATATCTGCATACATCTAGGCAAATCTGTACATGGTGTCTCACTGTGTGCAGGAAAAACACATTCTACAATATATTCAAGAAATACATACGCAAACAGAAACAGACATTACTTTCAGTCTCTGTGAGATAAAAAGGTTTATCTGGTGACCTTCAAAATTTAGCTAATCTGAACATTAGTTATTTTAAATAACTCAGTACAAATTGGTTCGAATGAGGACAGTGAGTACAGTGAGTTCTGGTGTACAGCTTTTCTTTAAGAGTGTAAGTTAATAATATCTTTATCATCCACACAACAGCAAACAATAAGTGCTTCTTGAAATTTCCGTTTGTATATGCACAGGTTTTAACCTGTCTAGCTAGCATTTCCTTTGGAATATTAGTTATGGACATTGGCCAGGGAAGATTAACAGCAGAATGTAGTGCACAAAGGT
This sequence comes from Bagarius yarrelli, assembly GCA_005784505.1. Classification (NCBI taxonomy): domain Eukaryota; kingdom Metazoa; phylum Chordata; class Actinopteri; order Siluriformes; family Sisoridae; genus Bagarius; species Bagarius yarrelli. Next base: position 984,521 of record VCAZ01000066.1, read on the forward strand.
GCACAAGTGTGCTCATCTTTTGAAATAATAATAGGTATCATTTTACGGAAAATGGCCACACCTGAACAGCCTTTCCCAGGGAAAAGCACCTTTGACTGTGAACACAGCACATGCGTATGGCAGAATACAGTGACACAATGAAGCAGACTAGCGAAAAAGTTTTTCATAGAACCCACAACTTCTAGCTTAGCAATAGTGCATGATTTATATCTTAAAATATAGGCATGCCAAATCCAGGAAGATTATCTCCTCTTGTCATGTATCTGCAATGCCATTTTATATATTTTTTTTAATTTAGCCGTGACTGAATGAGCAAATGTTTATATACACTCAAAATGTACATACACCCAAGATGATCAGTTTGAGTATTTTGTGAAATTACATGCAAATCCGATGTTGAAGTTTTGAACTCCTGCTTAAATACGGATTACATTCTTTTATTCACAAGTAACTTATTCAATAGTGTGAAAAAATATCTTTTGACACTTGGAGTCTAGAAATAAGTTCAGATATTTCTCAGGTTATGCAGCGTTTGGATGTGACTCATTCTGCTCAAACCACAATCACAAATGTGCTGAATGATTGTCTGTTTTTGAATGCTTTTAAAGACATACCACACATACAAAAAAATGCAACAAAGGGTTTTCAGCGCTCCTAAATAGATTAAACAAACCACAATGACAGCGATGTTTGAAGGAGCAAATTGCTGCTCACACAGGAGTCCCAATCAGTGTTGTAAATGGAACCAAAGTCTGCTATCAAACAAAGGACGAGAAGCCTGTAGTCGGTGTCTGGGCTGAGGTGCCCAGGCTGCTAGGAGGCCTGTAGAGGCCGTGCTGGCTGTGGATCTCAGAGGACAGCAGAGATGGTGTGGGAGTCCGGCTACCTTTAGGCCTGAACAGTGTGCCCTGGCCCATGGGCTGTGGAGATGGTGTGCTGTGGGGTAGCAGAGGAGGCAGCGGAGGCAAAGGGGGAGCAGGGGTGCGTGACTCAGGTTCGGCTGCACCCTCCGCCTGCCCGAAACCGTATGCAGGTGGCCGTGAGACGCCTTTTTGCTGCCGGCGCCAAGAGTTGTAGTAGGTTGGATCACTGATGTAGTGGTTGACGAATGAGTGTGTTTTCTGATGGGCTGGCTCAACCTCGTACTCACTGTCACTGCCCTGTGTCAAGAAACAGTCGCAGATATACTTTAGATTAAATATTATTTTATAATTTTATAAGTATAATTATAATTACATTATTTTATAACGTGATCTGAAACGCTTGTAGAATTAGTCCAATGGGAAAGCATGTCACTGGTGATGTCACCGTTCAGGAAGAACAAAGGAAGGCATTGACTATGCTAGACAGAGATGCCAGCAGTATGGCTGAGAGATGCTAGGGGCTCAGGGGCCCAGCAGTGGTATCTTGGTGGTGCTAAGGATTAAACCTTCCGGTTAGCAGTCTAACAACTTAACCTCCGTACTACCACCTCCCTAAAAGCTTTTCCACATTTGTTTTAGCTAATCTGTAAAGTTACAAAAAAAGCACTAACATTAAAACCATCTGCAAAAATGCACATTAAATGTCATTTATTTAACTTTAGGGTTATAAATACAATTTAGCATTAATATCTAAACCTTATCTAGGTCAGAATGAAAAATTTAGCAGTGCTGATGTATAATGAACCTTAAGGGATGTCAGCATTCTCATTCGTTCATGCGCAGGTGTTAATTCACAGAATGGGAATGGAAAAAATATGCTATTGTTTTTTACAAAAATAAAATGCTACCAGAAAGAAGTACTTTTACTTAAAAGGTCTATGCGGAATGACATGTTCACATGAAAGTGTGTCCCAGCTGTTCTGTTCCCTGGGTTCTATTTAGTCCTAGGAGTCTACATGCCATCTCCACTATTACTCTAGCCCTTGTTTCAGGTTTGCTGAGTCATGCCGCCTTTGGGAAAGAAATGCTAGCTGGATAAAATCTAATTCCCACAAAAAAAGAGGGGTAAAATCAGCTTTTCTTTTCATCTGTTTCCCATGAGAAAGGTCACTTTGAGCAAATTAATAAAATGGTGTCAAGAGATGGGTGGCTTTGTATTTGATATCAAACATCATTTTTCAGACAAAGGTCAGGTTCACTCGTCTCACTAAACAACAGGTCACCTCATTATTTTTATGGCTTGACAGAAATGCATTAGCCTAAAGCTGCCTTGCTAATACATACAAGAAAAAAATTATATTCTTTTTCTCATAAATGAAACAGAAAAACCTGTAAAATCTGTGGAATCCCATTATCTCATTAGAAATAAGACAGAAATGTGTGCACAGTGAACAGCACAGAGACTCAGTGGTCAGCACTGATGCCTCACAGCAAGAAGGTTCCAGGTTTGTATATCCCCTGCAGTGGTCTTTCTGTGTGGAGTTTGCATGTTCTTCCTGTGCTTGTGTGTGTTTACTCCGGGTACTTCGGTTTCCTTCCACAGTCCAAAAACATGTATGTTAGTTTGGTTGATGATTCTAAATATCCCATAGGAGTAAGGTGAGTATGTGTGGTTGTTTGTCTGAATGTGGCCCTGTGATGGACTGGCGTCCTGTTCAGTGTGTATGACAGCTTGAAAAGACACCAGCAGATCCCAGTGACACTGATTAAGAATAAAAGTGCCAAAAAATGGATAGATGTGTGTACAGTATGTGTATAATCTGAATCTCAGAGGATTGGTATACCTGTGAATCTGATACCTCAGATGGTTTCTCAGTGAGACTGCTGTTCTCAGCTGGGATCAGATCATTGCATTTAGTGCTGACGTCCTCGTCAGAGTAGTGCAGGCTTCCTGGACTGGGCCGGGGAGGAGATCTAGAAGGAAGAAGACAGAAAGTGTGAAAAAACACTAAAAAGAGTGATTTAGGAAAAGCTCCCCTGGAGTAATTTAGACGGCTCGCAAAAACTTTAAGGATTACAGCTAAGAGCTTCTGAGAGAACACAAAAGAGATTATTCAGAGCCTGATTTGAGCTTGCTATTAACATTAAGCACCATCATGGGTGATTGGAACAATGGGCTGATCACTGATACCATATTAGGAGGTGTTTTGGGACACATTAGAAGTGTGTCCTGATGCAACCTTGACAATATCACCGCTGAACTGTTGACCTGAGCTAACCTTAAACTGTCCTGATACACACATTTATTTGTACCAATATCTAATTAAATTGCTATGTCAAAGTGATTTTATATGCTTCTGTTCTCTATTAGTCATGCTATGGAATCTGCTATACTGTAGCCTGCTGATGTTTTCTTTACATGCATTTTTTTATGAATCTATAGTATCAGTATATAACAAAAGGAAACTGTAGCACCTTGTTCAAATATAAGAAAATTAAACTCCGGATGTGGAGATCCGATGATTAAAATATTACACTGTATGCTGTAAATTAAGGTAACAGGCTGTTAACACATTATAAAAAAAGTATTAAAATAATACTTTGTTAGAAAACTAACACATTTCCTAACGAATAATTTCGTCAGAAAACATAAAATTTTAAAAGCCAGACAGATGGATATCAGGAAGAAAGCACTAGTTCCGAGGAAAACTGGAAGCGAGCCATGCTTTCCCGTTTCACTCGTTCCTAATTAGCTCCTAATCTTTTTATCTGCTCTGATGTCTGAACAGATAAGAAGGCATCTGTTTAGCATGAGGAAAGGTGGAGCCTAGCAGTAGTGCCTTTAGGGGCATCACGTGACACACATTAGACCCTTAAGGAAGCAGCTACATAGTATTTTTCTCTGTTCATAATACTTGATTGAGGCCTGTCATAGAACAACCAGGCAAATGTTACAGAGCTCTGCTTACACCTTAACCACAAAAATCATCGCTCTGTTATATGGTTAAACCAGAAGGCTGTTGGTCTGTTTCATGTAATTTGCAGCAATGAGGGCTGCTGTGCAATAAACCAGAATGTTAAAGAAAAGGTAGATTTTGAACGGTGCAGCAGGACTTCCTGCCAACTAGCACTTAATAGTTTGCAATTATTCTAAACTTTCTAACACATTCTGAAGACTCTCGAGCAGAATTTAAAATTCCAATTATTTTTTTTTTCCCCAGAAAAATTTGTAAGCATTTAAAGAGTGACAGGATGCAGGGATGAATTGTGACTTCAGAAAGGTTAATCCAGAGCTTCTGCTCATGGAAACGGGGGGAGGGGAGCATTATGAAAAAGTGTCTAGTTAAAATTCAGTGGAGGTTGGGTTTTTAAAGCAGGGAAGAAGCCATGTCAAACAACCCAGCAGCCATTACTATTGCCCTACGGGGTTTAAAACACACATGCTGCTGCTTTTCTATTTTCGTAAACTCCATGCTTATCCAGCCTAGGTTTTAGCTGTGTATCTCATCTCTCCGGAGATTTTGCAGATCAATCTTTTTTACTCTCTCTAGAGGACAGCCCCGTGGCACTACTGCACCCAAATGGAGCTCTACAAAGACAAAGTGCTTTGATCTCAGGAAGATGGTCTTAGCTGACTTCAGAGCTGACACACACACACACACACATTCCACTGTAATGGTCCAAAAATGCTTTCTCCGGTTACCGCCACAGGAAGTTGACCACGAGTCCATCCCCTCAACCCTACACATGTACGCTTCACTGATTCCCTCATGAGTGACTCCACGGCAGAACACTGACCTTAATGCTAACGCTGTGCGAACTTTAAAAGCAGCGTTGCCACTCAGTTCATATCAAGAAAAGTGGGACAGGAAGTGGCACAGCTTGGATTTTTGTGTCGTGCAAACAAAACGTTGACATTTGTCTTGCATAAATATAAACTTTCACCACTGTGCTCTTTGAATGTCAATGAATGAGGAAGTTTGGGAGGGGAGGCAGGATGTCAGTTTCTGATTGGCCCAGTCTCTTCACTTTCTTTTAGGTTGACAGATGGAGAGTGGAAAGAAAAAACTGCCATTGGAATCTTAGCCAATTCTCCACTCAATACATTTAAAGGATACAAGAAACTGAATTTAAATAAGCTGTGGGCCCAAGACCCATGTCTTTCTTTCTTATACTGTCTGCTTCTGTAAATCAATGGCAATGTGAATTTTTACATTTTCTGGTGGTTCTTTTAAAAAAAGTAATATTTTAAAGAAAACCCAATTTTTGCTAGAACATATACTGTAAGCTTATTTTCTTAGTGTATAATAGTTAAATATCACATAATCTCTTGTAAATTAAACACAGAGCATGAATTATGGAAAAGTTATACAAACCGAGTGTAAATGCCATTCTTGCGGCAAAAGGAATTTTTTACAGAGAGGCGTCTGTTATTGAGCTCCATGGCTGGGAATCGACCCTCGTCCATCCTCATCATGTCTCCATGGGAGAGAGGCAGAGATGTGCAGTTTGAGTGGCTACCTGCATGCAGAAAACAGGATATAAATGAGTGTGGAAGTATAAAATAATGGTACCTTGGATTTTGCTTGGTGGGCAATTATTAGCAAAAAAAATTATTTCCCTATCTATTTTCTGTCTAAGTTTGTCATTCACCAATTCCTACTCACCAGCCTGCTCAGTCCTGTCCTATGGACATTTAAAGCGAGTTGATTATGTTTTCTAACTGCTTCTTATACTGTATTAAAGGACCTTCTCTCATTTGCATACACACCCTGTATTGTACAAAGTATGAGGCACAGATTAATGCTATTATTCCCAACCGAACAGCATGTTTTCTGTTTCGTTCTCTGGAAGCTCTGGAAGGTGAATAAGGGGAAAAAAACCCCCAAATCCACTAGTAAATCCAGGCCTGTCATTATTTTACAGCTTCAAGAATGTTATAACATTTACATTTAATGTCATTTGGCAGACACTGTTATTTCACTAAATTTTCATTTATCTCAATTATATTTAACTTAGCAACGAAGAGTAATGGGATTTGAAGACTTAAGGGCCCAACAGTGGCATGTTGTTTGACTTGAGATTTAAACTTAATCAGCAGTCCAAACATTGTAATCACTGCCATAACACTTCTTTTTCTCTTTTTCTTCTTTTTTTTTTTTTTTTTTACAGAAATTATAGGATTAATCAGACCAGAAATGACTGAGGTGGAGCTCAACCTAACAGACTTGCTGCAGAAGAGTCACAGACTGACCAAGCCTATTATGTGTTACTATTGAAACCTGTGATTATCTACCAATTACTATAACAAGCACCACCAGCAGAGCAACATTTTTACTGTGTTGTGTTTTGGCATTTAATTAAAACATAACTCTTAATTAGAAATGCTTTTAGAATCTTGGAAAACTAGATCATAGCAACATAATATCAGAATTCTAATGCAGAATGTCATAATACACTTTAACAACACAGAGCTTTTACATATTTGCATATTTATTTTGAATATTAGCAAATTTGTTTTGTTGCAAATGTTGAATAATGCCTTGTTTTGCATTGTTCTAAATCTTTAAAGGGACTTGTAAAGTTTTCACTGATAAATTTTAATAAAATAAAAATGTTTTAAGAAAAACTTCAAACTGATCTTTTAGTTCAATGTATTTTAAACCACAGTGGCCGTTAGGAAAGTCCTACACACAGTGCATATAATGTGTCATCATAGGAATGTCAAGTATTTTTGTCATATAGCCCAGAGATGTAAAACCTTCTTTAACTTTAGTGAAAACGGCAATAAAGGCTGACCTTCCCTCTGTCACACACTTTACTGTGACTGGAGCTGCACTGTGGCTCCAGGGAGGTGTGGAGCTGTGGCCAGTGACCTCCCTACCCTGTTCTGCTTGTCTACGTGATCTCACCCCCAGCAGGACTGCATGGCTGACAGGTTGAAGCTAAGACAAACAGGCGTCAGAGGCAGATGAGCGACCCAGGGATGGAGGGTTTGAGACAGGAGGAGAGGGGAGGCCAGGCCATAAGAGTGGCCCTTTGTGCCTCACACAAGCACTTCCCTTGTGTTCCTCCACCCAGCCGCAGCTCTGTTTTCCAACCCTGGCACCGCACACTAAAACACTGACCTGTCTCGCTCTCTCTCTCTCTCTCTTTCTCTCTCTCTCACACACACACACACACACACACACACTCCTCACCTCCCCATCATCACTCCCACTCTCAGAGCTGTAGTTTATGTGTATGTGCAGAGACAAAGTGGTCTCTCTTAGGAAATCTTTGTGTGCTTAAATCACTCCGCACTCTGTTAAATGATTAAGTCCTGTTTTGCTGACCTAAGAGAAGTGTGTGCTGTTCCCTATGATAAAGCCTGGTCTGCCTGAAAAAAAATTCTGTACAGATAAGGTACAAACAATGTGATAGTACGCTCAGGGTATACAGCGATTGTTATTAACATCCAATCATGTACAGCAGCTTACATAAGATTTAAAGCTACAATACATTAGTCTATTCCGAAACTCTGAACAGAGAAGCCAACAAGACTAAAGATGGACTTGCAGCCATAAGTGTAGCTATAACTATGAATGATGCCGTACTTACAACAGTAAGGAAGAGACGCTCATCAACATAAGTCATCATCTACTTACTTCGCAGCATGTTTAACTACATAAACACCAATGTAGACAAGGGTGTAACACTCACACCTAAATCTGTAAATGACGCACACAAATGTGTGGCATTAAACACATTTTTTTAAACCAAAATTATATGTTAGATTCACGTTTAACCCATTACACAACTGTCACTACTTACAAGCATACAGGAAATTTTTTCAGATGTCAGTAACTACAGACATCTTGACTACTTGTATAGGTGTGTTGTGAATTATGAATGAGTGGCATTATGAATGAGTCAAAACAACAACTGTGTGTCTGTTTTCTAACTTTCAATTTTTTTTTGAAAAACAATGTTTTTTTTTATAAGATATTGACTCTCTTAAGAGTGATACTATAATAAAATTAAATATATTTTACATATTTTTCATAGATTGATGATATATAATTATATATTATATAATTTTTGGTGTATAAAATTATATAATAAATAAAAAATGTCTTTATTTGTCACATTTAGCATAGTGAAATTTCTCTTTTTGCATATCTCATCTCAGAAAGTTGGGGTCAGAGAGCAGGATCAGCTATGAAATAGTGCCCCTGGAGCAGGAAGGGTTAAGGGTCTTGCTCAGGGGCCCAACAGTGGCAGACTTTTTCTAGGTTTTTCTAGTCTTTAAATCAACAAGCAGCATCTTAACTGTTTGAGCCACCGCTGCTTGTCAAAATATTTAGGAGTTTCACATTTGGGCAGAACTGAAAATGCTTGTATGCGTTGTGCTATATGCACACCAACATATCTATACACGGCTGCATTCTTGATACTGAAAAAAACATGTTTTTCCAAAAGGAAAATTTTAGCGGTGCTTTCCGAGCATAGTTCCTCTCGAGTTACCTTAAGTGAAAAATGACCCGATAAGTGTATAGGAACAGTAATAAACCCCTGTACCATATGGGATTATTTTTACCCAGGAAGGGACTGCAATATAAGCAAAAATAGATAAAATACAAAACAGATAAAAGAAAGTTTTTTTAACAAGAGCATTAATAGAAAAAAGATACCAGAGCCATTTACCTTGTACATTTGGCTAAAGAAATTGGCTTGTCGAAAAAATCAGTACTGCTGATTTTATTTATGATTTAATTTACGATATTATTTTTTACTAATGGCTTTGTGCAACCAAAATGGAGTGCAGGTTGGAAAAGATCATAATTTATTCTGACTCTCTGTCTAAGAGTACTGCCAGTGACAACAACCCTGTCGAGACAAATGTACAATAAACTGCTCCTAAAATACATCTAAAGAGAGCAGTTTGATTTGTGCAACCTTATTACTAGCCTATGCTATTTTTCAGAAGAAATTTAAACCAGTAGATTACTAAATATCAAAGATTTAATATTCGAATAGCAAGAAAACCAGGCCTATCTGGTATATTTGGAAGACTGATGACCGTGACTGGGAAGTTCAGCTTTTATTAAATGAACACCTTTAGACAACATTAAAAAAAAAAAAGCTAATTTAGAAGTCACAAATAGGAAGTTACCAGATACATAAATTAAACTAGACACTGGTGAACTGGTATCTGTTAAACCATCGAGTGTAAGGTAGCTGTCATTTATGTTCAGATGTTTTATGTTGACAGTCCTTAAGTTAATCCATAGTCATAAAACTAACAGCAGAGTAAATATTGATCTATTACAGAAAGGTAATCAAGCTTTCGAGCTGATAATGAAGTAATGCAGTCATTATTTTCTAGGATTTCACTGCTGGGACTGCTACTGGAGCCAGTGTGTGTGTCAGAAAGAGAGAAAATGAAAATGTTTTAATGTATTAGCAAATTACCAATGAATGCACATTTAGCAAAGTAAGTTAGATTAAACATTTTTCCACAAAAGGATTTTTGTAGATTTCCTCTATTGCCTCCATGTAAGGCGAGTATATACAGAATACAATCTGAATCATATCACAACCCCAGATTTGAGATGAAATGGTAACTTAATAGATCAGCATAGCTAGTCATGTTGCTTTAAAACATTATAACCCTATCAGCAAGAACTTGTCTGGCAGAAGAATTTTTAATTCAACCAATCAGGAGCCAATCATTGCAGCTTCACCAGCTCTTGCTGAGTAAAATTGAACGCTTGCACCCTGTAGAATACATCTCCTTTTAATTTTCTTCCTGTCATACCTGAGTCGGTCTTCTTGGTGTACTTTTTACTCTGTCCACGGATGATGAGGATGAAGACAAGCAGGAGAATGAATATCAGTCCTACGAGTGCTATCACCACTAGAAACCACCACTCCTCATAAAAGGGGGAAGCTTTCTGAGCTGGAACATTAAAAAAATAACAACATATTGATCAAATTTTGTAATCAAACATATAGATTTTTTAAAAGTCAAATGCAAAATAGTCACCAGCTATAGAAGGGGAGGGAGCACTGGGAGAGCCATATCCATAGTCATTCACCGCAATGACCCGGAAATCATAGGTGACCCCTTCACGCAGCATGTCCAAATTCAGGGTGTAGGATGTCACCTCTTTGGGGATGTCTTTAATGAGAATATCCCACAATCCCTCATCTGCAGGGAATTGAAATGTGTATAAGTATTCATTTCTCTACAAAACAAGTTTGGAACAAAAGATTAGATACTAGAACATTGGTTGAGAATCTTAGAGGGCAATATATACTGAGCTTGACAAAAATTCTACCAAGGTAAACATACAGGATACATTATCCAGTTTTCGATTTAAGTCTAACGCATTGTTGAAAAGACCAATTCATCACCTGGCATGTTTTTTAGATACAGGATTTAACAAGATTGCAAACTTTAATATAGAATAGCTTTAAAAAAAAAATACAAAACTAGCGAATAATATATAGGTTTACTTTCAGCAAAAAATAAAAGAAATACAATGTTTTTTCTGATAATGTATTAGAAAACAAAAGTTCACGCAGTTTTCTTACGCATAAAACAGAAACTATGATCAGGTTTCCTATTAAATGGTAAGCATTCTACCTTTCTAGAGAAATAAACAGAACATTGTTAAAATCTACCGGTTGGCTTGTTATTACTTATTCATGCCTAAGTATGAATATTTAATCTGTATTATTACTGTCTTAAGTACAGTTGTTTGGAAATGTTTTAAAATCTTAGACCATCTTTCTGTTTATTTTAGAATGTACCAGATGGTCTGGCTTCGATGACATAGCGTGTGATGGGAGCTCTTCCAGGGTCGCCGTTTGTCCAATGGAGCGTGAGTGCCGTGCCATACCGTGAAATGAATGGTTCACCTGGAGGCCCAGGAGCACCTGCAAACAACAACAACAACAACAACAACTTAGATAAAAAAAATAGAGACTAGAAAACCACTCAAAAAATAAAAAGTCATCTGACACAAAACAAAAACTCAAGGCATTCAGACCTTCTCCTGGTCCTGTGGTGATGTTGGCCTCCACCTCTGGCCCGTAGGTCAGGGTTTTGGCACGAATGCGAAAATTATAGGTCACCCCCTCAACCAGGTCTTTAATTTTCATCCACAGTGGGGCGTTGCCTTTTACATCCACTGTAACAACTTTACTGACACCTGGAGTGTGGGGAGAGGAATCTGTGAAGGAGACACTACAAATCTAGATATGTGCAAAAGCGATAGAAAAAGATCTTATATCAGTTATGTGATTTATAAAATCCTAAAGCACAACCCTTTATTCTTCCTATAATTACTTAGGAATCTATTCTCTAACGTGTTTAAAACGCAGCTTGACAAATGACATGACATGACACGGTGCAGACGGCAAACATTAGCTAAGGTATGCCATCTATTACAAGCAGAAGAAAACACAGCTTGGATCGATTTGAAGCAAGAGCTCTAGTAAATTAAAACAGAGTATAAATTAAGCCTACATTCTTTGTGTATCAAGTGTAATATATCTCCGTAAACAGCTTGGAGTTTCTCACCATCGATGGGTGTACAGGGCTCATAGATTAGGCGGTAGCCCTCGATTATACCATTGGGATGTTTGGGCTCTCCCCAGGACATGTTGACAGAAGAAGTGGTGAGCTCACTGAAGTGGATAAAGCTGGGGGCGCTGGGGGCTGTAAAAGAAACAGAAACATACCACAACTGTAAATAAAGACTTTATCACTGTATTTTTTTCTCAAACAAAACACGATCATCTTCATATTATTAAGTACATTTAAAGGTTAAAATATAATAAGAATTCAATTGGGTTCAAGCAAGCAGATGACTCTAATAAGGACTCTAATAAGCAAGGATTAAAAGTTGAAACCTCCGTTGACATTTGTTATATTTTTTTCCCATCTTGGATTAGGCTAATCTTTCAGCAGTGACAATTTTATCTAGAAAAAAAAAATCTGTATTGGCTAATATCACAGGATCTCAACTGCATGATGGCTGACACCCCCCAACTACACTGTCATAGTCTTTGAGGGAGAGGAAATGGCTCGAGGAATTTATTTTAAAAAGATCTTTTTCTGCTGAAACCCCAGTGAAGAGCATTGGGAAGCAAGAACACAGCGCCTATTGTACGACCCTGCCAGGACCCACACCACACGCTGCCCAAATAATCAAATTCCCACTATCATGCTGTCATATGCTTCCTTCTCTATAGCCTTCACATCAAAATTTGCCAAATGCCCCCCATTAAAAAGGACTTCAGGACCTTAACATAACATTCCCTTCATTGCCGTTCAATATAACAGCATTTGCATGCATTTACAAAACTGTGAACTCTTGTACTGAAAACTCACAATCCAAACAGCAGGAAACGATGGGAAGAAAAATGTGGGCAGAAACTGATTTACATTTTCTGAATCTTAAACCGTTTTATTTCAGAGTCTTACTGGGGAGTTGGTGGCCGAGTTTTATGTGATTGTTGTGTACCTGCTTGCTGAGTGCGCCCTCTGGTGGGCAGAGAGCGTGGTCCATCTCCGGCTGCATTGAAGGCGGCCACGCTGATCATGTAAGTGGTGTAACCAGTCAGGTTCTTCAGCTTCACTCCCAGCTCTGGCAGAAAGAGGGTACGCAGTCTCTCTGTCTCATTCTGTAGCTGGAACTCCCAGTAATAGATCTGTGCAAGTAAAAAGGGATTAAAGGTTCAAACCAAGAAATACTAAAATAAGAGTACAAAATTCAAGATTGATTGACCTGTACAATAATCCCAATTATTATTGTTTAATTATTCAAACAAAGAAAAAATAAGAATTTAAAAACGATTCATTATTTATTACTTTAAACAATTAAAAACATTTGGAAAAACAATGTCCACTTTTGAAAAATTAACAATTGTTTTGATGAGGGATAATATGGTTTAATTTATTCATACATGCCTAAAGCCCATACAAATGTTAAAGAGACCAAAGCTCTGACTTATTAAAAGACTCAATTAATTATTTACTCCTTTTTACTGGCAATGCTTCAGGTTTGATGATATAAATGGGCTGGCAGGGGTAAGAACCTTGTATGGTTTGTCAGATAAAACAACATCAATACACGTCAAGTGTGACTCAGGATGGGTTTAGGGTCAAGCCAAGATCAAGTCCATGTAAGTCAAAATTAAAATCCCTTTACAAGACCAAGCTTTTACTTTGAATGTCATTCATTTACACATTGTGACAGACATTCGGGCGAAGGAATTACTTTCTGCAAAAAAAACCCCAAGTCTAAGTTAAATAGCCAGTTATGGCTGGCGTTATGGTGTAGTGGGTTAAGTACATTTGCGCGCCGGTGACCTGGATTTGATTTCTCAATGTCCTATCAATTAAGGCAAAATGCCCCAAAAATATCTTTTAAAAAAACAGTTATTTACAAATCAGTGCAAAAAAATGATAAAAGTTGGACTTTGCACTTTGTCGATCTGATTTCTTTCTAAGCCCTAAATGCAGAGTCGGTATTTACATAGAGTGAATTGTGTGTATCTTGAATTTCAGTATAACAGCAGTGATTGTAAACAGTGTTTCTGAAATATAGCCATGGGTGTTAGGAGTATACTTAATCATTCTTTTTTCCACTAAAAAGCCTCCAGAAGAGAACCTTAAAGTAGGTGGACTATACACATACCGAATCAAAGTACAAATGACACTTATAGCTTTAAAAAAATAATCCAGTTTTTATGTTGGCCATATGTGATATTCTGGGATGATGTTTCATAAAGCCGGTACAGCATTACTAAACTAAAACACTTAAAGGAATAGAAAATGATGAATCCAGCTGCATATCTGCTTTTATATTTACAAAATATAGCTTGTCTCATGTCCATGTCATTCAAATTATGGCAGAAATAGGGGAGACTTCATTTATTCACTGCATTGCCCTAATAGTTTGCTTATGAAACTGCTGAGAGATATTAGATTTTTAAATCCCCACTAATCATCATAACTAGCCAGCTCTGCATGACTCTGCATAATGATTTAATTAAGCCCAAAAGAAAAATGGAGAAAAAAGTGAATTAAAATAAAATTTAAAAAACACACAGAAGCAAACTGATTGATCCTAAACACTACCACATTTCTGGGATAAAAGTCTATTGCATTTTGTGGTAATTTGTGTTTTCATAAAAGCGGCTCAAAGCATAAGAGCTTTAAAGACAAACTGTGTAAAAAGAGTTGCTAAAAAAATTAATCAAAAGTCATAGTTTTCTTTTTAAGATGTCTCCTGAGGAAAATAAACGTGCAAGGTCATAAAATTCTGTAGCTGGTATAAAAGTTGCAGGCACCTTGTAGCCTTGAATGTCTCCGTTCTGAGTTTCTAGCGGTGGCGGATCCCATGTGACATCAAGCTGAGTTGCTGTGGAAGACTGAACAGCAACGTTCTGAGGTGGAGCAGTGGGAACTAGCAAATACAAAATAAATATCAAGCTCAGCATTGGAGCAGTAAATAGAGCACGTCTTCCTGTGAGTTCACTTGAATGCTCACCTGCCTCTCCTACAAACACCTCCTGTGGTGTGCTGATGGGCCCTTCGCCGACGGCATTGTACACACTGAGTCTGATCTCATAGCGCTTGTGTTTACTCAGATCTGCAATGGAAAAAAACACATCATTAATACTGCAAAAGAACATTTTGCTGTTGACACATTTTGAAAAGGCTGTTCTAAAATAAAAGTTTGGGCATTTTTTGAAACGTGGAAGAAGTTTTTTTTGTTTTGAACTTGCTAGTGGTATTTTTTCTTTAAAAAGAAAAGAGTTAAGAATTTTATGTTTTAGAAACAAACTATATTTAGTGCTCTGATTCTTAAAAATTTTAAAACATTATTTGTAATTCTAATTTAAAAGTCGAACCTCTAACAAGTTAAAAACAAATACATACATAAGCAAAATGTATGACATGGAATTAAATCCATAATCATCATACATGATGTAACTAAAGTGTACTTCCTAACATTTACATAGTTACATCATAACATTTCCTAATTGCTTAATGGCACATTTTAGAAAATAATCAGGTTCGATATATTATAGCTGGCATTCAAAATAAATCTACTTTTATCAAAATTGCCTGGCTAAGGTCCTATTTGACAGATTGTTATCAGTTCGTAGATTTAAATGATGACTATTCTGCGTGTTCTCAAGTCAAGTATGGTGTTCCACAGGGTTTGGTTTTAGGTCCACTGCTTTTTTTTTTCTTTAGATGCCTTCAGGCAACATAATTCATAAGTATCATATTAGTGTTCACTGGTACGCTGATGAGACACAAAAAGTTGATCAATGTGGAGGACATTAAAAACTGGATGTTAAGTAACTTTCTTTTAGGGGTTCTATTACTAGGACCACATGTGGACGGTCTTTTTGTTTTATCAAGTGAAAGTTTTAAAACCTTTTCCCCTTTCCCTCCACCTCGGCCCTTTTCTCATTTTGTTTTGAACTGGGACTGTGTGTGATTATAGATTCCAATCTCTCAGTTAAAAGCCTATCTCAGAAATATCGCTAAGATAAGAAAAATATTGTCATTGTTGGATTATTGTAACACTTTACTGTCTGGATGTTCTGCCTCGATTTTAAAATACTACTTTTGACCCATGAAACACTAAATAATCTTGCGCCGCAGTACCTCTACCTGAGTAACCTGTTAGTGTCTTACGCGCCACCAAGTTTTTTTGTTTTTTTGAGGACGTATGGCTATAGGTAATTATATTATTATCTTTGATTGCGTAGAGCTGCTTTGATACAATGACCATTGTAAAAAGCGCTATACAAATAAAATTTCATTGAAATTAAATTGCTAGATGTGATATTATTTTTTATAGGGTTATGATAGTATCACATCTAGCAAAACTAAAAGTAAAGCAATAGGGAAATGTTATGATGTAATGTTATGAAGTAAACTTTATTTACATAACGTATGATAAGAAATTCAATTCCAAGCACCACCAAGCTGCCACTGCTGGGTCATTGAGCAAGGCCCTAAACCCTCAAATGCTCAGTTGGAGAAAAAATTGATAAATTTAAGCTGAACATTTTTTGGCAAAATAAAACTCTCTTATAATCATGTCGACACTTCGGGGTTTGGTTTATCTACAGTTATTCTTTAATATTGAAAAAAAACCCCAAAATATTAAAATTTGTATCTTTAATGAACTTAATGCTAAACATTTTACAAGTCTGCTATCCAACATTCCATCCTTCGCAGTGAAATGTTTAGTTTTAAATGTGCACTTAATGCTAAGGTTAAATGATGTCAGCCACAATAATAATTTTCCGCTGTGCCCAAGATTGCCAACATGACGGAATATTTATATATCGTAACCCCAGCCAACACGATTCTAGAAATTTTTTTGTGACTCTCAAGGAGCACATCAAGATCTGAGGCCAAAAGTTATTTTCTGCTGAAGCTCGCCATACTGAAGCTTTAAGACTTTTCTGTCAGAGCATACATAAAATCGACTGGCTGAGACTGGTCAGAATAAAAAAAAGGTGTGTGGAAGTTCTGAGGAAAGTATGGAAAGACAGGATTTAGACTTACTGTCGAGTTCATATTGGGTGAGAGACGATTCACTCAGGTTCCTGATACTGTAAGGAGCTGAGAATGGCAAGAGCAGTGAGGGACAAACCGGGAAAAAAAAGCAGGACGAGTAGCAAGTGAGTCAACATAGAAAGAAGAAAAAGGAAGAATTTGGATTAGTGCATTAGTATAAAAGCTGCAAGCTGTACAAGCCGTTTATTGGCACAAGACTGTGCTGTGGCTGCAGTCCAACCATGGAAACAAGCACAAAGCCTTGAGCCATGAAACGGCTTTGATTACTTGCCTGTTAATGAGACATAGCAGTGCCAAGCCCAGGACTGCACACAAACCCAGCAAATAAGTTTGGGAGCTAGAGATTTTATTATTTTATTCAGCATGCTGTTCTGGGGTATCACTGAGTGAGAGAGATGCTTAAATATTAATTAATTCAGCAACTCCTGGGCCTCTGATGCAGCACACAGGTTACTCCTCAGTCCTTCAGGTTCAAACTGATCAGAAGATTAAGATTTTTGGGGGTTTAAAAACCAAAACATCAGAATCATCACTCTATACATCACTCACACACTCATCCAGCCTGTAAGTGATGGCCTGCTGTGAAAATTTTGGCAAAAGGATAACCAAGGGCTTTTGTTTTGAACATTTTCTGCCAGTAATATATTTTGACATCTTTATGAATATATCTAAACATTTTTTACCATAATTATATGAAATGTTTGTATTTACCCTAATTTCCAACCGTACCTTGGCAGTCTGCCCTCAGTGATCGATATGCCTAAAGAGCCAGCTTAACAAACACCGTGAAGAAACACTCAGTCTGCCCTAAAGATGACTAAGACCTTGAGAGCTGGTTGTGCTTTTCATGCAATCATTATCAGGATTTAATTTATGTTTGCATCAAGAGCCAAAGTGAAATAAACATGAGCCTAGGCTTTTTTTTAGTTTGTAATCAGACACCAGCTGCACAAATGTTCCTGTGCTTCAAAACGGAGAAGCAATAGTTTTCTGTAATTCTGTAAAGATGACAGCAACATTTTTAAAATGTCGAAATCGATAACAAGAAATGTAAACAAAAGTGCCGAGATGACAAAATCAATCAGTGACTATTTTAGGGATCATTTTATAAAAAATATGATAAGACTTGTGTTTATATTCTATGTGAGACAGCTACTGCCGGTATATATATCTATATGTATATATAGATATATGGACTATGGGAAAAATAACATTAAGAAATAATTTTTACATCAAATCATGTGTGCCACAATTATTAGCACTCCTGATGTTAATACTTTGTACAACCCCCTTTTGCCAACAGCACCTAATCTTCTCCTATAATGTTTCACAAGATGGGAGAATACAGAAAGAGGGATCTTCGACCATTCCTCTTTGCACAATCTCTCTAAATCATCCAGCGACCTGAGTCCTCTACTCTGCACTCTCCTCTTTAGTTCACTCCACAGGTTTTCAATGGGGTTGAGGTCTGGGGACTGAGATGCCATGGGAGGAGCTTGATTCTGTGTCTGGGACCATTTCTGTGGAGATTTGGCCACATGTTTAGGGTCATTATCTTGCTGAAAGACCCAGTGACGACCCATCTTCAGCTTTCGGGCAGAGGCCACCAGATTTTGCTTTAAAATGTCGGGTATTTCAAAGCATTCATGATGCCATGCACCCTAACAAGGTTCCCAGGGCCTCTGGAAGAGAACCAGGCCCACAGCATCACCGATCCTCCCCATATACTTCACAGTGGGCATGAGGTGCTTTTCTGCATACTCACCTTTTGTGTTCCGCCAGACCCACTTAGAGTGTTTGTTGCCAAAAAGCTCTATCTTGGTCTCATCTGACCAAAGCACACGGTCCCAGCTGAAGCCCCAGTACCGCTTAGCGAACTCCAGACGTTTGCGTTTATGATTGTCAGTGAGAAAAGGTTTTTTCTGTGCATGCCTCCCAAACAGCTTGTTGGCATGTAGATAGCGCCTGATGGTTGTTTTGGAGACTTTGTGACCCCAAGATGCTATCATTTGTTGCAATTCTTTAACAGTGAGCTTTGGAGAACTTTTTATTTGTGCGTGGAGGCGAAATAAACTCCGCGTCCTCGTCCAGGCTTGTTTACCACTGTTCCAGTTGTTTTAAACTTCTTAATGATTCCTCTGACAGTAGATATGGGCAGGTGCAGGCGAGTGGCTATTTTCTTTGTAGCCATTGACTGACTTGTGAAGGTCGACACACACATCTGCCTTACTTGAATTGTGTGTTCCTTTGTCTTTCCCATGTTGAGGCATGGATAAGAGAAATGGCCTCTGTGTCACGTCATATTTATAACCCCAGGGAAACAGGAAGTGATGAATTACTAATTAAATGTTCCTAGATACTCTGATCTTGTAAACTTTGTAAACTATTGACTAATGACAGAAATACTTCAATTACATTTATTTTCTAGGAATTGTTAGGGGTGCCAATAATTGTGGAACAGGTGATTGTATGAAAAATAATTATTCTTAGTCAGGGATTTTATTATTTTCCCCTAAAATTCACTTGAGTTGAAGGTTACATTTTCTCTGCAATTTTCAGTGTGAGAGAATGCTTCTGCAATAAAAATTGAAATTTATTTTAAGGCTTTTAACACATCTTAACCAATAATTATGGAGGGCAGTGTATATATATATATATATATATATATATATATATATATATATATATAGATATATATATATATATATATATATATATATATATATATATATATATATATATAAAAAATTAAATCTAATAAATATCATTTCTTAGATTATAAATACAGAGTTCCATGTATTGTCGTGTAGTGAAAACAGAATCTTATTTAAATTTATATTAATTTATCTCCTTTATATTAATCATAATAATAATAATATCAATTCTATATTATGCTAGAGCTATAAGGTCATTTTTAGAATTTTACTGTCTGCTGAGGTTTTCTTAGGTTGCCACATGTATAGGAATAATGCATATATATATATATATATATATATATATATATATATATATATATATATATATATATATATATGTATATATATATATATATATATATATATATATATATATATATATATAATATATCATATAAATTCATATATTTTATACACTATATGTCTTTCTGTTCCAGATTTAGTCTTACTTTTACTCCTTATAATAACCTCCACACTTGGAATGGAATGGCTTTTCACTAGATTATGGCGTGTGGCTGAGGGGATTTGTGTTTATTTATTTACAATAGTGTTCAGACAGTAATGTTGGGTAAGGGCGTATAGGGTGCAGTCTGTATTGCGCTGGGGTACTATAATATACTGTAAATAATGTTCTATTAAGAGGCATCAAAACGATAAACAAAAGAGGAAAGCAAGACCAAATATCTTTCTGATGAAAATTTTTTTAAATGACTTAAAACCGACTTAGAACTCTGTTGGCTACAGTTCACACTTACCTGTGAGCTCCGCCCAATTAGCCATGGGATTGTTGACGGTGCGGACTGTAAAAGTACGCAAGCGATCATAGTGGAGCTCTCTGTAGCGAATCCGAAATCCCAGCAGGATGCCGTTGATTTGCTCCTCAGAGGGGGTCTGCAGATTAGAGCGCACGAGATCATCAGGTTTAATGTTCAAAGTCTTCAAAGACATGATTATTAGAAGTGCAATTTTTCTGAATAACAATGAACAGAGGCGGTGTAAGCATTACCTTCCAGCGGAGCAGTACAGAGGTGGTAGTGTGTGGTGTAACTGAGATTATTGTGGGAGCTTTGTCTGGGGCTGTGAAAATATAAACATAAAAAAGCTTTTATGAATATAAAGCAGGAGTCTGAAAATATTTGCTGTGTGTGTAGCAGTGCTGGTTGGTGCTATATTTTATTTTTTAATAAACTATTCTTCTGGGAAATGAAAAGCTATGTTTCATGCTGACATTACTGAAAATGGTTCAGGAGAATCATTCATAATAATCAATTCATATTAATACATTATTGGAAATGTTATTAAAAATGTTACATTATAAGATCCAGGGTTGATTTAGTGCAGAAAACTGGATTATGGGTAAATTTAGTATGTAATTTTAGTATGTGCACTGGCACTAATAATGCCCTGCTACTTAACTAAAAATGTTTCAGTTTTTAATTCTGATTCAGAGTGAGGTGATCTTACCATCCTGCAGTGTGGTGATAGCTTCGCTCTCCTCGCTGTACTCACTGTCTCCTATGTCATTGGTAGCTTTAACACGGAACTGGTATGAAGTGAAAGGTTTAAGTCTATAAAGAGCAGAACAGTTCGGGTGTGAGTTCTTAATGCTACCATGGTTGTTACAGGCTGGAAATATGTGATGTCATGTGCTGACTTACTTGTCCACTACATAGGAGTTGGACTCATGGCTGACTGATGCAGAGTGGACGATCCAGTTGACGTTGGGCAGCTCTTTGTACTGCACAGTGTAGTAGCGCACTGGGGACAGACCGTCACTGCCGGGTTCCCATGACAGCAGCACGCTACGAGCCTGTACATCTTCCTGAGCCACTGCAGGGCGACTCGGGGGCTGGGGGCGAGCTGAAAGGGAATGGGTTAAGAGCATTAGCTATTTATTGAAATATCATGGATACATATGTAATGAATATTTACGTATGTAAGACAACTACATTTAAATTAAGACTGTCAATGTTCCTCTCCTTTCCCCGTTTAGGGGTCACCACAGCAAACCATCTGTCTCCACCTAACCCTATTCTCTACATCCTCTTCAGTCACACCTACTATCTTCATGTCCTTGTTTATTGCATCTATATACCCCCTCTTTGGTTTTCCTTTTGCCTTCTGCCTTTTAGCTCCATTTCTAACATCCTCCTACCAATTAACTATCCCTCCTCTGTACATGTCCAAACCACCTCAATCTGGCTTCTCTGACTTTCTTCCCAAAACATCTAACTTGAACTTGCTCCTAATCCTGTCCAACCTCGTCACTCCCAAAAAAAACCATACATCATAGCTGGTCTTAACGCTGTCTTGTTTAGATTAATATTTTCCTGTCACACATCACTCCTGACACGTTTCTAAACCCATTTCAACCTGCCTGTACACGCTTCTTTACCTCTTTTACACACTCTTTATTGCTCTGTACTGTTGATCCCAAATACTCAAACTCTAGTACCTTCTTTACCCCTTTAACCTTTAATCTGTCTGTTCCACTTCCCTCCCTTTCATTTAAACACATGTACTCTGTCTTACTCTGACTGACTTTCATTCCTCTACCCTCCAAAGCAAACCTCCACCTCTCCAGGTTTTCCTCCACCTGCTCTCTGCTCTCACTACAGATCACAATGTCTGCAAACATCATTGTTTAAGGAGATTCCTGTCCAACCTCGTCTGTCATACGATCCATCACCAGAGCAAACAAGAAGGGGCTCAGAGCTGATCCCTGATGCAGTCCCACCTCTACCTTGAACTCATCTGTCTGACCTACTGCACACCTCACCACTGTTCTGCTTCTCTCATTCATATCCTGTACCACCGACATACTTCTCTGCTATTCCTGACTTCCTTATACAAAATCACAGGTCTCCTCTTGATACCCTTTATTTCCTTTCAATAACCACTTTCCCTTGGTCAGAATTGCATTGACTTCTGGAAATATGTTACATATCTAAAATCTAAAAATATGGATGGATGGATGGATGGATGGATGGATAGATAGGATAGATAGATAGATAGATAGATAGATAGATCGATCATTCTCTAACCTCTTTTCTCTGTGGTGACCACCAGAGCCTCCGCAGCTTCACCCCAGCCATTTCGGGTCTGAGCTGTTAGGCGGAAGACGTAAACGCTCTCTGGTTTGAGTCCACTAGCTGTATACTGCCGTGCACTGGGGCTGAGCACATCCACTATAGCAGAGTTACTGTTAGAGGAGTTTCGCCGATAAGTGATCTGATACGCTAAAAAAAGAGGAAACACATAATCAAGACGACAGTCATTATATGACAATTAGATTTTCAATAATCATAGACACAAACTCACCTAGAATAATGCCATTAGGTTGTGCTGGTGGCTGCCAGATGAGTCGCACTGAAGTCGTTCTAACCTCAGGAAAAAGAATTCCTACTGGAGGCCCAGGAACTGCAAGTAATGAAGCATGAGATTACAGCTGAGTTTCAGCAAGAGGCACAGCACAAATTTATTTTACCATAAAGCTAAGCATATTTAAGGTCTCCAACCATCATCCAGTGTGCGCTCCAGCAGTGGGGGTGAGCTGGGTTTGCCGTCTCCTATGCGTGTGAAGCTAAGAACCTGGATCTCATAGAGGACGTACTTGTCCAGGCCAGTCAGCTGGACACTGTGGCTGGTGTTCCCTTCCACCACCCAGAAGCGGAATACCGAATCCGAGTCTTTCTCTCGGTATGCGACCTATAAGTAACAGAGCAGATTCGTTTATGTACTTTCCTTAGCAAACAGGTCTTAGCATTTTGTTTAAAAATAATTAGAACGGAGTAATAAACATTTGCAATGCCTTGTAGCCCAGAATGAGTCCATTACGATCAGCTTCTGGCACCTCCCCCCACCGGACCAGGATACTGCTAGAGGTCGTGGCAAAGGCAGAGACATTGGCAGGTCCACTAGAAGGCACTGCAACCAAAATTTATATAAACAATTAGGATATACAACAGTTTTATATTTCTGTGGCTCTATTTTTTAAGTTCAAATGTTACAGATGTAAGCAGATGAATAACGGATATTTGTTTATAAGCATATTAGCTAGCAAAAGAAAATCAAGCTACAAATACATTTGCCAGACACCCTTATCCAGAGCGACTTACAATATTCCTTGTTATACAACTGAGGGTTAAGGGCCTTGCTCAGGGGCCCAGCAGTGGTGGCTTGGCGGCGCTGAACCCACAACCTTCAGGTTGATTAATCCAACACCTTAACCATGAGCCACCACTTCCCACAAATAAAAATACAATAAAACTTTGACTGTTAAAAGAGCAGTTTTTTATGTTAAATATCAAGTGCTAAGTATTTAAGTAAGAGTTCTGTTAATCTCTCAAAGACATTATTATAAAAGTTGGAGGATCTTAGTAAGAACTCTCTCACCAGACTCTCTAGTTCTGGCATGAACAGGCTGACTTAATGGTCCTGCCCCGATGCCATTGATAGCCTGCACTCGTACTTCATACTCAGTCCATTCCTCCAGGTCCTCAATAGTAAACTCTCTTTCCAGCCTGTCAGAGATGACGTGGGACAGAACTCCTCCTTTCATACCAGCCCGAGAGTACTGCACCCTGTAGCCTACCAATTCCGGATTACCATTGTACTCCCACTCTGGCAGAGGCTACAATACATTACTTGTGTTAAAAATCACACTTAATAATGAATGTACCATTCATACAAGTCAGGTCAATTGATATAGTATATAAAAATAAAAATAATATAAAATAAAATGGAACACAATTGCTCATAGTTGAAAGAAATATCTATAACATTTAATGATATTTTCTTTAAAGAGAAGAATATTGCATTTATCCACTCATCTTCTGAATACCAAGAGTATAAAAGTGTTAATTGCAGTCAGACATGAGTAATCCTGCAAATGTTCACCCACCACCCATCGGAGCCAGAGGCTGGTTTCACTAGCTGTGCGGAGGGTGACGTTGGCAGGCGCAATGTCCGGTGGTGCCTGCAATGTCTGAATTTTCCTAGAAGGTTGGCTTGGAGGACTGGTTCCCACTATATTTACTTGACGCATTCGGAACCTAAAATGCAGTTGAATGTGCAGTAAGTAAGCGGTAGAAGTTTGTGTGTACAGGTTGTAAATAAAAGTGAGTGTACCTGTAGAAAGTATATGGATTGAGACTCTCGACTATGAGAGAACGTGCATCAGGCTCATTAGCTAGCTGATGGACCATCACCCACTCTTCATTATCCCCTAATACACCGATCTGCAAAAGAACAAATTGGATAACAAAAGTTTCCTTTTTTTGTATTAAGCTAATATGTAGACTTTTAGGCAAAAACATCACAGGAACTAAACATTTGTCATAAAAACATTAATTAGAAATCATGAAAGTTTTATTAGGATTCACTGATCTTTTCTAAAGCTAGTTCAAGCTGAACTATTATCAGGGGCATAATGGGGCAGGCAAGGCAGGCAGTTCCCTGGAACAATCAGAAATATCATTATTAATATAACGTGTTGTAATATATCTGCATCCCCCAAAGGGCCCCCCCTTCTCATGTAAGATTGACGAGCTTGCATTTTCCTCGAGTCGTGGTACGTCAGCCACCCTTTCAGCGCTTTTTTACTGGAGCAATTTAAACATTTTAAGGAGGCAGGCAAAAAAGTTGGTAACGAGGAAACGTGACAGTGGTAAATAATGGACAAAGGATTGACTAAAGTATAATTATATGGAGAACATAGTGACAGCTTTAGCTGTAATTAAGGCTTGTGGGCACCATTATTCAGGTGACATTCCTTTACGGTAAATATGGCAATCGTACTCTAACTTCATCTTCTGCCATAAGGAAAATGACTGATTTTTTTTTGTCAAAAAAATAAGCACTTTTTTTCAAACAATATGAAAATTTATGTTCTATTATATGTGTTTTACTTTTTGTAAGTTGTATAAATATATATCTAGATAATGAAGCTGTATTAACCAAATAATCTTTTAGAAGCCACATCTATTTTGCCTTCATCTTGGATCACCTTAGACTATCATACAGTAAATTCCCCAAAATAGCTTTCCAGATATACAATTATTTTAGATTGAAATGTTGAAATGCTCGCAATAGAATATATGAACTTTACCATCTTCTAACTTATCTGCTCAGTGTTGGTTTTTCGTGGCCTTATTAAGAAAAGAAAAAGCTGGTCTGTTGTGTTAAAAAACCTTATGTGACAGCATCCCAAGAGCACTGATGTTGTTACCTGGGCCTCTACTATCCAGCGGGAGATGGAAGTCTTGCCATCATAGCCAGGTTTAAATTGCAGGGCTACAGAACGTGGGCCAATGTTGGATATAGCAATGTTGGTGGGTGGCCCAGGCATTTCTGCAAGAAGAGATCAGAACAGAAAAATAGAAAAGTGGTACCTTAAAATGTGGTATTTAAAAATATTTAACAAAACCCATTTATGGTCAAATGTTTTGTGGACACCTAACTATTTTATGGTTAGCTGATGGGTTAAACTGTAATGCTGAAGCCTAAAGAGACATTATTATTATTACCATTGTGTTCTTCCAACTACTTTGGTGAAGACCATTATATAGGAAGCATGACCTACATATCAGGTGCTAACAGACTTTGGAGTATATGGTGTATGAGCTCACACATGTGCTTGTTGGCTGACCTGGTGGCACTCCAGAGGATATGGTGGAAGAGGACAGCTGGCCCTGGCCTTTGGAAGTCATTGCAGCTACCTGGATGGTGTAGGTGGTGAGGGCGGTCAGGCCTGTGACCCGATACTCCTGTGTCAGGTTCGGCAGGTAGTGTGTGACTCGTGTGTTGGTGCGGTTGAACTCCTCCCAGGAGATGCGGTAACCTACAAGAGGCAAATCAACTATATTTCTTTACATTTTTTCTTCCTTTTCCAAAACATCTTGGCTAAATGACCAAAGATGTTGCTTCATGTAAAAAACCTAGGGTTTATGAAGGGTTTAATCAAAACCTTTCTAAATAAAATTGCCTATAGCTAAGTAACTAGTTATCTTCAATCAAGTTCCATAAATGGTGCAAAAGCATATTTTAATCTAACAATGGTTGCTATAATGTACTTTTGCAGATTGAATTTATTATTTCACTATTGTGACCAACTGTCTAATAATTAAAAAATGATACAACTTCACAGGCTTAAATATGTACAAGTATACTATAAATGTAAAGAATCTTAAAGGTGGATCAGGACAGCTTGGAAAATGCTAACTGTAGCCTGATACCACTAAAAGAGTTCATCTGTTCAAAGCCAAATCTCATAAAAGCATGAATGTGCACAGACTAGAAGACCAGAGACAACATAACTACAATACAAAATGTTGTTATCCAGCTTTTTTTTCGCAGTGACAGCTGACGACGTATCCTGGGTATGCAGTACAAAGTAAGCGAATACATATGTTGAGAGGCAGGTTGGAAAGCCTATCATAATGTTCAGAGGTCTTCCATTAAGACGGGGTGTCCAAACTCGGGCTGGTCTACTGCAGAGTTTAGCTCCAATCCTAATCAACACACATGAACCAACTAATGAATCAAGCTCTTGCTAGGTACACTTAGGTAGCTGTGTTGGGACAAGTTGGAGCTAAACTCTGCAGGACACTGTTATTCTAATTCCTAATTATGAGTGCCTGTACTGACATTAAACAAACATAGGATGTCTATCATTGAATCCTGGCTTGCAGAACGCTCCCAATCCTGCGTCCTTTCTCTCTCCCGCCTCCTTTTCGGTATGTCTACTGGCCTTACATGGGGAAATGGTTGTGCAGTGGTTCAGGTGTAGAACTGCTAACTTGAAGATCTGGGTTCGATTCCCAGCACCACAAGGTTGCCACTGCTGGACCCCTGAGCAAGGCCCTTAACCCCCAGTTGCTCAGTTGTATGAAAAAAGAGATAAAGGCCGCTCTGAATAAGGGGTGTCTGCTAAATGCTGTAAACCTAAATGTCCTATCTTCTTACAATAAAGCCAAAAAGTCATAAAAAAACAAACAAATTCACTCTTTAAAAAATGCTTACAATTTGAGTTGAGTTTTGTACCTTAATACAAAAAATGCAGTATTATTACTGTGGACATATAAATGACATTGGCTCCCTCTGATTTTCTTTGCTTAGGATGATTGGTGTAAAGCCCTGACATTTCGAAAAGACACAGAAGTGAATTTTACCTTCCATGATTTGTCTTTGTCATAGTATTAACTGAATAATTAATATTTTAAAGAATATTTTTAAATTAATAATTACTTACTATTAAATTACTATTTAATCAACAGAAAGACTGGGGTTCGATTCCCAACACCACCAAAAACACCACTGTGAGTGGTGCAAGGCCCTGAGCAAGGCCCTCAATTCCCAATTGATCAGTTAAATGTAATTTAGTCTGGATGAGGGCATCTGCCAAATGCTGTAAATGTAAACATGATTGCAATGTCTAGTGTATGACTGCATGACCATAATGTCACCTGTGAGAATGCCATTCTTCTCATGTGGCTCCTTCCAGCTCACTTTAAGGGATGTGTCCAGGATCTCAGTAAAGCTCAGGTGACCCACAGGCCCTGGAGCTGGAGAAACACTCAGGACATTTAGTCCATTGGCACAAAAAGTCTATGCTGCCCATTTACTTCAGAACTCTGCCACTTACTGTCTTCGTGGGTGCGGATTCGGTGCGGAGGACTCCGTGGACCATCTCCGGGCGTTGTGAAACACAGCACCGAAGTAAAGTACTCTGTGAACTTCTTCAGTCCAGTGATGTAGCCGACATGGACGCTGTCCTGGAAATTCGGCCTTGCTGTCACCATGGCCACGTCCTCTTCATGGCCTGGTTCCCAGGATAGCAGCTGGGGCAGATTGGAGTGAGGATAAAAAAGGAAAGAGAGAAAAAAGAGATCAGAGGGTACAGCGTCCATCTCAATCCCCTGGGAGAAAATGCCAATATGTGCTGTGCAGCTGTCAGTGAGGCGTTATTGAGATGAATTGTGCCAAAGAAACAGTGATTTTGTGTGCTTTGAACACTAGAGGGCAGCAGAATGATAGATCACCTTGTAGCCCTGGTTGATGCCGTTGATAAACTGAGGGCTTGGAGCGCTCCATGTGAAGCGAACTGTAGTGGAGTTGATGGCTTCCGCCTGGACATTCCCTGGTGGCACTGTGGGAACTATACAGAAAACAATTAAAGCTAAATTTAAAAAAAAGGACAAGAACATTGATAATTACATTGCAGTGTGTATGCTGATTGAGGAGAACGTCTGCAGGACACTTTTGCATTGGACTTTTATTCCATTTTTTTTAACTGGTCATTTGATAATTGTGCACTTGCCATCTTTCTGCTATTATATGACAGCGACCATCAGTTTCATTAATGACCTAACTCACCTCCTTGTAAGGTCCACTCGGTGACCCTCTGGCTAAAGACGCCCTGACCCGCGCCATTGTAGGCCGCCACCTCAATCTCATAGTTGGTCCAAATGATCAGGTCCTCCAACAGGAGGTTAGTCTGGTCAGGATTTGTGATGTTCTTGATCTGACAGTCCACAGGCAGACCAGAGAGACAGTATCTATCCGAACAAAACAACAAAAAAATTCAGTGAAAACATTTATTTTACAAGCTGACATAAAACACTTTCACTCATTGATTTGACTCATCAACAGATGAGCGACCACCAAAAGACAGAACATGAAGCCTGGTATTGATTGACTTTAAATATTGACTTTACACTGTGGGTAGCGTTTGGTAGTTAATCTGTCTATGGTGATGTTGTGGATGTGTAAGAAATAATACTAAGGGTTTTTTTTTTAATATTAGAGCCAACTGCATGCAAGTGTTAAGAACTGGCATAAGCCAAGTGTTAGACTGGGAAGTATACTGAAGTATACTCCAACACGCTTCTAGTTTCTATTCAGCTAGATTAGTGCTTTGTACTGTCATTTCGGATAAGATGAATAATCACTATCTGAATGTGACAATAAAAAAGGCTCTGAATATTATGAATATAGTGATATTCTGTGTTGGTCATGGTGTTTTGGGGTCAGGGTGTAAAATAAAAACCATGATGTTTAATAATTGTTAGGCAATAAAAAATTTGAACCTTAAAAAATTATGTATGAACTTTCCAGATATGCTTTTATTTAATTTTATGTTTTTTATGTGTTTATGTGTAAGTTCCAATAAACCCCTTAATAGTTGAATAAATATAAAATTATCAATTGCAATCACATACCAGCCGCTGTCTCGTTCATTCAAATGAGTTCATATATATACGAGATGACCTTCTATTCTCTGACCTTCTATTCACCCATTTTACGCACAGTTAATTGACAAAATGAATTTCCAGCATATTGACAAAAATGAGATTCATGATGACATAAAGGAATCATAATTAACTACATAGTGTGACCATCAAAAACATCCATGAAATCTGTAAAAATGGTCCTCTGGCAAAGGGAGAGGAGACAAATTTGGCTGCAGATATGAGACATGGGCAGAGACAGACATGGAAGAACAACACCACATTAGTACTAGCATGCTATGGAGAGGTTTTTAGTGGCATGTGTTTCAAAAAACCAAACACAATCTGTGCATTTGATGTATTTGAGCTTAGGGGATTTCTATAGTGCTGTTGCTTTCTTTTCATTAGTGTGATGCATAAAATGCTATTTTAGACTTGTGTTTGTATGAAAAGAGACAACTAAAGGTGTGGGCTTCTATAGGATGTCTATGCTAGGTAATATGTCTTATGTTAAATTAATGCCTGTTGTAAAATCACTAGGGTCACATTAGCCCTAACAGCGTTCAAGTTCAATTTTCATGTTGTAGCGTTCAACAGCTCTGGAATGAGCAATGGAAGTGTTAATTTAACAGTGCTGAATTTACTGCTGTGCAGTCCATGTCCTGCAGGGACAGCTGCTTGACTTTCTGTGCAGGACTTGAAGATGAATTGAAGCTGACCGGAGTGGTGGGGGTTGGGGTTTGGTTTTGGCAGCATGAGGATTGGTGTGTGTGTGTGTGTGTGTGTGTGTGTGTGTGAGTGTAAAGTCTAACCTGATAATGTAGCCCTGCAGTTGGCCATTTTGGTGGTTCTCCGGTGGAGGCTGCCATTGGATCATGATGGACTGATTAGTGCGGCCGCTTGCGATGACTGTTTGAGGAGGAGCACTGGGAGGTTCCTCAGGTAATGTAAGTCTAAGAACAGACAATTAGTTAGAGTGGTAGTTAAAACAAAGAGAAAAGGAAAAGATTTCATGTGTAAAGCTTCCGAAATGGCGTTTTACAGTTTTTATAACATCAGTCATAGGAAGCATAGGAAGATAATTGGATTCTGCATTAGTAGTGTGTCTGGTTTAAATGCCAGAGAACATTTTTCTGCTGGTTCATGCTCAAACAAACTGTCAGAGTCCATGGCAGCGTTCAGATTTCTCATCAAAAGACCCAGCGAGATAAGCTGTAGCCAAGAAAAGACAATGAAAAGGTAGAAAGTGGAAAAAAGGAGTGCAGCAGAAATCCAAGTTCTCTTTATTTTGGTTTAATATTTTGATTTCTCTCGACCGTGAATGTTAAAAAAGAAAATACAGAAACTGAGATGAAACATGGTTGTCAGGATGAAAAGCGAATTCTTCAAAAGCCCCGAACTTTGCATAGTCATGCCACTCACATAGACTTTGTTCAATGACAGAGAATTGCCTCTGGTCTGAGAGAGTGTGGATGTGGAGAGAAGAGTGATTGGTTACATTGGTGTGTATTTTAGTCATAGTATGAGCTGCATTGCAGTGGAGCAGCAAAACTAAGAAGAATTCTCTACACTATCTGTCTTTGCCTTTAAGGAGTTTAGTAGTTGGTAAAGCATTGCATCAGCAGCACCACTAAACATTTCAAAGTCTGACTTTATAAAAATATATAAAAAATATATAAAAACCGCAGCCTAATATGTATGACCAAGAGATTTAAAAAGCATCACCAGGAGAGACTATAAGTGGTGTTACAACAATGGCGGTCAGACTCAGATGTTGAAGATACACATCTTACAATAGATAATGGACTTAAAAATACAGGTCAAGGCAAACAATTGGAGTTGGCAGAGAAAACTGAAGTGAAATAACCAGACAGATCTGAAAAAAACACACAAAGGTGTTAGGTAAAACACAGCGACAGCACAAAAAGAACAAAAGTCAGACACAGAAGAGCGCTGGCAGAAAAAAAATCTACGTAGGCTGAAAGTCACAAAGACCAACGAACAAACCGTACTGTGCGGGTGTGAATAGTTAGCTTTTGAACCTGAGTGGGTTGATTTGGGGAAGGACGGGTGGCTGATGGTGTTGGCAGGAGATTCTGGCTGATAAAGGATGGGATAATGACAAACAAACTAAATACATTTACATTCACATTATATTTTCAGCATTCATACAGAGTGACCTACATTTATCTCATTCATACACTGAGGAGCAGTTGAGGGTTAAGAGTGCCTTGTTTATGGGCCCAGCAGTGGCAGATTGGTGGTGTTGGGAATGAAACCCATAACCTGCCAGAATTCTAGGTTATAAATGTTCTACTAAACATGCCTTTCTGTCTAAAAGTAAATGAATAAGACTGTCATACTGTTGCAACACTACGTTAGAAGCATCTTTTTTACAGTGTGTATTTAGAGCTATGCTGCATTTCTCTTATGAAACATTATGGCTTGTTTGTATTGCCAGTACCGTAGAATACCAGCTTGTCCTTCACATCAGATTTCTCAGTCCTTCGTATTTATCAAAGGTATTGTTTGTTGTAACATACAGTACCATCATTGCAAGTGTAATAAACCAGAAATGAAGGAGGGGTGTTATGAAGGCCTTTTTTGCCATAATGGTTTATACTCATAATTGCAAATTGTCTTAAACATAAACCCATTTGTCCACTAAAAACACTTACATCAATTTCTTGGACAGTTGTTTTACTTCTATTACTCTGTACATTTCTTCCTGTTTTACTTAAAATATAATTCCCAAAAAATGAATCTTTTCTATATGAAGATTTCTATATGCCCCAACAGAATATAGTCACACATGATTATTTTCCGTCATTATTAATGCTACATTGCTAGCAGTGGTGATTTTCACATGTGCACTAGTGTGTTGAAGGAAAAACAAGGCAAAAATTATATACAACAAAATAGTGGCTTGTCTAAAAGAATTCGCTTTCTGTGTCCATATACCTCCTAGAAAAATGAAATCTGTATCATGTTAAGGCAGAAAATTGGATCTGTGCCACTTTGACCTGCCGTGTCAAACTCAGAGGCATGACAACACTCCAGTACGCTTTGTGTCTGCCATCATCTCTGCTACTTTTTTCGTGGTTTGGGGGGAAATGTACTTTAGCCTTAATGATGCATTTCTAATTAAACTAACTATAATGAGTGATAACAACAGCAGCACAGCCCGTTATTAACACACCCGCTCTGCCAATAATTGTGTGGCAATTCTATAAGCAGTGTCGTAAACTGCTACCAGATTTTTTTTGGGGGGGGGGGGGGCATCTGTGAAAGCAGTCACAACTCCAACTCCAGGATTGAAATCAATGTGTCTATTGTGAATGGTGCATGACAAGCATGATGTTATTAGTGTCCATTCATTGCAATAATGGGTTTGCTTTTCTATTTTCACCGTCTTCTGAAGACTCCAGGATTCTTATTTCTAACTGTCGTGAACAGTCTGGGCGGTTTCCTCCTCATGTCTGGACACTGCTGTTTGATGAGCCAATATGTCTGACACATCAATTCTGCTGTATTGCACAGCCTTGTCAGTTAGCTATTGTACAAGCTGCACAAAGCCTGACAAAAAGAAGGGACAGATTTATTCGGAGTGTCATGCTTAATTCGTCACATTTTTCTTCTTCAAGAAACAATATGCTTTGGAGAAAAAAAAAAAAAAGAACGTTTTGTTCATATCTGCCTGCAGCTTAGAAATACATTCTAAAAAGTTTGACATTTTATATTTTCCTTTATATCTACAACCAGTAAACCAGTAGCGGATTCGGATGGATCCATCTTTTATTATTTTTTTTAGCTCTGCAATATCACCCAGTGCTAGCGGTGGACTAAAAGCAAAAATCAGCCCAGTGATTTGCCTTCAAGCATTTTACTATCTTTGTAAAAAAAAAAAAAAAAATTCAGAATGTATGTGTATGATCTAATATTTCATAAAGACCACACTACTGCACATTCTCCTCTCTACTTAGACAAAAGCCTTCATCGTCATTCACATCTGATTTATAGCCAATTCACTTGAATAAACATTACATAAAAGGTAAGTCAAATCTATTCCAACCCATTTTTGTATACTTTCAATCATTTCTTCATTAAAGCCCCGACTATTGATTTGGAGGCAATTTACAAAGTATTCTACTGCTACAGAAAATGTCATCTGTTAAACTGGTGTGCTCAATAAAATTGAATGAAAACAAAACCAAACAAACTAACCAACCTAAAAACAACAGCTCTGTATATTACATTCCATCCAAGCTGGAGTAAATGATTTTTCAGCCAATCTGATGTATCTGATCTGGTGGCCAGTCAGACATGGCTGAAGTTTGCATACACAGTATCTACACCACCGAGTCTGAACGTGGATGTGGGGTAATTTTAAGCTTGGTGGTTCATAGTAGAAAGGGGGGTCATGCCAGTGTTAATGTTGCTCTCCAGTCCTTTTTTTATTAGACACTGAAACATTTTTTTAGTAAATTGTCAGAGAAAGAAAACAGTGAGTACTCACTGTAGCATAACACAAACCCTTATCAGTTCTTATCCTTATTTAGGCTTATTTTGTCTATGGGGTATCAGCTTTATTATTGGATAAAAAATATTTTTTTAAGAAAAACATTCAATAATAAAGCTTTCATTCCCGAGTTTAAAAAAACAACCAAAATAGTTATTTTAATTTAATTTTTCAAGATGCCCAGCTACCTAAATGACTAACATATCTTATGAACTTCAAAACAAGTTCTTTTTTACTTTACTGTTTTTGAGGTAAGGGTTGCAAAACTCCTGACGGTTAAGTTTAATCGCAGTCAATAGTTTTGCAACCGTAAGTAAAAACAATAAATGATGAATTACTGAGAGAGAGAAAAAAAGCTTCTAGATATGTGTGTGTGTGTGTGTGTGTGTTTGTTTGTGTAATGTATTGTAGTGTTTGTCACACATGATAATGGCTTTCTTTAATTGAAAAACCTGTTAAATTGCCAAATAACTAGGGCACTAGGCTTGGAAAATGCTCAACGGCATTTCAATAATTACAATAAAAAAGGATTAATTATCACTGATTACTGTCATTGTTTAATCTCTGAATAAATAACAATTAATGTAAGTGGCAATGTGTAAAAATACAGGGAATGTGTTGAGGAAATGGCAGTCATACACTCACGTTTTAGGGTTAACAATTTACTATTTCAACTAGAATTGAAGCATCACTTGTGTTATTCCTGTAAGTAGATGGTGAATTGTAACTTAAAGCCTAAAGTCTGCAAAATTAATCATTCATATTGCATTAAATACATTTTTAGTAATTAATAAATTATTAGCAAAATAAGCACATAAAATAATATCTACTGGGCGCTATGCTGGCGACTAATATATTGCTGAAATGAATCCTCTTTAACACATTCTGTGTAGTGTAGCTACCTATTTGAATTAAAGTTATCTAAATTTGCTAGTTTATTATTGCCTATTTGAGAATTACTCATTTTACTGTGATAATAAGCTCCACTCTTTTAAAAAGGCTTTCCAATAGATTCAGAGAAATTTGCCCATTCAGCTACAAGGCAAATATGGGGGTTTAATTAGTGTTTCTGCGCCTTTTATTAAATATGCTGTAATAAATGTTTTATAGAATAATTCCGATGATTCTGTACTTTTAAGCACGGTCTGCGAGCATTATATTATCACTGTCATATTTAGATGAATAGCCCAAGCTGGCCAGAGCACTCTTTATATTAAACTAATAACCACTACAAGGAGCTTGAGGAAAACAGCTTATCAAAGTATATTAGACATGTTGGAGAATATGCCTATATGGTATAGGCTCTACGGGACAGAATGAAGACAAACTGCAGAAATAAAATCCTCGTATGGTGTTTAATAACAAAAAACAAGAGAGATGGGGCTACCTGTCTACAGCTTTAGTCTTGATCTGGTTTCCACGCACACTCACATGTGAAGCCTGGCAGTAGGGTGGAGATTTGATTAATATTAAATGAAAGGGGTTCCATTTCCAAGGGCTGCAGCGTGTTTCTGCTATTGTTAGATGGATTAATATGGATGCACACTCACTGGACACTTTGATCGGAAAACCTCTGCGCTTTCATGAGTCTATAATGTGGCAGCCGAAGCACAATGCATTAAATCATAACTTGGTCTGTTTGAAATCTATAACCTTTTTTTATTTTTGGGTGTTCTTAGAATGATATGATGTAATGTAATCTGTTTTATTCTAGTGCTGTTTTGTTCAATTATTTGTGCATTATGAGATTTTTCTCTGGATGTTTTCTACAACATTCAGATAATGTAGAGTGCTGTGGTTAAAAAAATCCCAATAGAAGTCTGATTTCTTGCATAGTTTTGCTGCTACATGATTGGCTGATCACAAAACGGCATGAAAAAGGTATGAAGGTATTTCTATTGATGTAGCCAGTAAGTGCATGAACACAAGAACACATCGTCAAATTGTATGTTAAAAAGAGAGAGTATAACATCATTCCCAATAATGACACACACCAATCTAAACAGAGAAGCCAGGAAAACAGCCAATCAGAAAAGCGGATGGAACCCATCATAAGCCAGAAGAGGAGAAGACATTTGGGCCTAAAGTAAGACAGATTTTACTATTTCATCTGCTGCTTTTTGTTTTGAGGCACCAGTGAGACCGGTGAATTTAATTAACAGGTAAGTCTGAGGGAGACAAAGTCTAAATTCTTGCCCCATTCATCTTTGAAGAGGACAAAAGCAGGCTCTGTCTGTAATGGAGTACTTTTCAAGTATGTACTACATTTACAGTGCTTTACAAGTACATTCTTAAAGTATGGTTACAGGTAGTATGAATAAAATTAAAATGTATTACATCCAGAGCATGCTATTGGCAGAATCTCCCCTGGAGAGCAATGTTGGCATGAACAGAAAGAAAGAAACCCACCCTTAGGCACTTTCCATAGTTGAATCTGCAGCAGATGGCGACCCAGCAACTGGTGCAGCGCCTCTACACTATCACGATAGAGCTTCTTATTCTAAAAAAACTTCCTTTAGCTGGCGACACTCAGACAAGGCCAGAGGCTTTCTCACAAAAATGAGTCCTGCGGACTCTTTTTTTTCACATAAAAAAGAGAAGTATGAGAAGTGGCCTGGGGAAGATTGGGCTTACATTTACACAGGTTAGTTGGCAGAAGAATTGGCTGTGCTCTTTCAGACAGGCAGGCAATCAGAGCAGTACACACAACTTACCATCAGCGAAAAGAAGGCTAGGAAAAGACATGGACAGGATATTTGGGGTCTGTCTGGCTCTTTGCCTGAGAACCCTTATATCTAGACATTCTACATCTACATTTACGACATTTGGCAATCGCTTTTATCCCGAGCATCTTACATTTATCTCTTTAATACAACTGATCAATTGGGGCTTGCTCAGGTGTCCAGCGGTGGCAATGTGGTTGTGCTGGAAATCGAACCCTGATCTTCCAATTAGCAGTCCAACACTTTAAGCACAGTGCTACCACTTCCCCCTAGAGTATGCTGTTAACAGTACGCTTTCCTCTAGAGTATGCTGTTAACAGTACACTTTCCCCTAGAGTATGCTGTTAACAGTACACTTTCCCCTAGAGTATGCTGTTAACAGTACACTTTCCCCTAGAGTATGCTGTTAACAGTACACTTTCCCCTAGAGTATGCTGTTAACAGTACACTTCCCCCTAGAGTATGCTGGTAACAGTACACTTCCCCTCTAGAGTATGCTGTTAACAGTACACTTCCCCCTGGATTATGCTGTTAACAGTACACTTCCCCCTAGAGTATGCTAGTAACAGTACACTTCCCCTCTAGAGTATGCTTTTAAACAGTACGCTTTCCCCTAGAGTATGCTGTTTAAAACAGTACACTTTCCCCTATAGAGTATGCTTTTAACAGTACGCTTTCCCCCCCTAGAGTATGCTGGTTAACAGTACACTTTCCCCTAGAGTATGCTGTTAACAGTACACTTTCCCCCTAGAGTATGCTGTTAGTAACAGTACACTGCTTTCCCCTTTAAACAGTACGCTTTCCCTAGAGTATGCTGGGGTTAACAGTACACTTTCCCCTAGAGTATGCTGTTAACAGTACACTTTCCCCTAGAGTATGCTGTTAACAGTACACTTTCCCCTAGAGTATGCTGTTAACAGTACACTTTCCCCTAGAGTATGCTTTTAACAGTACACTAAGTATGCAGTACACTTTTCCCTAGAGTAGGCTTTTAACAGTACACTTCCCCCTAGAGTATGCTGTTAACAGTACGCTTTCCCCTAGAGTATAATGTTAACAGTACACTTCCCTAGAGTATGCTGGTAACAGTACACTTCCCCTCTAGAGTATGCTGTTAACAGTACACTTCCCCCTGGATTATGCTGTTAACAGTACACTTCCCCCTAGAGTATGCTGTTAACAGTACACTTCCCCCTAGAGCAGTGCCCACAACCTGCGGCTCCGGAGCCGCATGTGGCTCTTTTATCCCTCAGCTGCGGCTTTCTGTGGCTTTGAAAAACAATATTAAGAAAAAAAAAAGAATGTTTTTTTAAATAATTCTGAATTTAAAGACTTTCGTAGTC
Organism: Bagarius yarrelli; assembly: GCA_005784505.1. Taxonomy (NCBI): domain Eukaryota; kingdom Metazoa; phylum Chordata; class Actinopteri; order Siluriformes; family Sisoridae; genus Bagarius; species Bagarius yarrelli. The sequence goes on from VCAZ01000066.1 coordinate 1,022,498, forward strand.
TTGTATCATTAAAATAAAATGTGTTTACTTATTCGTCGCTCAAAATATGCGTCATCCCCCGCCACGCCCAGCCCCGCCTCTTTATGCGACACGTGCCGGCAGGCAAAACGTAGAATGCCAACTTAGATTTAGATGAACGTAAAACAGTCTATTTGGAGTTCTGTCGATCTTCAGATCTACATACGTATGTGAGCAGGTCTTCACCAATATGAATTGTATAAAAAACAAACATCGCTCATGTGCGACTGAACAGAAAAGAGACCTTTAAACATTTTTTTATTGCAGCGAATCTACCGGAACCACTTCTCTAGACCACTTCCTGCCTAGCTGTCATGTGCAGAATCTCAACATTTCACAGAACACAACAGCTCACGCCTCACAAGGTAAAAATCCCATTAACCTCATCTAAAATAAATATTTTCAATAGGATATTATTTTGCAAATAAATATTTTACATTGTTCAGTGAAATAGTTATTTTTATTTTCAGGTTGACAGCTGATTGCGCAATATTGTTTTGCTGTTGTTTGCAGGTCGACTTTATAATAGATAAATACCAGGACGTCTCAAATAAACATTGATAATTATATGAGATAGTATACTTTCAACCCAACATTTTTCTGGATGTCAAAATATCTTTTGTTGCACAAAGACAAAATGTTTGCTGTAGTAGTTCATTTTATAAATACAAAACATGACAAATTTCTACACATAGCATAAAGGCAAAAAAACATAAATGCAGTGTTATCTTCATTTTATATGTCAAAACGTCTTTGCGGCTACCGATGGGTTTTTTTTCTGTAGAAAACTGCCTCAAATATCACTTTGAGTGTTAAAGGTTGCTGACCCCTGCCCTGGAGTATGCTGTTGACAGTATCTGCACTGCGCTTCCCCTTTTACATAAGGCTGTACACTCTAGACAAATAAGGGCTAATAAAATCTTTATGGACCCCTTACATCCAACACACTTTAAAAAAAAAGTCTTTATCTCTGGCAGGCGCATGACACATGAACAGTTTTTCCCTCATATTCCGCCTGAACACCGCAGATTACACCTCAGGAATGTACTTATCTTTATATAGCTCATCAAAACTTTTATCTGTACGTAGCACACATGCTCATTTACAATTCTGTCTATACTCTTTATTACTAGAGTACTCTTGGCAATAATCCTCCTTCTGATTCTGATATTAAAGTTTATACTGCCAGTTAATTTTATGTTTTAAAATATGAAATGATATGAACCATATAAAACCAAATAAAAAGTTAATGTAGATTTTAAACATTTTACAACACATGGGGGCTCAAATTTAGTAGAAAATGACACTTTCCATGACTGTTCTCAAAAACTGATTTTTGGTAGTTTTTGTATTGTAAATTATTATCATGGTAAAATATTGTGTTAGTGGAGGTTGCACAAACTCCAGCCTGTCAGGACATCTCATCCAAAAGTTTCCTAACAAGAAAAAGAATTGTGCTATCTTTGTATCTGGGAGCGTTTTGAGAAGGTGAAGATGAGATGCTAAGAACCAAGAGAGGCTCAGAGCTCAGTGTCTCTGTTTGATACATTGCGATTATAGAGCCACACAATAAGACCACCAATGAACAGAGACTTAGCAGTATGTCTAAGGTATGGACACACATCGAACAGCGTACAGATGGCTACAGTAGTCCACTCTCACTTTAAAAGGGTACACACTGAGCTAAATAACTGAATGAATTTAAATGAACCATTTAATGAGTGCATCTTTAAGCCTAACTGGAGCTGCTTCTGTTGCAAACGCACCAGAGGATTATTAATATTAATAATCACATATCACGACCTTGTTAAACTGTTGCTTGACATTCTTTTCCCGGAGTGACTCTTAAAGTGCTCTGTTTCCAAACTGCTCCTCAGGGTGATAAAACACTAGCATGTTTTAGCGCGTTGAACAAATTTTCCCACTCTGAGAGAAAAAAAACACAAGTGTGACTTTCAGGATTCTGGCCACAATTAACAATTAAAAAAATAGCACTAATTTAAACCAAAGTTTTTTGCAACACCACACCAGACTGCTTGATTTAGAAATAAAGATGTGAATAAAAAAACACATAAAACCCTTTTATCTTTTTTAACAAACTAATATATGAAACATCTAAAAGACATTCTGATGATACGACTGGGAGTAATATTGAAACTAGCCACGATTTATGTTAATAAGAGGCATTAAATGTTATTTCATTCCTTTATACTAGCCTGGCATGCAGCACTAGCATGTCCAGCATTAAACAGCTAATGGACATAGTTCCACACTCAACTATCATTCATCAAATGATAACATATCAACATATGGTCAAACATATGTGTCTGATTTCAATGGGATCTTCTGGATTTAAGAGATGATTAAATTCTATTTATTGTAGGAGTTTTCATCTTAACTCCAAATAATTATGAATAAAATTGGTGTGAATAGGTCTTAATTAAAAAATAAAAGAACTGTGTGTGTGTGCGTGTGTGTGTGAAATCGCAACATACACTGTAACATTTTATCTTGATAACCAGATAGACAGGGATGTTATGACTTTCACTTGCTGTCTAATTTGTGTCAATTAGGTAAGTAATGGCTGCGCATGTCACATTTACAAATACACACATAAGTTACTAGCGCAATAGAATTAAACAATGCGCTAGCCCATGTATAATTAATCCAAATAATATAAATATATATTTTTAAATGAGTTTTATATTTACAGATTGTCACCTGCTAAACACTACATAATACGTGCTGCTAGCCTGTTTCCCAGTGACCCTATTAGTAATTGGACTATTACCATTAATTCATTTTGAAACCAATTAACAAAAGCAAAATGAAATTAACAACAAAGACATTTGATTGTCATATAATTATTCTTAAGCCAGTCTTATCTCTATGACTTACCGTTAACCCTAACCACTCTTCTTGCTTTGTCCTGTTTCTGGCTGTCAGACAGATAAGTTCTCTTCATGTTTTAATAAGCGACTGCAGGAGTAAGCACTGTGCCAGCTTGAAATCCTGCAGGATCCTGCAGGGGATGCAGCTATATTGCTTCATGTTATATAAATATTTACATTTACAATTGTTCAAATGGTCAGCTGTCAGGGTCCCCCTCGACATGCAGGGCTCCAGGCAACTGCCTGCCTTGCCTGCTCCATTGATATGTGTTGTGAAACGGAAAAAAAAAATGATACTTTCAATCATTTTTTTGTAGTTTTATAGATGATAGTTTCAAGGGGGCTTCAAACAGGAGACGTAGAAGCATAAAGGCATAAAGGATTAGACAAAAACAAACAAAAAAACCCACATAAATGCAGCTAAAAGAATTGACGAAATTTAAAATAACTAGTCAGGAGTGAATTCCAGATTCTTCCATAAAGTTGTAACATGTAGAATACAGAAATACCTTCCAAACTTTTCAATTCGGAGAGTTTACTACATATAGCACACTATATGTTGTACTGTGTATAATCATATATGTGACTAATAAAATCGGAATTTGAGATAACATCATTAACTATGAAACTATAAACTCCCTTTACACCTTTATGACCAAAATGTCTTTATAATAAAAATGTAAGAAATAAAATAAGTAATATAAGATCTATATGCAGCGCAAGAAGCAATCTCATCTATTATCTGTTTTTTAGAGTACGCACAGAAAAATGACAAAAGGTTGTAATCTATAGAGGTAACTAAAATACAGAGGGGCACAATCAGATATTACATTCCATCATGTCTCCGGTGTGCAGAGGAAAAGTAAACGCCAACAACCTATTTTTTTTGTATCTGGAAGAATACAGTATATGGAATTTTTTTTATCTTGCACAAAGCTAATGTGCTCAAAGGGAATGGATTGCAGCATTAATAATCAATTCCATTGTGAAATAGTGGACAAACGAAAAAGACTATTAAAAAGCTGAACACGGCGCCTAGAGCAAGGATGTAATAAAGATATTAAACCATGAAAGAAGCATGTAATATCTGTAGATAAATAACACTTTGGTCAATTATACTGTGATAAAAATGTGACCCTTTGGCTACTGCAGGTTCCTCTGTATAATTCTCTCTCGCTGTCTCTCTCTTTTTCTACTTCTGTCACACACACACTTATTTCATGCATATTAAAACCCCACCTATCATCACTATCAAAGACAACACCCACATTAATCGCTTATCATTACACATGGATAGCCATAAACACACACTATACCCCTAATTATAATAAAAGCTGTATTATTACATTCCACCGAACCTGTAATCCAGAACCTCTGCGTTCCTGAAGCAAAGACTAATTAAATGCAGATATGTGCTTCTTACAAAAAAAACTCATTTCTCTGAAACTTATCTTAAATGAAAATCAGCATGAATTAATCAAAACGTTTTTCATGAGGAGAGGGCTAAAAAATCCTAGTGCAAAGAAACACAAGGGTTATTCCTAACCCCCGTATATTACAGGTCCTGAGATTTCAAATTAAAATCTACAGCATTTAAAAATAATTTTAAAAAAATCAGTATGACTGCAATTCTTTACAGCTTAAGATGTGATGCCCCACACTTCATTGTGAATACAGGTCTCTCTATCCCACTATCACAGATTCAGTCATTAATTCGGCTGATCTTTCAATGATAAACACACCAAATGAGCGCTCAGCCAAATAATAAGTCAGTTAATGAATAACTAATATTATAACCAAATAATGATTAAAACTTACAAATGCCAATTAATTCTCATTCTTACTTAGCCATCAATCAAACATTAATTTATTTTTAATCAGTAACTCAATTCAACTCAATTCCACAGATACAAGTTTTAGGGGCTTTGCAACAGGGTTTAGCAGTGGCAGATTGATGGGGCTGGAAACTAAGCCCATGATCATTTGTTCAGCTGTCCAACAACTTAACCACTGAGCTTCTTTTACCACAACATGATCAATCCATCTGGTTTATCCAACCAGAGTTGGCGGATTAGACCCATAAAGCTAAGATCAACCACTGAGCTATAACTCCTACCACAACACATAACTGAAGTTCTACAAGGTTTTAATTAATATATCAAGTTAAAAAATAATTTTTTACATTTATATTGGCCGAACTGACCTCTATATGGACCAGTGATTGAGCCTCTGTTAAATTTCATCCATTATGTAAGTCTCATTACAAACTCATGGAAGTTGAATACTCTAAACATTTTTACTGTTGCTTAAGCAATTTAACCCTTATATCTATCACCTTCCTATAAACCATTTAACGCCAAACCATTTAAAATCAGAAAATTTCTGTTATCACTGTTATCATGCTTAGCCAAATTTGACCTGAAGACAATAGGAAGATTAACAGACTAAACTCATGATTACACTAAGCCAATCAGAGATCTAAAAAGTAAAGATGTTAGTTTTTTTTTAGATATTAGCATCGTTACTATCAGTTTCAATACTTAACATTTATGGCATTTTGGCGCGTTGCCTTATCCAGAGCAACGTAACACTATCACTAACTTGACAGCTTGTTGGAAATCTTTCAACATACAAATTCCCTACTGTCATTCGGGGAAAAGCAAAAGGACTGCCATAAGGAATGGTTCTGCTTGCTGAACAACAGAACCACGAGATGTCCTGTTATAGATTAAAAAAGGTAATTGCAGATGTTAACTAAATCTGTTGGAACATTACACTGTTATTATCCTCTTAGTTTGTTTAGAAATGTAGTACTGTGAATCACAGCAGGTCCTAAACACTTTAAAAATATCCTATGAAAGACAATTTATTTATAATTTCCTTTATTAGACTTAATTACCATCTCTGACAGGCTGCGAGCATCTCTTATACGAGAGCAACGGCGGAGTTCATTTTGTACAACTGGATTTACACACCCTATAACTATTTATATGCGCTGTTGAGCAGTACACCTATTAAATATTCTGAGCGGGAAGTCACTGCTGCATTACATCTTCTTTCGGTAAGTTCTGAAACCTGCTGCTCTGCTGACCAGGAACATCGGCTAGCAACATGTCCAATTCACTCACAACACATGTGCAAATCACATTTCATTGCTACTGAAAATCACACCAGTGAATTTGATCTAATCTAGACCTCAGTCATCAACTTCAAGCCAAATATATGAGCAAATATATTTGCACTGCACTGTGTTCAGTGACTGAACAGTTGAAACACTGAAATGTATAAAGTGATAAATGCATGTGTGTAAATGCATATTCTGTCACTGAATACTTTTACCTAAAAAATATAGAAGCCACAAAAATCCTATAAAATTAATAATAATGCCTGCTTCTGAGACGACTGTATGTGTCAGTGACAATTACAGGAGTGGAAGAGAAAGTTGTTTGACACACACTGACGGTTTAATTTCAATTAAATATTAACGTAAATGTTAAAATCCGTTTAAAATGTAATCTTAACATGTATCGATGAAACAGGTTAAAATATCAATACACTAACATAAAAAAATTGTGATAGATAGCTGTATCGATATTTTTACAGAGCTCTATTGCGCATTACTTTAAAATAAATAAATCAAAATCCAAAACTTATTTAAAATTGTTATATTTCTGTTAACAAGATTTACTAATAACAAAAACAATAAAGCTAGCTTTATTATTGTCACTAGGACCACAGGAAGCATTATACTAGCTATGCATTCGTGTGGATAATAAATAAGAATAAGTAAACCCAAAGACCTCATGGCCGTATTTAGAGTTGACGGCTTATGCTCAATTGCTATGTCAATATTTATGTGTCTCACATTGCTCTGTAACATTGGTAATATTACCCGTGTGCCATCAGCGACTTCCAGGTTGAAAGGTTTTGCTACGAAATCATGCAAGTGTCCTTGTTTTACAGGTATTTAGGAAAAACAATCAGAAAATATGTTTTAAAAATTCTGATAGTAATCAAATACATAATGACTGAACGGAGGCTGACTGTCTTGACCAGTATTATCACACCTGAATGTGTGATGTAACCTCATGATCCCTGCTACCTGTTTTCACCCAAATGAGGATGGGTTCCCTGTTGAGTCTGGTTCCTCTCAAGGTTTCTTCCTATCTCATCTCAGGGAGTTTTTCCTTGCCACCGTCGCCCCCGGCTTGCTCATCAGGGACAAACTGATTTATGTTTAATTCTGTTTTATAATTTATTTAATTGCAAAGCTGCTTTGTGACAATCACCATTGTAAAAAGCGCTATACAAATAAAACTAAATTGAATTGAATTGAATTGATGTGTGTAATTTTCGTAAAGTCCTGACTGCATGCTTAACTCACTGTCACTGTCTTGTACAGGTGCATCGAACTATTTTATGAAACTTGAAACTTATAAATGCTGTTCCTGGCACACAGACGCACACCCATAAAACATCTTTAGCATATTCCCTCTTTCCTGAACACTCTATTTCTGTATAACTCCTCAGTCAGTATATAAGTCATGTACTTGCTGTCATAAGACTCTGGTGTTATGATTATGCTTGGAGTTGTTGACATGTTCATCACTGCTGCTGTTTCATATACGATACATAAAGAAGAAACAGTAAAACCAGACTATGTGTGTGTGTGTGATTGTATAGATGTCAACACTGTCCTCTTGAGACCAATGTATTTGAAGATGCGACTGTGTCTTTCTTTCTAAAGCTCCGAACAGCTCGGTCAAAAGCAGATAAAGCTCTGCGAACACTTCAACATCTCGGCAAGTGCCGTGTCATTACAGCTGGATAAGGCACCTATGCTGGCCTGCATAGCAAGACGGCAACATGAAAGCTTTCTTAGTCTTTCATCATGCGTTTGGCCCTCTGTGTTTTTCCTTTTTTTGTTTTATCATGTTATGCCCTCTACACTGTAGTGAGACACATGCTGTAAAAGCACACAAACTTTATACAATGGCATCTTTAGTTGTAGGAAATTCTATAATAATTTCTATAATAATAAAAAATATCCAATTACACTATGACATTTAGTATAGTACTGTCAATGTTCTTCTTTTTACTTATTTACAAAAAAAGACTGACTCCTGCTTCAGTCTTCTGGAATGCCATTTTTTTTTTAAATGAGAAAAGCTTGGATAATTTCTGCTCCATATAGCATCACTGGAATACTATGCACTCACCTTGCTGTTTCCCTGCTGAATTGGCCCTTGCCCACGTCATTGACAGCGCACAGTCGGAACTGGTAGGATCGTGCAGGAATGAGGCCTCCCACCAGGACACTAGTCGCCTCTGGCTCTATGTTGGCCAAAAGCACCATCCACGGAGCATCTGACCCAGACAGAAAGCATCATCAGTAACACAGCAGGAGAAGCCGATAAAATGCCATCGTTATCTCTAGTATGTTTGGAGTGTCTAAGATACTTTAACAAGCACTACATTGGTGTACAGTTCCTGCCTATAAACACAGTCCCATGCAGTCCTACAGAGAGAGAAATGACCAGATGATAACTTAAGTTGATACCTACATCTCGATAAGATTTGAGAACAACAGCGTACACATAAAAAGGTGGGGACAATCTAGCACTGTTTACAGTGAAGTTCTAAAGGAGTTTTATATTTTAAATGGTAGGGGAACTAAATAACAAAATGCAACTGAGAACATTACTATGAAGCAGCTGTGTGAGGTTTTCTACAAATCTCCTCATGCAGCTGCTGCACAACATTGAACAAACAATCAAACAAAGGATCTGAAAAAAGTCTTGCAGGAATACAAGCCATCATAAGCACACAGCACACAAACCTAAGCCACAGCATCTTTCTTTTCTCAAGCTTTATTTCTTATGCTGTCTCAGGGAGTTTTTCCTTTTGACCCCTGGCTTGTTGGATTAATAGATTAAAGGTGCAGTAGGACATCTTGGACAATGCTAAATGTAGCCTGATAGCACTGAAAGCAACATGACTACATCATGTGTCATTCACTGCCTAGAAAACTTTACAATAGTAAATAACAATACAAAAATTATAAACATAAAAATAGTACCTGATTACACAACTTCGATTTCCACAGTATATAAATACATAGCAATACATTTAGACCACTTAACTTGTAATGATTGCTAAAACTGTTTCTAAAGACAATTATCTATTACACCAGATAAAATTGTGCAAGATTTCTGCAGATTTTGTTTGCAACAATAATCACCGTTAAGCACATTATACTGTAATTGTATTAGATTTGAGAGACTAAATTTTCTGCTGTTATTTGATGAAACCTCTTTACTACGTTAGCCTGCTACAATAAAAATAAGCACCTACAACATGCACTTACAGGCTCAAAGATCTATTATTTTTTAAGATGAATGTTGACGTCTTTGTAAACCATGCAAGTGATAGAACCACTGTTCAATGCTACCTCTGGAACCTTTTAGCCTTAATACTACTATTCACTTCTGCTAGCAAAGCAGATCGTAGATATCATCATAAGAAAGAGTATTAGATACTTAACCATAAGCAATCTCATACTCCTACATTACTATTTTAGTTAGGCACATTGTTAAATACTGCTTATTTGTTGCCTAATATGCATACAGTGTTTGATAAAATAGTAAGTCTGATTGCTGTCTGTTAGGATTTTATTAGACTTTAACCATCCAGGCCAATGGGCAACCATGATACTTTGTTTTGTTTACTTGGTCCTGTGTTCTGTGTCATGTAAATGTTAGTCTTGCCATGGGTTTTTCCCTGTCTTTTCACTGGTTGGTTGCCTCACTGCCTTCAGGTTTTCCTTGTTTAGTTGATTGTTTTCTCTATTCACCGGCCATGGAAGTCACATTATGGAGGTTAGCATATTGGCGTAAACACTGCAACTGAACAGAACTCGTAGAATATTGCAGCTGAAAAAAAATGGTCATGTTTTGTGCCGTAGTAATCAATCAGACCGAAAAGGAGATATTAGTATCAAGGAGAGAAGAGAGTGTCATAGAGGCGTTCTTGGTAGAGAACCTTGAGAATATTCGTGTTTAATATGTTAATGATATAATTTTAATAAATTATGTTTCCACAGTTTCTAAAGTATTCATTGACACACCAGACACAGACACACCATCTGGTTATAGACCTCAAAATTTTTTGTAACAGGTAATATAACATAAGGCAGGTTGAAACACTATATATACACCTCTGTTGCAGTCTGTCTTTATTACTATTTGAACAGGACTAGTTTTCCGAATAGCGTTTGAGTTACAATTCTTATTAGCCAACATCTGTGTTTTCATGTACAGATTCTGACAGAACGACCGTCTCTTTGTTTATTACCAAGATAGGAATGTCTGCGTTTTACATGTAAGCATTGCAGAAGATCACATGTTCAGAATGTTTACAGATACTTATCTAGTGTTTTATAAACATTTTAACATTTTTAACATTTTAACATAAAAATTGTAACCAAAACATAAATATTTCTACTGGATTTGAAAAGTGCAAAAATGAAAGTAATCTTGATTGACACTGATATTACAGTAGCCAATTTACATGATTTGGCTCTTCTTGTTGATTTTTCATTTCTTCACATTCATTATTGGTGGGCAGAAACCTTAATACCAAAGTAATAGCGAAAGGCTGTATGGTAGCATGTTGAAATTTTTTGCTCTCACAGACATTCACATTCGGATGAGATTAGATTTCACAGAGGACTGCCGAGTTTGCCGAAATCAATAGTTGATTTGCTCTGAAATTTTTACAGCGGTCGTGTGAGAAACAACAGATTCGGACAGGTTTCAAGTCCCAGGTTATGTCAGTGAAACAGAAATTTCTCTAACGCCTCCATGTAAAACTAGTCCTAGGGCTTTGCCTAGCTTTTGTCAGTGTAACGTGCTGTTTATTGGCTAGTGTCCATGGTCATGCCTTGGTATGCTTAGGCACAGTTTTTTGTATGACTGTTTATTTAGTTATTTGTATGTCTTGTCTTCTTTAATTAAGGATACTTTCTGCATCCGTTTAACCTCAAGTTTGTGAAGCTTTCACACTAGTCTCTTTCAATCACTCAAATTTTCTGGCAAAGGAGCTGTAAGGCACCGGTATCCCAGGTAGCTTTCATGCCTGTGTTACCTTCTGGCTTTTCCTTTTGCTGTGCTGTCATAAATAGAACTGCCAGAGTCTACATCGCACTCTGATCAGACATGTGCTGCTTCCCATACCAACGAAGGTGTTCTACATCTATATCTCGAAGGTGTTCTATAAGGTGCCTTGTCCTCTGGCCTGACGGTTCCTGAATTGAATCTCCTGTCCTGTTATTCTTACCTCCTAATCTTCTGTGGCCTCACACTTGCTTAAAACAGTCTATACCAAAAACTAACCCTTCTGGCTTTAGTTGAAATTAAGCCTGAAGACAGAAGACTTGCAAGTTCTAAGATGTTATAATAGGATATAATATAACCGCACACATTCTATGTTACTGAACATATATAATTCCACTATCTAATGTGTCCTAGAAAAGGATAAACTTCCTTCCCGGTTTTCATCAGGATTTAGTGTCTCCTGAGGAAATGTACCTTTTCCTCATCATCTTTGACTTGGATTGTAAATAGTAATGACAATATCAACATGTAAAATTGCATTACACATGAATAAAATAGAATTTAACACACTCGACTTTTCAACTCATAAATGCAGCTAAATAATATTAATGTCACCATGACATACTATTTGTAGACAAAACAAGTATGATAACTACAGGCTAATTTTGCTATAGTAGCAAATTTGCCACTCACTGTTCTCCGACACCTCCAGGATGTATCGGATGAGCGGGCTGTTGCCATCAAAGGCCTGCGCCCATGTGAGGTTGATGGAGCGCTTCTCTGAAAAGCTGTATGTAGCAATTGGATTCTCTGGAGCATGAGGGAGCTGCCTGCAAGGGGCAGAGACAAACAGAAATAAACACCACTCCGGTTGTGACACTCTCCCGGAATCCAATTATCCCTAGTTTCAATATTTACCAGAATAGATAAAGCTAGGTAAAGACATTCTGGCTAAATATTTACTGAGAGAGTTAAAGAGTTTGAATATGGAAAATCCCTAATCCAAAAAAGCCTAAACTAATATAGGGGAAGAACAGAGGATGTTGCATTTAACAGTAGGAGAGAAGACAGTGTAGAGGACCTGACTCTGAGGTGGGCGCTGCGGGAGTCATTGCCTCCTACGGAGGTCACTCTGCAGGTGTAAGTACCGATGTCTCCAGACCAGGTCTGGGCTATGTGCAGAGTGCCGTTGGGCTCGACACGTAATCGTGGACTTGAATTGACTTCAATGGCTATGCCACCTTTTTCCCACACATGCCTGGAACACAGAAAAATACAATAAACTGTTCATTTACATATCCACACACAATGAACACAGTAACACAAATGAATTCAAATTATACACAATTAAACATCTGTATATTTATTAAAACCTGAAGTGTGTGTGTGCTTAAAGGCAAGGCACTATACCCTCAGTACAGATGCAAACAGATAAAAGTGCACCTAACACATACATACTGTATACAACAAAAACACACACACATGCGACACACAGACAAACTGCAGCTGCAGGGGTTGCTCAGTTTAATCTCCTGTGTCTTGTGCTTAATTAAAATCTGACTCAAAGTTATTGCTCTGTTTACATATTCATCTGTTTTTCTCGATCAAATCAATCTGCAGGTGACAGCTAAATCAACGTTTTATGAGACCGAATGTAATCAAGATCTGAGCCAACATTGACTAAATTACAATTAATCAGAGATGAAGTGTTAAAACAGAAAGTGAGGAAGAAAAAGAAGCCAGGCCAGAATAAGACAGACATCCAAATTGGCAGGAGGAGAAACTGTTAGGTTAGAAATGAGTTTCAAATAGAGATGACACGATGTAGACAGGTAGACACTTGTTTTACCTGACAGTGACGCTGGGGTCGTGGGTCACACCGCAGTTCATAGTGGCTTTCGTGCCTTTGATGACGCTCTGGTCCTGAGGAGGACTGGTTATGCGGGTTCGAGCTGGAAACAATCAGACCATGATGCATACTTGTTATTCTGTTGCTCTGTGATCTAGAGATGATTTTTGATAAAACAACGATTATTCTATAATTCACTAAGAATTGTTTTCATTTTACATTATTATACATTTTATGTTTATGTAATTCCTACATTACTGCCTTTTTATTTTTTAACACAACGGATCAGCTGCCTTTACCTAGCCCTTATTTATCCCATCCATATCCCTCCTTTTTAGCCTTCCTCTTTGCCTCCTGCCTGCAAATCCATGTCTAACATCCTCCTATCCCTTCTCTGCACATCCATCTTAATCTGGCCTCTCTTTGTCCCCGAAACATTCCAACATAAACCGTCCCTCTAATTAGCTTGTTCCTAATCCTGTCCAACCACATCCCTCCCTAAGACAACCTCAATCTTCAGCTCTGCCTCCTGTCTGTTCCTTGGTGCCACTGTTTTTAAACCACACAACATATTTCAGATTACCATAGCAGAATATAGTACAATATTTTCCGTTTGGATCCGTGAATGTTCTCTGGGCACATCTATTATTTCCATTGTATTATTTGTATATGCTGTTCAGAATAAAGAAATGAACCAGCTTAGCAAGTTCTCCCAAAAGAAATCAGCAAACAGCTGGCTAAATAATTAGTCATGGAATTACTTCTGTTCCTCCTACAAATAGTAACTTATAAGTCACTTACGGGTGAAAATTGGTGCTGATAGATGTGCTGTATGTGTAATGATTCACTGCTGTGTTTTGAGCAGGGTGCATGCAGTCATGACTCAGTCATTCGTTTAAATATTTAGTCATCTTTTTAAGTGGGAATTTTAATAAGATGTAATATTATGCATCTGTTTAGGACAAATTAGTTTATTTTAACTGCAAGAGGACATTTGGTTCATTTTAATATTCGTTTTTCAGATGTTTTTTTAAACTTGTTTTCGTCTGTGAACCTGCATGCTGCTGGCGTGTGCATGAGAAAAATGCAGCCCTGTTTTATAAAGCATAGCATTGAAACCACAATTCCGCCAGTGTTTTTGCCCATATTCCAACACATCTGCCTATTATATTCTAGATTCTCTATTTCTGCTATAACTACAGCATTTGGCTAAAGCCCTTATCACCTGCAATTTAAATATTATAAAATATCACTATCTATTATTGTTCAGATAACTGTAATAGCTGCCATAGTAACACTATAATCCCGGTTAATCACTTAACCTGTCAGTGGCTTTAATTTTATTACTGTAACTACATTTACTACTGTTATATAATGTATGCTATGGTTGATTTGTTGCCTAAGTACAAATGCGAAATTATCCGTAAATGCTTTTACAATGGGAAACAAGTCAAGATTTTAATATTCGTTTCTGAGAGAATAAATATTTATGTCCCAGAGTACAGAGCTGTAGATTGATGGTGATCCAGCTGTAAATATTGGCTAAGGTCTGTATGTGTAATCTTTCTTACCCCACACCAGCAGGTTGGCAGAAGCCTCATCGATGCCTCGGGAGTTGCTTGCCATGCAGGTGTAAGTGCCAGCATCTGATAGGTGAGCAGGACTGACCAATAAACTGCCCGACTCTAGCAAGGTAAATCGAGGCAGCTGCACTGAGCCACTTGCCAGCACACGCTCACCTGCACAGGTAGACGAAAAGGTGAGGTAAGACAGAAAGAAACTTAAGGCATAACAGGAGGAAGAAACGCCATCAGCGGAAACACAGATTACTCACATGGGTTTAATATTTGCTAGGTCAGAAATTATTTGGCAAATGCGTTTCCATCTACTTTCATTCACAATAACCTTTTTTGCTCAAGTGAAATTTAAATAAAATTCTTTTTTTCAAAATTTGTTGTTTTTATCACTCGTTTCTGATGCCATACCTTAAAATGCACATTAACACTGAGTAATGGAAACAAGGCAACATGGCTGACACCCAACACACAATTAATTTTACTAACTGATAAAGTAATGTCAGAACCTAAGAACTAAATATTACACAAGGTCTTCTATTTTCTGTTCTATTTTTCCAATTTTTATCTACTATTCAATACTCTCCTAAATTTGTTTGTTTAGTTCACAACTTAAAAAAATGAACAGAGAAATAGAATAAGCGCAGAGGGAAAAGTTAGGCATTATAATACAAGAGATTAGAGAACAGATGTCTCCTCTGTTTATCAAAAGGCCACTGCAGTCTACAATCAATCCCATAATCACACAGACTCTGCTGCGACTCTGATGGATCAGGGTCCATAAGGCATCCTGATAAGACTGCTTTTGTCAGAAGTGTGCTCAGGCAGGTGTGCGAATGCTCAGGATATGACTGATTAGCGCCTGACCTTTCCGCCATGTGATGGCGGGCCGTGGAGCTCCTGATGTCTCGCAGTGCAGGATGACGGATGTACCGTCGATCACAGAGCTGTCCGTAGGCCCTGCCGTGATGTTGGGGGCTATGCCTGGAATGGGCAGAGGAGATAAAGATAGATAATTCATACGCACACCCATGTTCCGACACAATACAGATGGACGACCTATAGGGTATATGATGTCTGTCTGAGACATAGAATTTATTTTTTTTATGAATTGACAAAAGGTCTTATCAGAAATTGTGATCACAAGGCAAGATAAATGTTTTGGGAAAAGCCCTCCAACTACTAACCGCATACATTCACAAACACACATTCTCTCACACTGTCCCTGTCTCCTTTTTTCCAATCTGATGCATAACTTGTAAAGATGACTAATGGAAATGTAGAGCAAAAATAAGACAGAAAGTGGAAAAAAATTGCTATGGTTGAAGCAAATATGATGTCAAACGCACTAGTGACAGCAAGGTATGTGTTGGTCTGAATTTCTCCAGCCAGGTTACGTCCAAAGCATTGAAACATTCCAGTGTCATCAGGAAGAAGACCATTAATCTGCAGACTGCCTCCTACTAAGACCTTGTAGCGTGGAGTCTTCACAGTGCTAATGGGCACAGCATCCTTGTACCAAACAATGTCTGGCTGAGGAACACCTGAGTAGGGAAATGGGAAAAGGTTAGACTGTTAGAGCTATGACTTTTATACACATAGACTGAAAATAAAAGAGCAAAGAAGATAAAGAAAGTCTAGACTGCATGAGAACAGTTCAACAGTCTTGATATCATTTTCAATAAATTAAAAGCGTCTCACCACTTTTGCCCACCCTTTGACCAACATCTACAGCTAAACATAAAAATAAAGCTAAACTCTTCGTCATAGCGAATTCCATTGTGTAATAGGGTTTTTTTAAGCCACGGGTTCACTATTCAATTCCTTTCAGCAAGTTTACAGTCGATCAGAAGCATATGAAAGCTCAAAGGAACATTCCAAACTTGTTTTCGGATGCTATCGGGGCATAGCGTTGAACATAGGAAAGAAATTCTCTTAGATGCTATTGTAGACATGTAGACAGGTTCAGGATCAACTTCTTCAACTGATGCGCCAAGTCATCTATTTTAGTCAACAATGCACTGTAGCTGAAAAAGGATGAAACTGAAAATGAAAATTTTGTTTGGAGAATGTGAAATGTTTTTTTCTTGTTCTTCACCAGACAAACCAGACGATGTAAAAAGATTGATGACCTGAATCCGTTGCTTTAAATCTAAAAAAGATGAAGGCAAACAGAAACACTCACTCACCACGAGCCTGGCATGGAATGTCCACCACCTTCTCCATTTCAGCGGTTATGTGCCTCTCAGGCTCCTTCACAAACTGAGGGTGTTCTATACAGAGCATTCAGATCAATTTATTACACAGTTATTAAACATTTAATTTAAGCATTATTAAAACCAGTATATCTATACAGTATATATAAACCAAACATTCACCTAAAACAGCACGCAGTAACACCGAAATCGTTTGGAATCTATTTCAAAAGTGATCTTATTAATGATTAATGCATTTGCAGCAGGATTACGCTCTTTAGTTGTTTATGTTCATGTACGACTGCATGCAAATCAGCAATTCTAAAATAATAAGCAGTATTAAGAAAAGTATGAGATGTATTATAGTATCTCTGACATGAAAGGCACTTTATCCTGATTCACAGTTATATTTTACTGTTGTGTTTTTCTTTAACAGGATTTGGTTTTGATGAGTCACAGCCAGTTTGCAGGGCTCCTAGTCCAATTCTGAACTCAGCTTTGATTGTTCCACATATGCTGTACTTGTGATTGTGTGGGTTTTGTCTTGGTGTTTTAAGTTTCCTAAAATCCTGCATGAACCAAATATGTAGTCTTAATGAGTATGTAAATCTGTCTGAAACATGTGACTTTGAAATGGAGGGACATGTGGAATTCACCAATCACGTGAAGATAAGCTCCAGCAGTGACGGCTGGGACGCTGCTGCTGCGTAGAGATGCCTCGCACTCGTAATAGCCGCTGTCGCTCACTAGAGGCCCGCTGATAGTCAGTCGTCGCCCAAAGTCTCTGAGCCCTCGATTGACCACCTCGCCATTCTTACGCCAGGCAATGTTGAGCTTAATGAGAGGTCTAGACCAGGAGACAAAAGAGACAGATTTGACCAACAGGGTTTGCTAGAAAAATGGTTGTATTCTAGGTTTTAGGTGTTATTAGGTGCACATGCAAACAAACACCTGGCATTGGCCACACACTCCAGCGTAACCTCAAACGTGCCGACCATCACACTGGTGTTCTTGGGTGGGATGATGATGGTGGGAGCAATTGGATCTGCAGGCCCACCTACATCTTAGAGACAAAAAAATAATAACATGCTTTACAAAGACATCACCACTAATCTCATCGTTCCTAGCAGGCTGGAAATCTTCCATTCCACTAGCTGAGGTGTTTTATCCACCAGCATCCCATTACGCTATTGTGCACGTACTGTAAGTAGCATCAAGCTCTTGACAGAAAAAGCAACCTCTTAGTGTCCACATTGCACAACGATGCTATCATTTACAGTACTGTGCCTTTGAATGTAGCCGATTAAGAGGTGCAGACACACTGATTAAATGCACCAGTCACTCAGAGGCTACAGCACAGGCTACAGCCCAGGTATCGATTCTCTGCCTCTAATGACCAATTTCTCTCCCTTTGCGTTCAAGCTCTCTTTCTCCGTCTGTTCCTTTTTTACACTTTCTTTTGTAGGTTTCCATTAAGCAGGTGGATCTCCTTCTCCCCCTTTTTCTGCATCATGTCCTTCATAAATTCTGAAGTCTGTGGGCTATTAAATAGAGGGCTACATTTTTACAAAACTGCTTAAACCCTTTCTTGCTGAGGCAGGGTGAAAGTGTACACATCACCCGCAGCCACACTTGACCATGCCACATGTCACCGTGGACAGGTCAATGAATCAAAATATTGTGTGGCTGGAAAGCTCAGTCTAAACCCCTGAGGAGCAGTAGATGAACACTAGGGGGCACAAGAGCTACATGTCACTATTGTGTTCAAATTACCTGTTGAAAAAACAACAGGCATGTCCATAAATAATCACAGCCCCTGTTAAATTCGCAGTTGTTAAATATAAAAAGGGGTTATATTTGAATTTCTTTGTTAAGCCTACTCACTCTCCACATTGAGTATGACTGGCTGGCTGGTCTTATTCTCGCCATTCTTGTCATTGACTGCCTGGGCGTAATAGCGACCTGCATCTGGTGCCACCGTAGATAGAATGACCAGGGTGTTGTCCAAAGTAAGAGCTCTGAAAAAGAAATGACATAATATTCAAGCAGCTGGGCCAGGTACAACCGACCTAGAAAAGTGGGACATTAGTATGTCAGAGTTCATTAACAAACTGGAACATAACACCTTTTGTGTAAGAAAGTAAACACGCCTTCAAAAAGGAAATGAAATTAAATAACATGTAATAAATGCATGTATATCTGTTGCTTGGAATACAGATAATCCTTGATTTACGATGTGAAAACACATTGGAAGTCAAAACATTGGAAGTTGATATAGGTACACCTCCTATGATGCGCTTTGTAGTAGCCCATAGTAGCTTATATAAGTACTGTATGCAACATTATAAAGTATGTAATGTAACTTTAAAAACAATAAAGGGGATTAATGTAAAATATTCTATGGAAAAATCGCAGAAAGAACGCTGTACAAAACAATGATATCACTGATATCGGTGATATCAAGTTGTTTGTGATTGGGCCAAGTGAGCATAAACAATGAGGTGGTTGAAGATGCGTGTTCCAATAATATCATGCTGTTGTCACATTTTCGTTAACCACACAAAATGTGGAAAATATTTATAAACATAATTTTTAGGTCACACGGTTGTTGTTGCAGTAACTCAAATTATAATATATTGTAAGTCGAATGTTGGCTGTAACAGCATCACCGCGACTCACTGACGTCACAAAGCTATTGCATGTTTCTGTTGTTGATGTTTCACCAGACTTGTGCTGCAGTGTTCCTCAGTCTCCTCTTCAGGAGGTAAATCGCTGCCTCTTTTGAATATGATCTGGTGATAGAATTGACCCAAAAACCTTCCACACTTTTCCTCTAAGAAAAGTTTTTTTACTGTTTGATTGAAGGAAGTATTTTTGCAAACTGACTTGCTGCACGAATAACTTCTTCCGTATAGACTGGATGCATTTCTCTGTAAAATCCGGCGAATATTTTGTGGACTTTATACATTCTGCTGCTACCTTCATAAGTTCGATCATCAATAAAGATTAGTGAGCCTGTTACAGAAGCACCCATGCAAGTTCAAGTTATGACAGCTCTACCGTGTGTGACCGATGAGCTTGTTTGCTTTTGATCACAAGCACATCCTTTCTTTGGCCTCTTTATCATGTTGATCAACTTCAGTTCCAGAAATTTTAAGGATTATCACTGCATTTCTTAAAATTTTATTCAGGTTGTGTGATAATTGCAAGGTTCTTTGTATGGTAGATGTGATATCTTCACCCCTGCCCTTTGGAGATTGCTGGTGTTGACTGTTGCTTTATACAGCTTTCACAATTTTTATCAGATAGCACACTAATTGTATTTTTCTATTGTTTAAATTATAGATTTATAGATTATTGATCATTTGTTGGGCAGCACCAGGCAAGAAGGCCTGGTTTTAACAGGGCCCTTCTGTGTGGAGTTTGCACGTTCTCCCCGTGCCTGCGTGGTTTTACGTACTTCGGTTTCCTCTCACAGTCCAAAAACATGTTAGGTTGATTGGTGATTTTAAACTGCCCATAGAAGTGAGTGTGGGTGTGGCCCTGTGATAGACTGGCGACCTGTCCAGGGTGTACCCCTCCTGTCTTTCAGCCTTTCAGCGACCGCTGCGATAGGCTCTAGCAGATCTCTGTGACCCCGAATTAGGGAATAAGCGGGTATAGAAGAAGAATGAATAAATGATCATCTATACCCAGTAATCATGCGATGACTATAAATCTTTTACATAATTTTTTAAATCAAAATGTCTTTAATGTGTAGCAAAAAAGAAAAATAAGGCTTTGACCATTGCACAGGAGACAGTTAATACACACAAACACATAGCAAAGAGTTAGGATGCTTGTTTGCAACACCTAGGGTGGAGAAGTGCTTTACGAGTGTGCACACTCGAATGAAAGGTGACACTGTGTAGGGTGAGATTAGGTGCCACCGAGGTGTTGTTGGCAACCCGATCAAGCTGTACTAAGACCAACGCACACACACAATTAGAATCAGGGTTTACATGGAGCATGACAGTGGAATGTCAAATCCCCTGAGAAGCCACGGCCAAGAACAGTAAACAAACTGTATACTGCTGGAGCCTCTCAGCATCAAAGACTGTTGACAGCACCAAGCTGACACGCAGGTGATCCTTACTGGAACTGACACTAGTGTAGAAATTGGAAGAATTTTATGCAGAACCACCTTTCTGACCCAGGAGATGGGAGGCATATGCCCTTCTTGCTGCAGAACCAAAAGTGCAGGACCTGAACTAGCTCCTTCTAAACACAAAGAGAACTGAATAAAAAAATCCAGATGTTGAGGACCCCTTAATATGGTTTAAGTTGATTGCATTTGATTAGTTCAGAAGTAAAGATGACACAACTGAGAACATATTTACATCTGTTATCTCAGGTTCTCAACCTGAAATGTCTTTGGTGTTTAGCAAAAAAAATGGTTGCTAAATGGTAAAGAATTATTATTTTAAATGTGTTATATATCATTTATATATTTATATTTATATAATATATATACCTGTCACTGTGATAGACAAAAAAACACATCTGAATTTTAAAAGGTTCTAACATAATAACATAAAAAGATTAATCAGCCATGCATGCTTGCTTGATGTACGAGGACCAATGTTCATTCTTTGTTATTACACATCTTGGTTGAGCTTCTGTAAAAACCAAGCAAATACGGTTTATGTTTGCTGATCAATGATTATGTGTAGACAAATGTCTAAATTAAATCTGTTTATCATAAAGTAAATGATGAAATGATTGAATTTTAGAAATGTATTTTCTTGTGTTTTACAATTTAACATACTTTTACGTTTTAAAATACAAAAATTCATATGTTAAAAATATATTTTACTAGGCATCACAGAAAGTATATTTTGGTCTAAAAAATATATATTCATTTTAACCGTATAGATAAATACACACAGAAACGTCTTCATCCAGAAGCTGATATTTACATGCCTGAACTAGCTTTTTCTAACCACACAGAATTTTAAAAAAATATCCAGATGTTGGAGACGTCGCTATAAATTTCACATTGGTTTCAGTTGTTAGTCAGAGGTCAGACGTTTTGGCAGGATTTTGGTACTGCGGAGAGGAAAATCTGTAAATTTGCCCTGCTTCTGCTAGGGTTTTTCACATATGTTAGAAAGCCTGGCGTATATCAGCTAAACATTACATGCTGCTTTTCTCACCCATCTCCCTGCTGGAAGCCTCGATAAAGTAATCTCAGCTGATTGTAAAGACATGCTAAAAACCGACTGCACATGTGGTCAGGAACGCACTCGCACACATGGTGTGTTCAAGTAGGGGAAATCTCTGTCAATCAGACAAGGTCATCAATAAAGGCCTTTTGTCCACTTTGTCTAATTGGCTCCCCTGCAGTGTGCTCACTCCAGCCTTCAATCTTACCCGCTCCACACTCGTCAGGGGTTCTTATTATAGCTGACTTTATCAATACTGCAATAAGGAGCCGTGATATCAGCTCACCACAGCCTGCCACAGCATGCAACAGGAGGTGAAACAATAATAGGCCAGCCTCTTTTGGCTGGAGAGTTGTATTTGTTAGTGATGATGTGATATACACAGTAGATGCTTACATGCGGCTGCTTGGGGGAATTTTGCGCCCATCCCGAAACCATGTGATCTGAGGACGGGGAAAGCTGGGAATTTTTGGTGGGAAGATGAGTGCAGCCTCACCCTCTGACACCACCTGAGACCGCTCTCTCTCCACAAAGTCTTCCATATCTAAGAGATTGGAAAAAATAACGAGTGATTAATGGGGAAGGATAATGAAACTGGAAGGAAATAGGAAAAAAGCAGAAAAAAATTAATAATTAAGACATAAGTTTCTGGAGTTAGATTAGACATCTAGCAAATTCTAATAAAAACAAAAACACCCTTAAATTCTGTTTTTTTTTTTGCAACAGTATCTCTCAAAACACCCCTTTTACACAGCAAGAATCTGTTGTGTACGGTTGTATTAAATGTTGGAGTTACTTAAACATAGTGAGGAGTTATGCATGTAGAGTGAAGAACTTCTTACATGACTCTAACATTGAACTTTGATCAATTTGTCTTGTGCAGAATACAAGGAGCAGTTTGTCCTAACTAAGGTACTATGGAAATGTTTTGGCCAAGACTCTGGGCTACTGTACAGGATTATAACTGTTATAACTCTGTTATAACTATAAAGTGTTTGTCAGGTTTTTAATCTATATAAGTTATACTGAAGTGATAGCTCGGTGCTGGTATGCTGATCATGGGTATAATTCCAAACACCAGCAGTCGCAATAGGGCTCTGCCAAATGCTATAAACATGCTGTAAATATGCTTATTAGTCTTTTGTGTAATATTGTTTACATGTTGTATTGTTGACAGAAATATTTATTTATATCATTTTTTTTTTTATTATTGTTTAAAAGATTTTATTATTTTTCGGTACATAAAAGAGGTCTAGGTTATAATTACTAGTTATACCTTTTTCCTATTTCCTACCAAGAACATTTATCCAGTACTTAGTAAGTATGTTTTATTATTAATACATTGCTCACTAAATACGCTGGAGATAATAGTTTTAAAACATCTGTGATTTTGTATCTCTTTAAACATTTGCAAGCATTAAAAAAGCTCATTAGCTGAGAAATCTTCATTAAATCCTTGCTTAGACAGATGACAAGCTTTGTGTATAAGCACTAACTTTGTAGCAGCATTTAAGCTTCATTAATGATACAAATATTACAAATGATAGAAAAATATTAACATTCTTGTTTGATTTATTAATTTTGTTACGATTTAGAAGCCAGTTAGTTGTTAAATTCATTACCTGGCATTGTTATAATGACTGGGTTTTAACTCTTATTACCCTCTTTAGCTGAATGGATGAATCTGACTTTTCTCTTTTCTATAACACAAACTCTTTTGTCTGCCATATTCCAAATTCTATTGACGGTTTATGTCCTGTGAATTGTCTTTTTGGCTAAATGTGGTAGTACTAAAGAGCTAAATAATTCTTTCAGATAGGTGGAACTAAGAAAACTTAAGGTTAACATTTAACGCATTTTAATATTGATGACAGTTTGGGTTACAAGCACTAAAAGTAACAAAACTTATTAATAATTTTTTTGGTTGCAATTAATTTTAATAAACATACACTAAATACAGAAACACTGAGCAGACTCTAAAACATGATTTGTAATAATACAATTAAAGATTTTTATGGGGCAGTTTGGAGTATAACAAGTCAAATATATCAAAACCAAAGTAAAATGTAATAAAATGGTAAGTAATGACAAAAAATACACCCAGAAGTACCTAAAATACCCACATTAATGATAGAGGAACTAAATACACACATCAAAAAGGCAGTAACTAAAACTTCCACGTCAGAAATAGAGCCTGCAATTTGCATTCTAAATGTCTTCTTTTATAAAAAAATCATTTTTATGCACTCAGTCCTGTTTGGCTTTACTTTTCTACACTTTTCTACTTTTCTGTATTCTTCAAAGATTTATAATCCCATTGGCCAACGTCACCCGGAATACTTTTTAACTCTAGTAACTCTTAAGGTTTCTTTATCATGTGGTCTCAGTGAAATTACCTTGTCACGGTTGCCTCTGGCTTATTCGTTAGGGATATAAATCTACCTCTGAAGTCGTGAAAAGCTGCTTTGCTACATGTCTAATGCTAAACATATTAAGCAAATACTTTTGAATTAAATTTATTTAAAAATAACCCCAAGAGGAAGTAACTAAAATGTACATGCATTTAATTTTATCCTGCTTACAGTGAGAGAAAAATATATTATGATTCTAGATGCTATTTATTACGTGTAGCTGAGTGGTTGTTGGCCTGCTGATCGTAAAATCGTGGGTTCGGCTGACCCCCTGCGTAAGGCCCTTAACCTCATTTAAGTAAAAAATAAATAAATAAATAAATGTAATGTCTATTTTGATTCCAACTGAGCAGTTCAGGATTAAGGCTGTTTCTCAGGGTCCAGAAGTCACCACTTGGTGGTGCTGGGACTTGAACCCACGATCTTTTGATCAGCAGTCCAACAGCATAACCACTGAGATAACACTTCCATTACTGCGCATAAGGAGCATTATTTTACTAAACCTTAAGAAAACAAACTACACAGCCATAGTCAAGTCCTTCACCTTCCATGTTTACAAAATGCTCTTAGACTAATGATAAGTCACCAGCAGTCACTTAAAAGGAGTTCAAGGCAGCAGAAACTACTGTCAAACAGAGAACAATATGCTCTGTACAGCCCTTCCATCACCTTTCATCTCTACACCCCAAAAGCAGTACATCTAAAAGCATGGAGGCAAGTCTTCAGAACAACAAAACCTAGTCAGACGAAAAATATGTTTTTTGAGATACAGTGCTGTTTTTTTTTTTTTTTTGCAAACTGTGCTAAGTCGCAAAAGGTAACATGAATAGAGAAATGCACCAGGATATAATAGAGGGGAATTTAATCTCACCTGTCTAGAAGTTAAATTTGTGGACAAGATAACAACACTAAAATATACAACCAAAATAACACAAGAGGGTCTTTTATAGTTTAACCAATCTCAACCCTGAATCTATTATAAATCTATTGAGGATTGCAATTGCAGTAGTCCATCAGAGGGACTTCTGTATCCTTAGTAGATAAAGACGAAAAGAAACGGGCCACAATTACACCAAAATGCTACTAAAAACTTAACTGTAGTATCTCAAAGCTACTAATTAAAACAAATGTTTACCATAAAATAGAAGTCATTTTTGGTGTATTTTGTGATGAAAATGTTTGTTTCTTATAACACTTCCATATCTTCTGTTGATCATTATGAGTATAAAATTTAAGTGGATACACGAAAATATGAACAATTTTTACACATAAAAAAAGTGTAAATTAGATTGTGTTTTTGTTATACATAAGACAGATTGTTACTAGTATGACAGTTTTTGTTATTTTCTCCACGTATTTTTAATCTGGAAGCCTGTGGCTACCCATGCTTTAATTCTTGCTGCTGATATTTTTGCACTTACAGGCAACTTGGACTTGAGTGCTCCTCTGCATGAGTGCGCCGACCCGGTTCCTCACAATGCATCTGTAAAAGCCAGCATGGGAGCGGTGGAGTGATGGGATGAGGTACCTAACAAACAGCACACTCTTGTCAATTGTAAAAGAGTTTAGACACACACACACACACACACAACACACACACAGTAAAAAAGAAAACCGTTTGGCTATTTTGCATTTTTTAGAAAATGTATGGCCAATTCAAAACTCACAGACGAAAACGTACATCTGCAAAAAATACACCACAACCAAATAATATAAAAAAAGATTACTCGGTTCTGGATTGTAAATATCTTTGTGCTTGATTGAAGATCATTAGCTGTTGTACTTGACTTGCTTTAGCTTTAACCCATATAAGTAAGCCCACTTACTCGTAATAGAAAACTTTCTCAGGCACTATTTGATGCTATCATAATAGCATACAGTTCGAGAGTTCATTATGTGCGAGAACAAATATGTGTTTGTGCTGATCAATGGGAGCTGGAAATGATGAAGAGGTGCTTCAGCAAGCCATGTGGGAACAGTGTGAGGTGTGTGTTAGCTTCTCTATTTGACCCCAGGGAACAGGTTTGAAGGCTGACGCTTATGGAGTTCTAGCGTTTGATGTGTACACATGGCCACTGCACACTTTTTTCTGTGGATCCTAATTCACTTAGCTGCTCACAATGAGCTCCTTATCTGCTGCTTCAGCTTCCTCTGTGGTGCCATTCACAGAGTCCTGGTACTGTAGTCAAGTAGATTCAGGTTCTCGCTCTTTAATCAGAAGTACGGATGAGAAAGAGGCCCAAAGTGTGATGGACAGCCCTGAATGCGTGTTTGACTCACTGAACAGAAGGACACAGTTGGGGAGCCACTCGAGATCTCACACTATGACTTTTGGAAATCTTGTTTAGTGCGGTCTGGGGAGGGTCTGCAGGCACAAAAATGCTGATTGTCCTTCAAAGCACCCCTTCTTAGTTCATGTTAAACAGATCTGCATAGATTGTGGCTTTCTGTGCCTCAACTAATGGTATAAATTGTAGCAACGGCGGGCCATAAAATCTTTCCCCAACTCAGACACTGCCAGATGGGGCAAAGACTGGTTTTAATTGCCTTTATGTTTCAGTGAACCCTAGACATGTAAAACAAATGAATTTCTTCTCCAAATGTGCCTAAACTAATGTTTAAAACAGTAGATATAAAAATGCATGCAATCAGAAACCCAAATATTTCCTGGTGAATGGAAATACCAGGTTTAATTACAACCATGTTATGTTAAATTAGTATGTAAATGCATGAGTTTCAAATCTGTTGAAGTATTTTTCATTGTAAAATTGTATTAGTTATACTGTCTTTGATATCAAAATGATCCCTGCATGATTTTCTATACGGTTGTATGTTCCATTAAATTTTATGGTACATTATTTTTCATCTATAAGCTGAGTGTATTAAACCTGTATGAATCATCTTTGCGAAGCAAGCAGTTTTAAACAAAGAAAATTAGCTCTGGATTGGCCAGTCCCTGGGTAGAGGGCGTGGTCACGACACTGTTTGATCCCTGAGTTCGGTCAACAAGTCAATAAAGTAGAGTTGCAGAGGTTGGGACAGCGAATAAAACAACAACAAAATGTAGCAAAAAAATGACCGCAATTGTTCATTCATTTGTTCCTTTTTTTAATCCGTTATGTGCTTGTCTAAATGTTTTCCCCATTTTCCTCATATTTAATTCCCTTCTGTTTGATAAATAATCATTACAGTAATACGACATCAACATCTTCTTGGTAGACAAATAGACCAGATCATTGTAACTTAATGCCGCTATAAGATTGATCTAAATTTTTGTAGCTGTTTATAACAAATTATAATCAATTATTAAATTTTAAATTATCAAAAAGCTAAACTAAAAACTAAAATCTACACTTGAAATACTTCTACAAAATAATGGATTATTTTGCTTTAAAGATAAAAAGTTATTCTCAGTAGGCTGCACCTGTATACATTGCACTATTGCGCTCCAGGTGACCTGGGTTTGATTTCAGTTTAGGACTTTTCCCAATCCAATCCCACTTTTGTCCTCCATTTCACATACTGTCCTATCTGCTTAATAAAGGCAAACAAATCCACAAAAATATATCTTTCAAAAAATGCTCAGGGCTATGACAGAATTTAACCTCTTCAACAGAGGGCTTTTTTTTTAATACAATTTCTACCACTCTAATTTAACTTTAATT
Organism: Bagarius yarrelli; assembly: GCA_005784505.1. Classification (NCBI taxonomy): domain Eukaryota; kingdom Metazoa; phylum Chordata; class Actinopteri; order Siluriformes; family Sisoridae; genus Bagarius; species Bagarius yarrelli. The sequence goes on from VCAZ01000066.1 coordinate 1,050,419, forward strand.
AATTTAACCTTAATCTAATTTAGGAAAATGTAATTTAATAAAGAAGAATTTAATCTAACGAAGAAAAGAGTAAAAGTACACAGTTTGGTGCACAGAAATCAATAACAATGAGTATTTTTACAGTTTACTAAGTATTGTCCACATACAAGAGCCTAACTTTTTTAGTTTTAAATTCTTCTCCTAAACCCTAAAGTCTTACTTGACTTTGATTCATCCTGCAGCTTTTTTATGCCTTTTTCACCTACTTGACAAAGTTCATTAGTGCTGTTTTAAAAGCCGAACGGATTTATTTAGGACCGCAGTCAGCACAAACTCTGCATTCTATAAAGCATAGAATAAAGGCAATGCACCTATCAAGCAGAACAAGAAGCAATTCACTTTTCCTTTCCAATAATAAATATTACATAGCCCTTGTGGCTTTAGACTATAATGCATCCCACTGACAACAATGCTTTGATGCCTATAATTCTATATTCCTGACGCATGCTGGACACTGCATTTATAAAAGAATGCATCGAGCAAAAAAACAAATGAGAGAGAGGAGGGGTAGGTGGGCCAAATCATTTTCGCTTGTTCCTTATGACCAAGCAGGAAATGACATGCACTAATGTACGCCAGGAATGAATCGATATGAAAGAGTCATTTTGCGCCTGCATGAGGAATGATGGGCCATATCTCAAGAGGCTTATGATCTGCCGCCATTTCTGAATAAATGCATAGAAATGAGCAGGGATCTGAATAAATATCCACAAATGAGAAAATTTGTTCAAAGGTAAACTGAGATTAATGTGTCTATTTGTTTCAGTAATAATGTGGCAGGAATGACAAATGGAGAACTCACCTGTACTCCAACGAGAAGCGTGTCAGCTCGGTGCCATTGTACAGCCATTTGAACTCTAATGGCCAGCTGCCCTCTGCCATGCAGGTAAGAACCACTCGGTTGCCCTCCAGATGAACTTGGGTAGCCACAGGCTCCATTTTGAAGTAGGGTGGAACGTCATCTAGGTGGCGTGAAATACAATAATGATTAAAATTTGACACAAATAAGTCATAATATAGACATAATTCATTAGTATCAAAAAGTTTTGAGACATGCCAACAGATGGCAGCATGAGGTTGCACGCAAGGCATGTACTGCCATCTTTTTGTGTGTTTCGGAACTTTTTGATACCCCTACATACTGTATAGCACTAAAAAGTGGAGGCTAAGTGGTTTAGGTGTTGGTGATCAGAAGGTCAGGGGTTTAATTTTTAGCACCAACAAGCTGCCACTGGTTGGCTCCTAAGCATGGCCCTTAGCCTTCAGCTGGATTCATCACTCTGAATAAAGATGACAGAAATGTAAATGTATAGGACTATAAAATATAAAGTCTGCAATGATTAATCAAGGAAAAATCTTCGATTTTCGGGTTCGAATTCAGTTTAGGACTTTTCCCAATCCAATCCTGCTTTTGTCCTCCATTTCACCTACTGTCCTATCTGCTTAATAAAGGCAAATTCACAAAAATATATCTTTCAGAAGATATATTGCACAGTGATAAACTGTTGTACATGTTGATCGTGTGGGGGGTGGGTGGGGGTGCAGGTTGATGGAGGGTAGGGGAAGAATAAGACCTCAATATTAAACAAACTGCTGATACTAGGATTTCTCTACTTTTTGACTCCTAATTCATGTAGCTGATTTAATACAATGTCCCTAATGGACTATAGTTTGTTTTGCCATCATATTTTTATGATTACATTAAAACAGTTCATGAAGCAGGTGTCAACCAGCTCAACATCCTGTCCCATTAAGTTTATTACTTTGGTTGTGATGCTCTTCTTTTAAAAGTCGACCACCCTATTCTTGAAGTTGGCAGACTTAAGGAGTAGATGATTCAAATGTTTATTGATTTGCATTTACATTATTCATTCTGCAAACATTCGGCTTGTATCCAAAATGACTTGAGGGCAGAAGTTTGCATCCCCTAAAAGCAAAATGACAGAGACGAAGGCTCTATCTAAAGGCTTTCTCTCATTCAATCATTTGCTGTTTCAGAGCGGTTTCAGACACAAAAATATAAACTACATAGAACTAAAGCACCGTGACCCGATGTTAGATAAACAAATTACATATATTTTTTAAAACCCAGTGTTAAAAACACCAATAACATGTACCTGTAAATGTAGTAACTGTGTACTACAAACAACCACATCAACAAACATATATAGGGCACTTTGTAGGAAATATTAATCTGTTGAGAATCCTGTTGGTACTATACAATTGCATAGTTAATTGTTTATAGTGGAAAGTTAAACAGGATATTTTTTACTAAAAGAATTACATTTATGCCAAATTATTTTGTGTTAAAATTTATTTTCAAATAGCCTTCTAACTACCCTCTGTCTCTTTCATACCCTATAAACAGCTTCTGGATGTAATGTTCGACCTCTAACCCACCCTCGCACATGTTTTTCCTACAGTGTTGGCTTGAACTTTGTCAGATTGCTGGGACAATATTTGCCCTTTGTTTCTAACGTCTTTGTCTGATCATACACACACACACACACACAATTTTAAATTTTAATTTCTATTCACATACACTGGGTTGTGTAAACTGTAGAACTGTGCCATGATACAATTCAATCAACTGCAATAGTAATTTAAACTAGCAACTAGTTTAGAACCTTAACTGCTAATAAATCACTGATTTATTTATAAAGTGCTTGGTTACCCAGCTCCAGTACACAGATTAAAGTCAGTCCCAGACAACAAAACAGCCATTCTGTGAAGAATCACTACTGCTGGTGCAATTATGCTTAAAGCGTGTTCGGAAATGCAGCCTGGGGTGTATCTAGAAGAGAAGTGCTGCTCAGCCTGTGTGTAAACTTATACTAGACAGAAGATGGAGGATGACTCCCAGGCCTGCGCTGGCATAACTGAGCGAAGATGTTTAAGAGTGGTCCAAGATGGAGCAGTTTGCCTTATGAGGGTGACAAAATGAGCTATGATCTCCTTGTGCTACCATTCATCTTTAGGCTTTCTAATACAGGTGGATTATCCAGACTCGGGGACATATGTTACAGGCAGAAGCCTCGAACCCAGGAGACAAAGTGTTTTTATTACCAATGCTTGATTAGCATATGACCCAACATATCGACCACTGACTCATTCTGCATAAATTACAATAGAGTTAATGGTCACAATGTTTGGTGAAATCTATTTAGAACTTTATTGTGGTACTAAGATGGCATATCCTGCAGCACCACTAAATCCTGCAAATAGTGACTGGCAGAGCTACAAGCTACATTTGGATTCACTGTGCTAATATTTTCTTTTGCGCTGGAAAGGGATATACAAGCCCTAAGTTCAATGGAGAAGACTTAATAAAAGAAAGTAGACTGTGTAATGATAGTGCTATAATACACACAAGGCACACAGATGACAGCGCTTCAGGACTTGTCTGTAGAGTGTGACATGGATAGATTCTGCAATTTTTGCTACTTACACTTTGCAAGCACACACAGTCACCAGATGAAGGTGCTTCAGGATATATCCATACAATTCAGCCCAAACTGTGACATGACAGCAGCATGAATACAGTCAAAGAAATATCTCATATACATGTGCAAAGCACAAGTATATCAAATTTAATTTTCAGAGATTAGGAAAACATAGAAATAGAGGACAAAAAGAAACACCACCATGCTTAATTAGAAAAGGATAATCTTTTTCATCCTATATCCTATCATATTTGATACTGGCGGACCATCAGCCACATAATCAAACGATTTAATGTCCCCTAGAGCTCCTCAAATTATAACCACTGGGTATCAACCTTCATAAATGACAAATACCTCCACCTCCCCAAAGTGCAATTCCCTCCAGCCTTTAACAATATCCTCATTTCCTCCTCTGGGTAATTGTTCCTATGCCTGCACGCCGGTCCATCCACTTAGCTATCCAGCTTTATAAATACAGCACCATTAGGGACCTCAACATGTAAAAACCAAACCCCTGCACTGACTGCCTAAAAGCAGCAGAGATCAAAATTGTGGCCAATGCCAATGGAGTATATATCCATGGTGTATATATCCAGCAATACGGAAAGGCCCTGTGCTGACTGCTCTTCTATAACAATGCACCTGCGTTTGAAAAGAGATGAGCGGCCTCATCGAAAAGGGTCGAGGCTTGCAGTAATTGCTCCCTTAGTGCAGAGAAAGAGCTGGTCCGTGGGTGGAATAGTAGAGAGAAAACAGGTAGACGTTTTACTACTAGAGCTGCCTAATAATGCCTGTTTTCCCACAGATGTAAAGGAATTAATTTTTGAGGATATATACTCTGAAGCAGTTTGGACTGATTTGACTACTTGAAAGTTTGGATGTAAAATTGGAGTAATGAGTTTGACCTTCCACACTGCAATACACTTGAGAAGAAAATTTGTGTAACATTGGGATGTACAATTCTGCTTTCAGTTTGGTCCACAATGACAGTGAGCATATGCATGAGAGTGAACGGTGGGGGTCTGGACCGAACAGCTTCATTTAAACTTTTGATGTACAGGAGCTATGTCAGATATAACAACACTTCCTGTCACTCACAGTGGCCACCTCTCTTTTTGTTACAGACAGTCACACAAATTAAATCCTATGATCTGGAAAATCCTAAATGCCGTCTTCCGAAAGTGTAATACTGTTGTCTTTTCGCTTTAGAGACGGCAGGTACCCTTTCACTACAGATATTCACTAAGGGGGTCGGCGAGGACATGCTTACTTATTTCATCAAGTGCGACTCGTGAACGTAATTTTTATATGCAGCTTGTGCGAGCAGAGGCGGTGATACTAGAGAACACAGGTCCAGATGGAGAGCCTGAGGGAGGTTTCTCCGTAGAAGAGGAGCATGCTGAGAATAAACCAGTTAGCGGCTGGCCTTCAAGCGTTAAGTGCTCCCTAACCCTATTGAACGTCCTTGGGTTTGGTGCGGTTGCCAGAACTGCCATGTAACAGTATCTTCTTTTAACCTAAAGAGTAAAGTTTAATTTGTTGGTACTGCTCCATTCTCGACTTACCTGCTATGCCCACATAATTTTAATAAAGCCCAGATAAAGGCAATGGGCAACAGACAGAATATATAAAACATGCCCTATTCTGCTTTTATAGGGTAACGTGCTGGCATGCAATCATACAACGAGGACTTGCATTCAGCCTTTGCAATTTCCTCTCTTTATATTTAAATAGTAAAAATAGCCACATCACGCTCTATTAATCATTGCCTGGCACCTGTGTTTGTGTGTTGCTAAGCCAGTCAGGTCAGTTCAACATGCAAACATTGCACCATGCCATCCCCACATGATAATGACCTATAGCCAGAGAAGAGCATGTGTCTTTATTAAAAAAAAATCTACACGGTGTGTGTATGGCTGCTTTTAGGTGAGTTGTAAAGGCTGGCTAAGAGACAATCTCACTCTCCACTTGGGTTGCGTTGAAGGTCAGGCTGCTCTGTCACTCTGTCAGTGAGCTTCGTCACCGTGACAACCAGCACCCCGTCGATTTATACTTCATCAGCTTCCCTGAGTGGGGGAACTGCCCTCCGCCCTGGCAGCAAGGTGAAGGAGCACATAACTGCTCAGAACCAAACACACAGGAGTCTAAATTTGTACTTGGCAAGAAAAAAATACAATACATTTCAAACCCCTGATCCAAATGTCTCAGTATTAATTCTGAGCAATGATCTTATATCTATATAGCTCCCATACAAGTTTAGGGCCACAGAAGATAATGTGGTTATGGGCAGTAAGACACTTACACAGAACAAATGGAAATGCCATAATAGTTTTTTGTAGCAGAAAGCAATGCAAATAGTGAGGGCTTTTAACTGCAGTGCAGTGTTATTTATAAATGAGAGGGAGGGGGACAATAAGAAACTCAGCATTACTTTGTTTAATTCCGGTTACAATTCAATCTGCATGACAATATGCGGAGCTGAATTTCATTACCTTGCTGGGGAAGGCTGGGTGCCACTGTGTGTGCTCAGATTATGAATAGGTCGCCGAGGGTTAATGGATGTGTAATTGATGAGATTAACTGAGGTGTAATGCAGCATGGCATTGCGACTTTGATCTACAGAGCTGTGGGGAGCCCGGTGACGTTGCTCAAATGCAATTAGAGGCAGCATTGAGCTATCAAACCAAGATCTAATTAGGAGTGAAGACAGTGCAGTGATGGGGGGCAGTCAATGGCCAGCAGACTGAATTATCAGAGCCTGCAAGCTGCATCACCACAAAGGCTACACAAATCCTATTTCCCTTTCTTCCCTTTTTTTTCTTCCTTTTGTTTTTAATGTGTATAAATGCCAGTTTGTCCTGCACAATATTTTCCTTCCTGTAAGTTCTTTCTTCTTCTGTGTTTCTTTGTACCATAATTCCCTTTCTCTGGCTAAAGGGAATGTTTGTGTCTTGGGATGTGTATCGCAGACTTAATTAGGCACCACAGCGTTTGGCACAATGTAAACTTGTGAGTTGCCAAGAAAGCCAGCCACGGATTAATGAGATATCGTGCACCTACATCTTCCTTGCAAAAATATCCCTTGCCCCCATGGTCCATTCTTCTAGAGGCAGGAAATCAGAGCCCCCTGCCTACAAACCTCATACCCTTTTTTATCAAACCTTGTGAAGTCTGATGCCTTTGATGGACTTGCACAGCAAACAATTTTCATTTTTGGACAAAGCAAAGTTAATCCTGTAATTACATGCTGCTTAACATGGAAAGGCACAGCTCCAGAGATCTGCTCGGCGGAATTTAGGGAAATACGTGAAAACAATAATAAGTGAGGGCTAGAGTTAAGCAAGTTTAGCTGCTGTTGGTACAAGCAAACTGACAAACAACTTAAGGGGAAAGTAAAAGCTAAAAAAATAAGAGTGAAAGTGGGGAAGAACCCATTGTAGGAAACACACAGGGAAAGTGTCTTTTCCCAGCATACGGAGAAAGAAATAAACTGAATTTGGAAAGTAGGGCAAACAGTAACAGAGGAATATAACAAACAAGGATGGTAAAATAGAAACTTCATACATTTTGCCATCTGCTGAGATTGTTTAGCCTTGTCCTAATAATCAAATCCTAATTAGCTGATGGTGTAATTAGAAAGCAATTCTTTAACACATTCCAATCTTGCAAGTTTTGATTATGACCAGACACTTGCACTCGTGATGTGCCATGTTGTCCATCAGACCAGTCTTTTGCCAGGTTTTAAATTCACCCAAAACTAACAAGCTGTGCAAAAAGGACCCATTACACCACTTTTACTTAAAGGCTTCTCATCCTTGATTAGGTTGCATCTCAACTGTAGGCTACCAGGGATTTCAGAGATTAATGAATTAGAGGTACCACAGTCACCCGTCTATTTGTTTTTTAAATAGTGTCTCAGAAATGTAAAGTGGTGTGTAACAAGGAGCTACTTATATTATTCACCCCTTTATGTACCACCTCTTCATGAACCCCCTGCAAAGGGAAATTTGAGCATGTGTTAATGGTTTAGCACGGTGCTTTATCCGGAGGCTGGCATTGTAATATATGGTGCAGAAAGGCTGCCAATTGTGATTCCTATCAGTGTGTAAAGAGTGAGAGAAAGAAGACTGGGTGGTGTATTTCTGAGTGGCAGAGACTGGCTGGATGTGCTAATGGATGTGTGTTTTTGACAGAGAAAAGAATTACTACCCACGTTCATTACATTTATCCCAACCAGTCTACCAAAGCGCGAAGAGGCTAACTTGGACACAGCTTTATTTTTCTGATACAAATCTTTGTGTGAGGGACATGTCTCACATAAAGAACACCGTTCACACACTTTGCCGCCTTTTCTTTACCGCTTCTGATGGCTCATGGCTACAAGCTTCATATTAAAAAAAAATCGATCATTCTGTCTGATGTCAAGTATTTACTGTCACCATTCACAAGCTTTTATCTAAGATATATTTGAAGTCAGGTTTAGTGCTAGATTTTGGAGCTTTTTCTACAACCTGCGGAATGCAGCATGATGTTCTATGCACGAAACCGACATCGGCTGACAATCCTATTCTCTGTAATTTCACCACTCCCCATGACCAGAGAAAGTGAGTTTGGCCCATTGCATTTGGGGGTTACAGCATTTAGAGGAAACCACGCTTTATCCCCAGAACCCCAATCCTTGACAGAAGGTTTTTTAGTTAACATAACATGGCTTTGTGTGCTGACGAAAACACAATGTCATTTTAAAATATTATGCCTAAAACATTTAGAGTTTTCTGGTCAATAAAATTGAAAACAGTAAATACACATTTTGATTTGAAATTACTGACCATTGATTATTTATTGTTTATTTAACATTTACCTAAAACTGCTAACTGTTTTTAAGTTTATATCGATAATAGATAGTAGAATTTCTCCTGGTTTTTTCTCTCGCTATTTCTCTGTGTGTCTCTGGTGCATGCAGGAGTGTGCATGGTGTGTGGGTGAGACCTAAGCTGTGTGAGTTCACCTGTTTTTTTCTATTTCTTTTTATATTTTCACCCTTATTGCCTGGTTTGGAAAGCACTGTGTGTAACAGACTGTATTTTTAAGCATAGTTTGCTTTGTGCCAGGAGAAGGGCGTCTCATGTGGAGATGCTGCCTTTGTCCCTACACAATGGATTCAGGTGTGTATATTATAACAAGGTAGAGGACATTCTACTGGCAATTAAGTAGAATACATATTCTTCTCTCATTAATTTGTTTTCAGAAGTAAATTTGTATATTTTCAATATATTTTTAGTAACTACTGTATATTTATGTAATTTTTATGACTTGGAGTGTTGCCAAACATTTTGCTACATATTGTAATACAGGTTATCGATGATTAATTAACATAAAACTTTGCATGTGATGGTTGGTCTTTTCTTTTTGCTCAAATGAGGCCGCTGTGATTATTTAGAAAACTTAACGTGTATTATAATAGTTTATAGCCACTTTATAGCTAATGACTTCAAATCTGTCATTAATATTTTCTGATAACATTAATAAATTAGCAAATAATTCTGTCAAAGCAATATAATTTGGAGAAAAAAACACATGGCCTTAAAACACAATTTCTTTTAGGAAAGAGTTTTGGACGTTTTTAGATTAAATTAAATCTACCTGTATAGAGTGCCAGGAGGATATAATTGCACTTGGATTCTAAAGCTGTGGGAAGGTAATAGCTACACCAGTTATAGGCATACATCCAGTTTGCAGTTAACCGCTCTATAAACGTTGTTGGTGTATCAGTGAATGCTGCTGTAAGCTTTTACAAGCATTTTCAGAACTCCGATTGAAATGATCCTTTTCTCTTTAGTGCAGCAGAGTTATTTATCTGTGTCTTGTCCGCTGTCAGTTTTATCTTTACTACCTTAAAAGAGAGAGGTCTCCTTTCTTTTAAACTACTCGAATCCTGTTGGTTTATAAAAGATTTTATTAAAATTCCTGGCCAACAGGCTCAAAGATATTTTCATTCATTGTAAATCAAAAGCACACTTATTCTATTCAACGAAAGACAACAATAAGCGATTTGCTTTTATTACAGGATACCTCAGATATCTGTGGGTTTTTAATATAAAAAGTTGGTCTTAATTCTACATTTAAAAAAAGTTGTTAAGAGTACTTATCATGTATATATTTGATGTACTTGAAACTTTTGTTTTGTTTTTTTTTTGGCAAAATTAGCTTTATATGAAAAAAAAATTATTGTTTGCATTTGCTGCATTATTTGATGATGTCGGGTTGAGCTGAAATTTCTCTTATCTGGGCAATTATCTAGCATACCTTAGCAAACCTAAAATTTTAGTTTTTCATTAACCTTATTTTTCCCAAAATTCAGAAATCACTATTGTAGGCGCTAGTGCAGGTGATGTCACAGTTAAATTATGTACAGGATCTTGAGGTCTTATCTAAAGCGTTTGTTTTTTTTTTCAAAAAAGTATGGCCATTGGCCGATTTCAGAAGTCCATGAATGTTCAGATTATAATAACATACATTTTAGGAGTTAAATTTCTAAATAACCTATACAACCTATACTTTGTTTAATAAAAGAGGGGTATAGGTTGCAAATAATTTAGTTTCATACAGGTGTGGTTCTAGCCCCATTTTGGGGGGCTTTAGTCCCATGTCAGTCATTTTAGTCCCCCTAAAACAATCAAACTATCAAACTATTAAATTTATTAAAAACTTTTACTTTTAAAAATAAAAAAATTAACAACTAAGAAATGCAATACATGATGATAAAAAAAAAACAGTCTGATTTATTAAAAAAATCTCTTTGCTATTCTGTGCATGCGTGACAACCCTTCGTAAGAAGTGCAACGGCTTGTGCTCCATATCAGCCGATGGTGGGAGACGATGCCAAAAAAAATCATGTTTATAAAATGCTTTGCAACTCTTAATAAGTAAAAAAAACACCCCTCTATACGGTACCTTGTGATCTATTGTACCAGTGTTCAATGATGTGACCCAAAGCACTTTTCTACGTCACTCTGGACAAGAACGTCTGCTAAATGCTGTAAATATAAATGTAATAACCATCATCACGCTTTGCAAACTAAACAATCAAGTTTTTTCTTGTCTGTCATAAAATTATACATTTTCTATATACAAATTGTTTTGCTAACCATAATCCTGGTTGATGATAATAATGAGATGGTGACTAACAGTAGCGTTGGCTGAGAATGAAATATCTAAAGTCATTTAACGACACAAATTCAATGCAATGCAGTGCAATGCAAGACAGGTAGTTATTTCTTTTTAGGCTGGTATTAAATTCAACCAGCTGTTTTATATTTTCAAAAGCAAGAAGTGTCAGGTATTGTAGACTTTACGCCCAAGATAATCATTTTTGGATTGCAAGCCACACAAAATTGACTATATAATGTTAATTTTGCATAAACGGATACTGCACCAGTACTTTTATGCAGTTTAAGTGAAATAGGTCTTGATAAAATGCAGTTTAAAAAAGAAGACCCTATCCTTTTTTACAGATCTTTTTTTAAAGCCTAGAAAGTCTTTGTTCTATCAAGCTTACCTGATATATCTTCTGGAATCTGACTGTTGAAGGAGCTACTCGTTTTTTTTTCAATTCTTTCTTCAACTTCAAGAACTTTTATTCTCTGTCAATCTACTTACACACCTGCTGGGTGTTGACTGCCCAAAGCTGTGTCAGCTCAGGCACAAAAATCTTAAAGAGTAAAATAACTGGACTATAACCAGCTACTATAAAATACTGTAGAATACATAGGAATTTTGGAGCAATACATATGCTAATAATTACCATTAGCTAAGTAATTATGTTGTTTTTAATAAATAAAGAGAGGGTTTTGTAGTCTATGTTGTGGGGAAATGATAGAAAGATAACATATAAAACAATTGTTTTGTTTTTAAACCTTATTATATGTAAAAAAAATTTTTTTTTTAAAAGCGTCCAATGTACATCATTTTGCATTTGGACAGGAGACCTATGGATAAAATTGTTTGGCTAAATCTTTCTCCTAAAGGCTGCTGTCATATCCTGTTTTAAATTGATAATCAGACAGGGGATCGTCAGTAGATTATTGTTATTAGAGCAGTAGCTAAAAACATATATGCTGTACACTTTAGCCTGGTGGGTTGGGTTGTTCTTTTTGCTCAGAGACAGAATTAATACTTTATCTTTTGGTGCAGTGTACTCAGTTGGGTAGTCTCTTCTCTTTACTAACTAATTGGTTTTCAACTCTAGATGAAGTTTTCCCTGTTCAGTTTATGGCCAAAATACTTGGTTTCAAAGAGAAAGTGCTAAATTATCTGTTGGAAAAAGCTTAAATACAAAGGTACGATGTGTAATTTTTTGTTCTTGGGGGGGTTATAGCTGTTTGATTGATAGTGAAGTATGCATATAATAAGTTAGTGGAATGTTTACAAAGGTTTTTGATCATATATGATTTTATATATTATCTTGAGAAATATGTGAGTTTTAATGTACTTGGCTACATTTGTGAATAAATTGTTGTTATATAAGTGGATTTAAATATTATCTGTCTCTCCGTCTCTCTGCCTCTATCTCTTCCTTAATGTCATTTCCAGAATTAACTTCTCATTCTGTCCATCAGTCACAACAGAGAGTGTTTACAGAGAATACAGCTGATAGAAAGATATACAAAAAAAACCCAGCAAAACATTTCTGTTTTTATGTAGGATGCCAGTGTTTGACCAGTGTTTCGAATGCTAAATGTCCCTTAGGTATGAACAAATGTGTAAATTGTGCCCTGCCATGTTAGTGAATGGCAAGCCATGTATTAATGAATTCTTTACAGTATTCCTGTGATACCCTTCAGATTCATTGCTTTAGACTCTACTCGGAAACAAAGAAGTCACTAAATATGAATAAAATAGAAATAAAATATCATAAAAATATACATTATAAAATAGAAGCAAAGTGAGCAATAATGGTTGACATGGTACAATAAAGTGTCTGAATAAATAATCTTATAAATCCCAACAATGGAATAGTTGCATAAAGGGTGACTTTCTCCCCAGGCCAATGTTGGGTGGTAAGGCGGCAAATTACAATCTGTCCCACCACTTCATTTTGTGCACTTTCAGCAGACCTTTTGACCACCATTCCCTCCCATCATTCTTCCTAACAGAGTTGCTGGTGCACAGATATAGTATAATTATTGGTGCTTTGGGACTCCATTCCACTCCCGAAGCACTTTCTGGCTCCAGTCCCTGTCCAGCCATAGCTGGAGTGCAGCTTCTATAAACGTCTCATCAGTGCCTCCTGACCTGGGAGCCATGCATCAGCACATGGTGGGTCACCCTCTTAGTGTCCTCAGCAGTGTTTGGATCACTGGGGCAATGCTGGTTAAAAGGGGGCAAAAGCAAAAAAGAAGAAAAAAAAAAAACACTGCAGCCAAACGTGAAGTCTGGTATTATTCTAACACCATCATTCTCTCAGAATAATTAAAATGACTTTGCAGTGAATCTCCTTCAGACACACAATTATGGGTTATTTTTGCTGTGGTAGCTGAGGGCCAGGATTGGAAAACAAAGAGTGCAGAGACTCTCTCTGGAGGTACTAATTATTCCATGGGTGGACACACAAATTTCGATGGTAACAGCTTTGCCAAGTTTAAAAAGACCACAAGTAACCTCTGTAGTCAGCAGAACTGAGACAGGCTAAGTGGACACACTGTGGTTAGCATGGCACTGAGAAAGACAAACTTCCTGGAATTGGGGAGCTGAAGCAAGACTGACCACACCTTTAAAAATAGACAAAATATTCAAGTGGTTTCTGGTAGAGTTGGGAAAAGGCACGTTAGGAAGTAGAAAGCTAATCTGGATTAGCATATTATGAAAAAATATATAAAATGGAGGTGCATATTTCATGTCCCTTTAACTACTAATAGAGTAAAAAATGTCTCCTGCTTTGTAAAACTAGAGCTATAAAATAAACCCAGTTAATCGATATCTTCAATTTTAGGGGAATTTGAGCTTGTCTCTAATAGAAAACATCACAAAACAAGGGTCGATGTTTTGTTCTGCCCCTTTCATTAATTATCGGTAAAATGGACATCGTTTTCGATTAGTCCCCTTTCAGAAATCATCCTATTTGTTGCCATCACCAGCTGCCCAGTCTGTGAATACAGAAGGCACACAGCATCACTCCTGTCATTCTGATGAAGCGATCACCTGCCGACAAAGCCCGCCCTGACAAATCAATACCCATTCAAACAACATTACAAAGTCTTGTCTTGTTGTGCTAGAAAACACAACACTTATTGCTTCTAGGCAATAGTTGGCTACTCCAATTTTGCCCTTCTATTTCTTTCAAGCTCTGGCAGCTGGGTTGTGTTGTGTGGGTTTTTTGTTTGTCTGTTTCTGAGGAGAGGAGGAGTTTTTGTACTCTACCCTTTTCCCTCAGTCTTAGAAGAAGAAGTAATAAGTACCTTGTATAAATTGGAAGAAGGTTCCCGCCCAGGAGACAAATCCGCAGCCTTCCTTTGACAAATCCAATTTATACAATTTATGCAAGAGTATTTGAAGCAGTGGCTGGAAATGTGAAACAAGAGGTTGAACTTATGCTGTAAATTAAAGGTTAGCTCTATTTTGACACCATGTGATTAATATTCAGGAGCAACTAAAAAAGGGAAAAATAGTGGGGGTAAAGGAGCCCAGCAATTTCACTATATTGTTACATTATAGCGTTGTTACTACTGAAGTAATATATTGTTAAATATACTTTTACTTTCTTTTTACATAGCTGCCATTTTATTGATTTCTTGGTCTAAGAATAAATGTTTTTGTTGATCAAATAACAACCAGAAGGTAGCACACTACCACAGTATTATTGTTTTTTGTCTTGTTTCAGCACCCCCTGTCTTGTTTACATGGGACAGCAGGCTAGATACACTGATGGTGGTTGATGAGTGTACCTTATACTGTCTCAACTTGCCTAACTATCAGCTTTTCAATCATATTATTATTATGATATATACTAAATTCGTAAAATGAAAATAAATTTAAATAGCTAGAACTGGTAATAACATCGCCATGCTGGAAACAAGGGACCTGATGCTCTTGGCACCACCCTGCAGGCTGAGTTATTTGGGATTAATGGCACTCGCTGTGCTACGCTGAGAATTTGCGATTTGCATCATAAAACGTCTGTTATTTCTCCACTTTTAGAAGCGATTATCAGTAAATGGCTGGCCGACAGAACGCCAGATGGGAGTTGGCAGGGTCTGCATTTTACAGGCTTTTATTTTCAATATGTGAGACCCAATTTCAGATGTGGATAAACACAAATCATGAAGCTTTTGTTTTTTTACATTGCTGTTATAATCCCTTAGATAATCTCTGCAATCTACAATATCTAAGAAGATAAAGTGGTAGAAAAAATATTACAAATGAATGTATTTACAGAAAACCCATTAAGACTTTAATGCTTGTGTTAGGCGGTAGTTTGAAAAGGCCTGAATAAAGTATTTGATTAAAATCACTCAAGAACATATTTTAGTAATTGGCTTTTTATATGAAATATATATGAATAACCTTTCTAAACCTAATTAACTTGGGAGAAGGAATAGAATTTTAATCTAAGGGCTGGAAAATAGTTTCAAGGAAGAGAAAAGAATTCAAGAGCCCAGTATCTTCTTTATGAAAGCCCAATAATCGAATAAAAACTGTGTAAATATTCATTAAACCTGTAATAATAGCCTACATTAAAGGTGGGAAGTATAATAATCTTTTAAAATATGTATATGGGTTAGGGTTAGGTATATGTTACCAAAGTTCTGTTGTAGTTTTGCTGTGATTTGTTACCATTGGGCTTGATGTCCTGTTTACATATCAATATTCAATCAATTTGCAGTTTTTAAATGTATACTGAATCCGAAAATCTATTACTTTAGGCAATGCTAATCAGGAATAGACTTAAAAATGAAATTTTAAACCACTGGTTTCCCCCATGATGAATCTTAAAAATAACACACCAATCAATGTTTGATAAATTGATAAAAATAGTTTCTCAAATGCAGTCTTAGTGGATGTGTGTAGTAGTTACTCGTTACGCTCTAAGTTACACACAACCTGAGAAGTGGTAGCGCAGTGCTTAAGGCGTTGGACTGCTAATTGGTAAATCAGGATTCAATTCGCAGCACCCTTAAGGTGCCATTGCTGGCCCCCTGAGCAAGGCCCTTAACCCCCAATTGCTAAAGATAAAAGTAAATTGCTTTGGATTAGGATGTCTGCTAAATTCCGTGAATGTCTATCTTGAAACTGGTAATTGGCCCATGCCTAAACACTAGTCGAGTTCAATCTGTTGCCTTAGTGGTTTCAAGATGGTGGGGAATCAGATATTCCAAAACCAATTCTCAATAATAAACGTCTTAAATATTAGAAAATTTTTTGTGAAACTGTTTATCGGTTGGTCTTTGATAAAGACCTATATGACTCACAAAGCTAGCTAGCTAGCAAAAGATAGTGAAACTATACATTAATCATGTGCATGTTCCACAATAGATTAGAAAGAGAAATAAAATTCCCTCTCGCAGAGACTGAGATTTGGGCTTATTTGTTTTATTATGTGCAGGTTTGTTGTTGTAGTTATAGATTTTGGAACTCTTGTTTATTGAACTAATGTTAATTTGCCCTGATGATTTTTTGTTCAGTTGCTTATTAACATACTGCGTAGATTCTGTGACATTGTGACATTATAAGTGTAATTATTTTACTTTTAAACCATTGTTAAAGCAATGCATATCTATCAAAATACTATTGTACAGTATTGCATGTGAATGTTGTGTACTGTTACACTGCTTTTAAAAATATAGGATGGGATATTTTTTGGTGCTTTTTGAGACTAGATTGGAAATTTGTACTCTGGAATAGAAAATGTTTTACTTTATACCTAATGATTATTATTACCTACATATAAAGCAGCTACGTTTGAACCTAATAGCCCAAGCACACAACCTGCCTGTCCAGGCTGTCAGACCTTCTAAAGCGTCCACCCCCGGCAAAAGGTTGTATAGTTTTTCTTGCTTTATAATCCCTGACACAGTTCATCTCTATAGTATGCTAACAACATTTCACACTTTTCAGCTGTTTGAGGTCTACATAATTTATCCGAGACTTCTGAACTGTAAGCGTTAGATACATTTTTTATTTTTAAATCGATACCTCTTTAAAATGTCTTCATACATAATTAACACTATAAGGCCAAGAGTATGGCTTTTTTCTTTGAACAGGGTGAAAATGCCAAACATCTGGTTTAAAATGTCTTCTGTTTGTCACTCAATATCTGGGACTTGTTACATCCTTCTTTTAGACGCACATCATTTACAGCCTCTCTCTGGCTGGACAGAGCTTACCTCATCACTGTCACCTGCTGTGTCCTCTGGCTCTCAGTCCACTTTCTCGATTGTCTTCCAGGATGAAACATTGCCACGTTATGACCTTGCTCTTTCTTTCCGAAAGAACATCCTAACACTTCCTTTTATTTGAGACAGACCATTAAAGGGTGACCTGCATGTAGAAAGGTGACTAATCCTCCGAACCGAATGTCTCCCACCATTTATTTCGCATTAATCCTTCGTCATAATTACACCACAGTTTTTTTTCTAACTCCAGGACCTGAAAATTGTATATTAGAATATTGTAATTGGTTGAACTTTCTTACTCTTACATGGCCTGGATTTTTTTTTTAAACAACCGCACTCTCATAAAAAAAGATGGATGGAACAGTTTTATTTCTTGTCTTGGTGTTATATTACTGGCATATCTATTGTAAATGATTTAACATGTACTGTACCTTATGATGGGGATGTATAAAGCTCACTTTTAAATAAAAAAGAGCCTAATTTCAGGGGCCAGGAACAGAGATGGTATTGTATAAGGCTTGTTAATAATGCCATGAAAAATTTCTAATCAATTACTGTTATTTAAAAAAACTGCAAGTAATATAGAAAGAAGAAGAGACAAAGA
This sequence comes from Bagarius yarrelli, assembly GCA_005784505.1. NCBI lineage: Eukaryota > Metazoa > Chordata > Actinopteri > Siluriformes > Sisoridae > Bagarius > Bagarius yarrelli. Next base: position 1,067,896 of record VCAZ01000066.1, read on the forward strand.
AAGAGAGAGATGGAGACTGACAGAGAAAGTGTTAGTGTTTGCATTTGTGCTTAGAGTTAAACACTATGATGCACTTGCAACAGACCTGAATCTGATTTTCCATTTGTTTTGATGAAATAAAACCGGTATTGTCAAGGGAAGATGATGGAATGGGATGGGGCCGTATTTCACACGTTTTATAACAAACAATCTCACAAGAGCACTAACAGTCATCAATCAGCACCTCAAATTTCAAAGGAAGCATGTCGACATTATGAAACAGCTTATAGAGGAACCTTACTAGTACAAGATGGTATAACGTTTTAGCAGGTAAACACTGAATTGAATTATGGTACATTGTCATATGAATACTGCCTAAAATGTTAATTAGAAATACATTATTTCAATAAAAACGACTACACAACCCACACAGATTGAGAAAATGATTTGTTAAAAATTCCTGGTTTATTTCAGGGACTTTATGTAATAATGGTAGCAAATCCAAAATGTTGCCAATATCTGTTTGTATTGAGCAAGTCCTGCTTTGTAACTGCACTAGAGACCAGCACGATTCATCCTATAAACACCGTTGCAGATATGCACATATTCACATCTACTGGTGATTAACCTGTTGCTATAACCAGATAAAAACCTTAAAGGTGGGTGATATGACCTAAATTCTATTTTATATATATCACAATATAGTTGTTTAATTGGTAATTACTCAAGAAAATCAACAAAATGGGCTTTATAAAATAAATATGGGGACTGAATCATATTTTTATTACTTTTTTCTTTTATTCAGGCCTTGATAAATATAGCATATGAAATATGAACTTGGATTAAACATGGTAGGGCAATGAGAACCCACCAATCTGTAACGAGCCCAGGACTACACACAGTAACTTCGTGCCATCACAGCAGATCGGACCAGCAGCTAAAATTATTCAATAACATCTAGATTTAGGTTATGGATAACGCATCTAGATTTATCCGTAACTAAAACTAAAGCTTAGTTCGATATCATATATTACGTAAGTATATTTTACATTTAAGTAATTACGCCCTTCCCAACCATTAAAAATTTTAAAAATGGTATGAATGAAATTTGGACATACTACATCCTCTCAGGGGCCCAGCAGTGGCAGCTTGGTGGTGCTGGGAATTCAACCCATAAATTTCCTTTTAGCAAGCCAACACCATAACTACTGAGCTTCTATTTACGATTAATAAAAGGCATTTGTTATTTTCCACAATATAACGCAACCATAAATAGATAATAGTATTATGCATTCTTGTTAATAAAGAAGAAAATGATTAACATCAAACTGTTGTGGTATACGTGGATAAGGGCGAAAAAACTCCTAATCCGCTGTTTTGATATGACAGGTGACATACGATGTCACAGCAGATGTAAAATTGGATAACGTTGAACTTGGATGATGATAACTGAACTACAATAAACAATTACTTCTTTAAGAAAAAGTGCTGCTTTCCCGTTTTCTCTCTTTTCAGGGATCTGCTATTTCTCTGCTGCCATCATAAATCTGTTATGTGCATGCAACAAACTTCCCAGCACTACACTTCCTGCTTTAGAGTTCCGCCTTTTGTGTTCCGTCAACATCACATTATCACTCGCGATGCATCGAAGAATTAAAATTTTTTCCCACACCTACAACACACCCTGTGGTGTTATTAAACATACATATTATATTTTTTAAACATATCTCAGCATTTTAACCTTACAACACATACAAGAACAACCTTTACAGGATTCTCTATTCGACCTGCAACTTCTCTGCTTTTTTTCCCCTTGTCATTGATCCTTCTTCCTTTTTCACCCCAGACATCATCTTCGTCTCGCCATACGCCTCAGTGATTTTGATGGAGGGGTGAAAGATTTGATTCTTCGCAGGCACTGATTAAAAAGTCATGAAGGCTCTTACAGCTATTGTCAAGCCCTACTTTTTCACCCCAGTGTGGGCTGGATTGTCTGAAAATAGCCTTTGTTGTTTAGAGACAACAGACCACTGGATAAGGGAACGGGAAAGAGGGGGTGGTAGGGCAGCAGTGTGTACAATCCCATGTGCTTCTACCAAATCTCCCCTGAGCAGGACTTAATTGAAATATCTAGAGCGGTTGGACTTTGCTGAAGCTGCTTCTAAGCACAGGGAGTTAGACATCATAGTCTTTAAACATTCAGCAGCTCTCCGTGCCTTGCTTCCCCTTCTCTCTTTCTCTCTCTCTTCCTCACACACCCAGGTGCCCACAGAGAGCCAGACAATGCAACAACCATGTAAAGATGCAGTGTGCAGGGTCATAACTGTGATGCCTTGACACTAGCTGCACATAAACACATGTAGAAGCAACATGCAAACACTTGCACGAGGCCAGGGAAACAGAGAGCAGACCACGATAAACACAGCAACTTCTCTCGCAGCGTAGGAATGAGACATGGGTTTAAATGGTCTCTGTGAGTTCAGGGATAATAGGTAAAAACAGACACAGTGGCAGTATGCAAAGCACACTTAATCACTGGCAAAGACGTGGTGTGAATACAGACCACCTTTGGTCAACAGACTGACATACTGAGCTATAGTCTTGGAATAGCGGGTCACAGGTTGTGAGACGAACAACAAATTGATAAGTATATGTACAATTCTGACATTTGACAGATGCCTTTATCCAGAGCACCTAACATGGTTAAGGGCCTTGCTCAGGGGCCTAAAAGTGGCTACTTGTTAATACTGGAAAATGAACCCATGCTCTTCCAATTACCAGTTTAACACCTTAAGCACTGAGGTACCATTTGCCCCCGTCTTTTGATTTTGCATTAGTCTTCGTCACACACACAGTATATATATATACTGTATATATTACCAGCAGTGTTGGGAAGGTTACTTTGGAAATGTAATAGGTTACAGATTACAAATTACCCTATTTTAAATTTTGTATGGATTACCTTTGATTACATTTGTAATTTGTAACCCTTTAATTTAATTACAAATTTCTGTTACATCTACTTTGTCATTAAATGACATAACTCCACCTAATATAGCTAGTTACTCCTCAACGCTGTAAGGAGCGTGTTCATGTTTGTTATGTTTCTTGTTTCGTGTTTTTTTTTATCTTGTTTCATGTTTATGTTTCATGTCTATATTGTGTTTATGTTTTATATAGTTCATATTTTGTTCATGTTTTTATGTTCCATGTTTTATGTTTCATGTGTTTATGTAAGCGTTCATGTGAAATTCAGTCTAGTCAAGTTTAGTTTATGTTCATTGATTGTTTATTGTTGTAAATAGTGCAGGTTATTTACAACAGTAAACAATCAATGAACATAAACTAAACTAAACTAAACTTGACTAGACTAGACTAGACTGAATTTGACATGAACGCTTACATGAACACAGCTTTGACCAACTTTGGGTCCTCAAATACACTCAGTGGAGATCAATACAAACACTGATTATTGAGGTGTCGGAAGGTGAGGAATGTTAGGGCGATTCTAGGAATGCTCATAATGCTAATGTGTCTGGGTATACGAAAACAATTAGTATCTCTTACATAGTTTTATATCTCAAATCAACAACAACAACAAACAACGTTTATAGGAAACAAAGGAAAGACAGGTAAACACTTCATGTGCCTAGAGCTGTTGGCTTTGCTTTGCTCCCAACATGACAAAGCTTAAGGCCAAGAAGAGATGAGGAGGAGGTAGAAGCCTCTTGAGCCTGGAAGTAAAACAGTACCAGAGATAGTGTGTGTATGTGAGAGAGAGAAAGGGAGAGGTGAAGAGAAAAAAAGAGTACACCAATGTCACACCTGTCAGGAGACAGAATTTCTTTGGGCTACCTCCCAAGGTTTTGTGGGGAGGATGCCATTTAACAAGTCATATTCTCCACACGATGAGAACTGCTTTATGATGAGAGAAAAGAGAAGAGTGCAGCTGTCAGCCTGAACCCAAAACTGCCTTGCTGGGCCGGATGAGAACTGCGCAGCTTGAAGAGTATCAAGTTGAAAAAAGAATTTATAATTGTATTCCCAAACTGGAGGCAATATTTAAACAGCAAGGAAAACATCGACCCTAAGATTTCAAGCAAGATTGAGCAAGAATGCAAAAATCTGTGAGGGGTTTACTGAAAGTGAGCACAGATGTGCACAGTTGCTTGCTTTCAGCACAGAGGTTTTAGTAGCTGTGCGTGGTATATACATGCTGCTACTTATGGAAAGTTTTTCTCCAGGGTGTATTTTCTCCTCTGGGTCTCCGCAGCTTTGTTGGTAGCTTTCTATCTCTTCCGCTCTTGCGCGGCTTTTGCGCAGGTGCTTTACGAAAGCTTCTTTTGTGAGAGCTATTCAAATCTGCAGTGTGCCCCCTAAATCAAGCAGGAAAGAAGATCAGAGAGTCTATGCCATCCTACAAGCTGTTGTAGCGCAGATCACATGCCACTCCTCGTTTGTATCTGCACCACAAGGAGCACTAACCTGCTGTTCCACTTCATCACTTAGAGTGACTAGCTCACTGCGTCTGGTGTGCGGCAAATAAATCTGATTGCACCTGAAATCACACATCCTTCTCTCTAATGTGCCAGTTCTTTTAAACCTGGATCTGTATACAGGGGAGTCATGGGCGGTTGGGGTGGGGGTCTGAGGTAAGGCGGTTGTTAGGACGATTCTAGGGGCCTATGCCTTTAGGGGCCCCCAGAGATCTGTTTTATTAATAATAAAAGTGTGGGATGGGTGTGGTAGGGGGCCCAACCTTATATTCTTTCATACGGCCCAAAATGGTTAGCGGTATATCATATCTGTATATCATATTATGCGTAGTGTTATCTTAGTCAGGTGGTGGTGGTGGTTGTGGGGGGTGTACAACCTGAAGAATTACATTACATGTAAAATAATAAAGAATTATTAAAAAAAAAAGAAAATGTATTCTTGGATATATTTATGATATTAGCAGTAGAAGCTTGGCAGTGCTGGGAATTAAAGCTATAATCTTTTGATTCCCAGTCCAACACCTTAACCTCTGAGCTACCACTTTCCCATGAGAATCTGTTAAACGTGGCAGCAGATGGCATCAATGCCTGGTTGGCACAGAGACAATGCAGTGAGAAAATCACCTGCCGAATATGAGAAAATATAAATTACTTTTCACCGTGTTACACTTTTATAAACAGCTGGGAAGCTATCAAAGCTTTTCTCTTGTACATGCTGTCCAAATGTTTTCTTTTGAATTACAAAGAAGGCACTCTCGACTTTCAATCCATTGGTTCCACTGACTTCCTGCAACCTCAAGAGTTGACCTGAATATCAAGTCGCAATCTCATTGATTTACACATTTTTTCCTCAATCTCACAAAGAAGAGCTACTGCTGTAAACATCACACATGCTTTTTTTACCCAGCCGCTGGTGCTGCTTTTGATGTTGTAAAGATCTTACTAATCAATGCAGCGTCCGAGCGCTGACAATAACAGCATTATTTTGGAGTCTTGGACAGGATCACATAAACAAAGATGAAGGCGAGAGGCTTGGCAGGATGCTTCGGGATATTAATCAGCGAGAGAGGTGGGGCTGGGAAGGCAGCCCACGCCAGCGCGCTGTTTGAAATGCTCTTCGGTATCTGCCCCTGCTCGGCATATCAAGCACGTCTTGAGGTGTTTGTTGCAAATGCAGAGAGAAGGAATGGAGTGCTGGCTGCCTGTTTGAACAGCTTAATTAATCCTAAAACACAAAAAAGTTTCAGGACCGTGTGCCCTTCAGGACAGGAAACAAAAGATGAACGAGGCGTATTTATAAAGTAAAATCATTACAGATATGAGATCTGGAGTTTGAGATGAAAATGGAGAAGAGCCAGTTTTTATATTAAATGTTGGATCTGATTAAAAGATGGATATTTACATTTACTCTGGCATCCACCACGTAATGGAGATACCTAAAGAATAAACTAATTAGTCACTGTTTTAGGATTCCATTTTAAGAAGTGCTGTACCGTAAAGTTGTAGCAAACAAAATTCGTAAATTTTACAGCTAAATAACACAAGCATAGCACAAAAGGTTTTTAGGGTGATTAAAAAAAACCAATAAGGATTTTGGTTTTAAGTGCATTTTAACTGTTATTATTAATTTATAACATGATCTACAGTGACATCTATAGCTTGTTTCGTATTGAGAAATTTTCCCTCAACTTCTACGTTAAATTACTCACAAAACCATTTGTCTACCTTCTGATAGTGGTACCAGTGGGATTTTGAGCTTGTTTTATCCCTTCCTGAAAAAAACTATGCTATAGCACTTAAGTCCTTTAATCTGTCTATCTTTTTCTCAAACAGATCGGAACATTCTGTCCAGAAGTCTCTCGAAACAGTGACTAAGAACAGAAATTTGACAAATAAGGATGCTAGGAATATCAGTAGTGCTTTAATAATAAGATTTTAAATGCGTTTTAGAGTGAATTTTTCCTTTAAGCATTCTCTTGTCCAGAAGACATTATACCTTTCTGTAAAAACAATCCTCTTACATATTGTTTGGCGTAGAGCCATTTAATGGTTCCTACAGATGGACAATTATTGCGCACAAACTGAGTGCCACCACTGAAACAGGTCAGTGTTTCTATGCTACTGACGAGTCAGAAAGAGGGACTAAATGAATGTAGATGAAGCTGCTTTTACATTAGCACTCTTACACTGACATTGATTAAAATAGGAGCCAAAATTTTCCTATGAATGAACTATGGTTGGGTAAGACAGCGAGTCACACTTTACAAGACAGCCGCCTTGCGCATTTGGATCAAGCATTCAGATCACGTTGGCTAGACGAACTGTTCACCCGCTCAGAGTTTCACTGGCTGCGTACCCAGCCAGCCACAATAATCCTCAGCAGATCAAAAAAGACAGGTTGCACTGAGCTTCTCTCCATTAAGCCACACTGGCCATACAGTGCATCTCTCTTTTTTTGAGCCTCCGCACGTGTTGTGATCAATACTGAGCTCATCAATCAGTGCGGTTTAACCGTGCAGGTCTTTCTATAGCAGAAAAGCATAACAGGAATACCAGTCATTGGAACGTTCTTCAGGCCAGGAACGAGTCCATACACTGTGGCACTTCAGTAGGTCCCAAAGTATTTATCACGGTCAAGGAATAGTCAGTACAGACAGTATTAAACACATAAAAACGATCAGGATTCCACTTTACGGAGCAGTATTACAATGTCATGCTTTACTCTTCTGTAACAGCACGTAAACATTCCCCTGAGCTTTTCATATTCGGTATTCAACGCTGTCAAACTGCAGCAGGCCCAGGAGAATAGTAGGGCTTGAAATTGCTAAGTGTGTTAGTGTGTCTGTGCATGGCAAGAGTATGGTGTAAGGAGTAAAGTAAGCTCAGTAAGCTCAGAGTAAATGACAGCAGGAAGGTGTCACAGACAGAAAACTGATGGATGCCAGCTTGTAGACAGCCGTGTATTCATCAGTGACACTCTTTCTGTCTCCCCATTCTCTCTATTTGTTTTTTCATTCCATCTTGGGCACAGTTTTTTTTTTCACTTTGGCATGGTGAAAACAAGTCATCTGCTCCCGTCACGTGTTGACTCTTTTGAGCTCTGGCTCGCATCATCGCAGAATGATGAGACTCGGAGACATCAATGGATTTGTCAAGAGGAAATATGCCATGGTCCTTATCGGGCTATCAGAGCTCACCTACGCCAATGCTAGACAAGTATGAAGAGGAAAAGAAATAACTCGAGCCAAAGTACATCAAAGGAAGACGCATTCAATGGTCCATATAAAATTAACCTGACATAATCAGCAGACAGGAAGCTCAACAAGCATTAGTATGTATCGGTGCATACGTGTATGTAATGATAGGCAGGGGGTGTATTTGAGTAAATTGCCACTGACCTACATTAGGTTGCTGACAGCAGAGACAAGCAGTTTGCTGCTTTTCAATGCGCAGAAACTGAAGACAACTTATTTATGTAATACAATTCACTTTTATTTGTATAGCGCACTCACACAATAAAGCAGCTTTACAGAAAAAAAGAATTTTAAAAAATTACAAATGTAAAAATGAATGTTTATATGTATCCCCATCCTAATCTAGGTGAAAGCAGAATGTGTCATTATTAATAATGTAAAGTCTAAATACATATATATCCAATCTGAAAGCTTTGAGAAAGTGATAGATCAGCAACGTTCTAAATTGAAAACAGATTCAGATTTAGACTCCAATCAGCTCCCACCAAAGTCATCAAACATCAAATGTGATATAAACCTGATCACGAGACCGAAAGTTGCAGGTCATAGTCACATCCTTTCCATCCTCATCAGCAGTAAGCACCTCCAACCGATGACAGAATCAGCATGAAACTAGTTCTAAGCACAGTTTAACACTTCATTCAAAATGCTCACTAATAACTAGTCATGGCATGTGCTTTTAGTCGTGTAGTATAAAGAGTTGTATTGACATAATAGCATGCAGAAGGTAAAGGCCAATTGCAGCCAACAACACAAGGCACTGGGGTGCCATCACATTCAAGTTACCAAGCAAAGAAATCTACCTAACATGTAAACAATAAATTAAATATAGATTGCAAATTAATAACAAAATAAAACCATTTAGTCATACTATACCACTGTTTATTATTATTATTATTTATTTAAAGTCAAAACGGTATTTTGTTCATATGTGTGTGCAGGGCGCCAGACAAACGAGTGTGCATGTAGGCTATTGAAAAGCATGTGATTTGACGGTGTGCTCTAATTACCTTGTATTCTCTGGAGTGCAGCACTGTGCCTTGAACCCTTCCACTTTTGTTGTTAGTGAATCTGTATTGTTTTTATATTTTTGGGATAGGTTTGTGACTTTTTCCCACTGGTTAATTGATCAACACTGTGAACACTGACTATCATAGCAAGCCTATTTTGGCCTCATGTGATTGGACCGTTTTCAGTCATTTTTTTTTCAACTTAGCTGGATGTAAGTCATATCATTTATTTATACCTCTAGTGGATAACATTATTATGACACCTTTATCTCGATTATTATTAATAGCCGAATTATTACCTTAATTACTAAAAAAAAAACCCTACAATAAACTCAAGTTTGCCGATTTGTGGTACATTTACCTTCTTGTAGCATCTGTAACATTTTCAATAATTTTGCAGTAATAAAACATTATCACCATCACCTATTTACCACCTACATCACCACTGGTGAAGGCGGCAAATAAGATAATAAGATAATAAGAGCAGTTTTAATAAACTTCCTGCACATTCTATCACTTATGTATGCATGCAGATTAACCTGCAAGTCTTTTAATGTGTAAATGCAGATAATATATGTGTATAAAAAGATACTAATACAGATAGAAGACACACTGTTATGCAGGCGAGTGGTCAGAAGCTAGTAGGGGTAAACACCATTTATTATCTAAAGCTTCATGTTCATTAATTTACTGATATACATATTCATTCATTCCTTATGTTCAACATGGACGTGTAAATTAGGCTGCTTGTTTGTTTCTAGTTTGAGAAATTTAATTGACCATTCATTGTCTATATCTGCTTATTCCTAATCAGAGTCATGAGGATTTGCTGGGGTCTATCCCAGCTGTCACTGGGTAAAAGTCGAGGGTACACTCTGGACAGATCACCAGTTGAACACTGTGCCACATACAGACAAACAACCACACACACTCAATCCTGTGGGCAATTCAGAATAAACAGTACTGGAAGTAAACCCAAGCAAACACAGGGAGAATATGCAAACTCCAAACACAAAGGCTCCTGTCAGGGATATGAACCTGGGACCTGAGGCATCGGTGCTAACCACTAAATCAAGTTTATGAAGCAGTTAGCGACAATAAATTATTGAAAAAATCTTGTATAGGTTTATCAGGAATGCCAGTAAGAAAGAAGCTGCAGTAATTTGAAGGATCTTCACATCTGTTGTGTTCTTAATGAGGCGGAGATGTCAAATGTTGTGCTAAAGAGTAAAAGCCTATTAAGATTTAACTAAAATAAAAACAATGTTTTATTGTATGTATTATAGCGTATAGATGGAAATGTGGGAATAGCGGGATTTTAGGCGCAGTGGTTAAGGTGTTGGACAGCTAACTGGAAGATCAGGGTTTGATTCCCAACACCACCAAGTTGCCACTGTTGGGCCCCTGAGCAAGGCCCACAACCCCCAATTTCTCAGTTGTATAAAAGAGATAAATGTAAGTTGCTCTGAATTAGGGTGTCTGCCAATTTGAATGCAATATAATGGTAGCCTTGAAACTAAAATAAATTGATGTGTAATCATACAGCCTAAAAAAAATCTTAAAATAAGATTTTCTGTGATTTAAATTGACAGTATTGACTGCATGAATAGAACAGAGAAATGAAAACCATGCAGAGTTTTACAAGGGAGGGGGAAAAAACACTATTAGAAGTCCTACGGAGTATGAACTCAATCAGCACACAAGTGCAGAGGCTATTGTGCCTGGGTATAATTGGAACTTTGAAATTTTATTAAGAGAGAGTAATTGCATGTGCTTCTCATCAGGCTTTCCATTGTGGTGTCTCTGGTCAGGAAAAAAGTCTCAGAGGACAGGATGAGTATTTCTCCATTTCTATAGACAGGCTAAAAATGGACTACGGAAATTTCTATTTTCTTAGTGTGACCTCAGCTTTTCCTTGGCTGTATCATACTTGTTCCTTTCCTTGTTTTTTTGTATCATACTTGTTCCTCGTCGTTTTCTCTTTCTTTTTTTTACTTGTCCTGAACATTTGTACATGATGCATCGTTCTCAGGGCTGGTCAAGAACTTGTTAAGAATTTGTTTTAGTGGTTAATTGTTGGACTGCTAATCAGAACATCTTTGGTTCAATTCCCAGCACCACCGAGCTGCCACTGCTGGGCACCTGAGCAAGGCCCTTAACCTTTAAACAATCTGTTGGATAAAAAAAAAAGAAATACATCTAATCCACTTTGAATGAAATGTCAAATGAAAGAAATACCTGCAAATGTCTAAAGTTAAACTAACAAGACCTAAACACAAAGGTTCTGTCAGCATCGTCTGTAAATTCTGAGCATTAGGGAAAGGGAAAGCAAGAATGCCCTGTCTAGTAAGTAAGAGATTTTGCTTTTGATTCTTTGTGAAGCTGTCGATATCGAACCTATTAAAATGCAGCAGGAACTGAAAGCAGTTTTTATTAAATGAATAAACAGGTCAGGATATTGCAGTGAAATACTTGATTATTTCCATTTCCTAAAATATCAAATGTCATTAGGAATAATATAGACACATTTCTACATTCTGTGAAGAAAACATTTCATTGCTTTATATTAATGAAATTTCAGTGGAGGACAGGTTTCCCATGTCATCTAAAATCGTTTGTGTGATTTCTCTGTTTAGAATCCATTATTTGTTCATTCTAAATAATGCATTGCATTCGGTTACATAATCTGTGGTCAGCCGCCCTGCACAGGGTACTTATATTCCGAGCCTATCAGCAATAAATCCCACACTGATGTTAAAATGAATCTTTCTAATATAATCTTTCTACGAAGACCAGCTTTGGCAAAGGCAGTAAAAGCTATTTTCTTACCTACACTTGGGAGATTCATCAGCAAGCTATTAGCTGCTGATTTATCAGTCCTGTAAAACCTCGGTGGTGCTGTGTCAAATTCCGTCCATGCTTGACTTTTATCTAAACTAATATTCCGCTAAAGATCTAAATCACAATGATAGCGTAAGAAGGTATAATTTTGCCTCGGAGCAGAAGAGCTTTTCTGTCTCCTGTGGTTAGTGATACACCATCGTCTACGTTAAGAAGTGAATCAGTTTCAACATTTGTCTTTTTTTTAAGAAAAACAGGACAAGGATAAGGGTGGATGTGATATGATCTGTTGCTCCTGCGTATAATACCACAGTTTTATTCTCTTACCTCCTCTGATTTTTCTAACATTTGGTCAATCAGTTTTACAAAATTCCAAAATCAAGTTAAGTTTATCTTACAACAAATATGCTTTCCTGAGCAGTGCATTTTGTTTCATGAGATTCTGGCCCCAAACTGAAAATCAGCCTTCTCACAATTAATATTTTATGAAGGCTCTTCTCGTTATAGGCCTGAGTACTCATAGTACTCATAGATAGCTGGTAGGTTGTGTGGGGGCATCTGGTCTTCTGTGTGTTTGGATGTTTGGAGATTTGAATGTTTATTTCTTTATTTTGTTTAATTTGCCATAGGTTGAACACAAAAAAAAAAAAAATTGTTTTAAGGTAACACAATTAAACGAATTATCAGAATTTTTTGGATGCGCAACACCAAAAAAACCCTAAAGCAGTAATGGTCCCAGTCTATATTTTACACTGAGTGATTTACAGGCGTTTTGTTTGCTTACATAGATTGAACTGTTTGTATTCCTAAACAAACTTTTGGACCCTTTAATGGTCATTCTTACCTAAATTAAAGTTTTAATACACCTTGTTCAAGTGAGTTGCTTAATTTTATGCATGAGTATCAGGAGAAAAAGTGTTTGTTATGAAGATAGTGACGAATACATTTTTTAGAATTACCCAAATAAAACAACTGTAAAATGATCTGTTCATCTTTTACATGGGCTCAACTGTACTAATTATGTAGGTTGTATACCAATATATTGTGATGATGGATGATAAAAGGATTTGCCATAGTTATTATATATCCTGGTGTAGCAGGACAGCATCACACACTTGGTGAGAAATGCTATTGACACTAGTGTATTGGATAATCCTGCTATGACTGACAGGGTAGAACAATTGACATAATTTGTGTTTCGATTAACCAGCGGTTATACTATCAAAAACCAATCGCAGCAAGTTTGATTTTTAAAATGTTGTCTGATTTTGATCACTGTTTTTGTTATTTGTGCTGGTGTTATTTTAAAGTGTTTCAGTTATTCTACAGAATGCACTGTATGAGACAATTAAAGACAGAGCACTGATCTTTACAATCTGGAGGAATGAACCTCATTTCCCAGCATGTCATATAGAGTATATTTTCCTTATCTATTTAAATCTGAACATCAGAATTAGTAAACTGTATAGGTTTATCAAGCTGCAACCTGTTTCTCTCATACCATAAACCTTCTCTAAGGTCCACTGAACCCAGAAAATCATCAGTGCTTTGCAAAGTCAGACATGTTTCAGTAACACTCGATCGGCAGTGTGGTTAGAGCATGCTATGCTCCAGCTGCTCTGCTAGTTTGATGGAAAGCGATTGCTGTCATCTGTATTTTCTCTTTTGATCACAAACCTCTATTTGTTGATTCCTAAAGCAGGAACTCTGGATGCCCCCTCTCAAACAAACACACACACACAGACAGACATACACGTCTGGTTAGCTATCCTTGTGGGGACTCTCCACAGGTGTTATGGTTTTTATACTGTACAAACTGTATTTTTTATTCTCTAACCAAAGTCTTTCTGCATTTTTACTTTCTCATCTTATAATGTATGATTTAGAAGCTTTTGTACACATGGTGACCTCAAAGTCCCCATGAGTCTGTGTGTATTTAGGTCCCCAACAGGATGTGTAAACCCGTACACACACACACACACACACAAACACACACACACACACACATGTCTGCTTACTGGCTATCCACCTTTGGACATAATCAGCGTCTTTACAAGCAAGTGATGCATAAAGCTGATATAGTAAGCCATGCATAAAACGCTGTACAACAATGGACATGGACAGCAGAGACAAAAGTAGCACACAGGCACCAAACAAGACGAATACATCAGCTCTTGTGTTTGTAAGCCACCATGCTTGATTTTAAGGGACTTTAACTAAACAACAGGGCGGTCCTGAGCAGCAGCTGGTAGAACTCCCAAATCACTGCTTAGAGTTCAGAGTAAGGTCTGTGCAAGTTAGTGAACATATTCTCCTCATGTGGTGTGGGTTTCTCTCTTGGCTGGCTTTCTCACTTTTCTCTTGGCTCTTAAGTTTTAGCTCACCTGTCAAAGCATAAACGATAAACGAGCTGTTATATTGCCCCCAAGGTGTGCCTGTGTATGCATGGTGCCTTGCTATACACTGCTCACGTTAAGTGAGACACATGCCCCTAGTGTTGCATACCAGACACAGCACCTAGATTATACCTTGGGTATAAGTAGTATTACGCAGTAATGACAAACTAAACAGTTTTTAACTACGATAGAAAGTTGCCATGTCAATTTTAACTTATTGCTTTGATTTTCTCAAACATTAAAAAAACCTAAATAAATAAATAATTGAATAAAAGAAAACCTTATATGACATAAAACATAATATTTTTGTTATATTGTGTTTAAAGTTATTGCATAAGTTAAAAATGATATCAATGATGTCAGTGATAATGTCAATAATTTATTGGGTCAATACTTTATAGATCGCAGGTTCAATTTCCAGCAGCACCAAGATGTCACTGTTGGACCCCTGAGCAAGGCCCTTAACCCTCAACTGCTCAGATAGGTCAAAACTGAGACAAGACCGTCCTCGTCCATGTGTCGGTTCCTATTGGTTTGTCATGTGTGTTTATTGCCCTTGTGTTTTTCATTGTGTTTGTCATGGATTTCGCTTTGTCTCTGTACTGCTGTCGGGAGCCTGTTTGTGTCAAGTTAAGTTTATGCTAGTCTAGTTAATGTTTGTTGTTTTGTCAAGTGTTTATGTATAGAGTTCACATTTGTAAATAAACTGCACCTTTGAATTTTTTTTATGTTCTTTATTTGTTACCTGTATGTTACCTGTATGCCTGCTGAAGTTAGAAAAAAAATAGTAAAATAATGTCATTGATAGTGTTATAAGCCAGTTCAGTTCTATTGTTATTGCTGGTTCAAAAACAGGAAAACATTAAATAAATGTCAGTTCTTTAAATAAAGTTAAAACATAATCAGTATTGGTTTTTAAAAATCCATAATGGTCAATCTTTAATTGCAGCAAGGTTTTTCTATAACTGAAAAAAAAGCTTTAGGAAGTTTCCCATGCGGGTTTTTCTTTTTGTCATCTGTCAACATACTTGTATTTTGTAACATGTTTTAAATTAATGGTTTTAAGAAGTGACCTAATTAGGCACTTCCTTATTTGGACATCATTAAGTAGAAATCTACCCAATAACCTTTTCAGTAGCTGTCAGCTTTGCTTGCCACCTTGCACTGCAATATGTCTGGCCAGTAAAATCAAGTTTTCTTGTTATTAAGCAGAAACATAATTTAAAACATGTTTACACTCTCAACTGCCTTTATGTTACACTTGGTTAAAAGTATATTAAAAGCAAATGTTTAAAAAACAATGTTTTACCACAGGCATTTCTGAAATTACTGCCGGCCGAGTCTGACTGGACCTTTCAATAAGATAACATGGTGGCCTGGCATAAAGCTGTGCATTGAAAAACACTAAAAAAAAAAGAAATAGGCTATGTTCTTCTTTCACACACAAGTCCTTTGGGACTATTAGGCTTTTGCTATACATTGTACCTAAAATGTAATTCACAAGTTCTAATTCTTCTTTTTTCGTCAAGTTTACAGTCAAGCTTATTTAGCATTTGCCCATTTTACACCTTTAAGTTTTGTATAAACAAAAGAAGGGTCATATACTTGAGCTATATTTTAGATTTTTTAAAAACAAACTCAACAGCTTAACCTGATATGCTGCAATAAACTGTAATGTAATACCATACTATATATAAACTATTTTTTAAGGTACCGCAACATAACTTTAAATGTATAATCTAAAGAAATTTATATTTAAAATATTATTCTTAAATTATTAATTTAAAACGTTTAAGTATAGTATGTGGCTTTCTGTTTAGAATTTGCATTTTCTCCTGTGCTTGTGTGGGTTTACTCCGTTTACCGCTATTTCTCCCCCTGGGACAAAAACATGTATGTTAGGTTAAAAGTGACATGTCCAGGGTGTACCCCTGCCTTTCAGACGATGACAGTTGGGATAGGAATAGTATAAGGGGGAATAAACAGTGAATAGAAGGATAGTAAATTTTGTCTTGTGTCATGTAACAAGGTAGTTAAATGACCACACAGTTGCAAAATAAGTGTAATAACTGAATAATTATACTATTATTATTATTATTTTTATTATCATCCTATTCATAATAATAATAGTGTAAGGTTTATGGTTCAGGTTTCTTGTTTTCAGTTTCTTCTTGTTAATGTTCTTGTTCATATTTCATGCCTTTGTTTTCTTCCTGTTTTGTCCTTGGCTTGTGATCTTTGTTCTTTATGTGTTTCTGTCACATGATCCCCCTGTCCTTGTGTCATGTTTTCATTGGTTAGTTTGGTCATGTGTTCCTTATTGTTTTAAGGTGTCTCTCGTTTGATCAATGTGTTCCCTCTTAGTCTTGTCAAGTTATTGTTGTCTAGTTCATGTGTTTATGCTTTGTGTTCACTATTGTAAATAAACTGCACCTTTGGTTTCTAAAACACGTCTCACCTCAGTGGAATTCCATTACAAATAGTAGCAGTAGTGGTAGGAGGCAAAGAAGTAGTAATAATAGTAGTGCAGTAGTTGTATACTATTTCACATCCATTTAAAAAATAGGGCTAGAAATGATATATAGAATGGTATCTTTAAAAGTGATTATAACAAAATTAGTAAAATAAAGTAAGCTAGTTGGATCATGTAGTCAGCTTTTCTTTTACATTTACTTCATTTAGCAGATGCTCTTATCCAGAAGTACGTTAGTTTGTTAGATTACAAATCAAAGTTTAACTATCCATAAAAACTGTTAAAAAGGGTAGCATAGATAATTTTTTTTAATGTCAATTGCTAGTTATTTGAAAAAAGAGGCTGTCTTCAATCATCTCTTAAAGACAGCCAGTGACTGTGGACAGCCAGAGTATTCTGACATTGATGTTAAAGTTCATTCCACTATCTTGGTGTCAGAAGAAAGAAAAAACCTTAAGGTAGACCTACCTTGCCTTTTAGGGAGTGGTTGGACCAGTCGAGCAGTGCTTGTGGATCTGAGGGAGCGCAGTGATGAGTGCTGGTATGTAGGGGGGTAATGCTACATTTTTGGCATTGTAGGCAAGCATCAGTGGTATATGTCTGATGCGTGCAGCTACAGGAAGCCAGTGGAGAAAGCGCAGCATTGGGGTGGTGTGCGAAAATTTTGAAAGGTGAAAAACAAATCATGTAGATGCATTCTGAATCATTTGTAAAGGAATTGCACTCAAAGGAAAACCTGCCGAAAGCAAGTTTCAGTAGTCTAGTTTATAAATTACATGAGACTACACAAGTAACTGAGTGGCCTGAATAGACAAACATGGTTGAATACTCCTGTTGTTAACCAAGTGAGAGGGTATAAAGTGAGAAAAGGAAAGGACTATGTACTGAGCCTTGTGGTACGCAAGGCTCAGTAGATAGTCTGCATGGAGCCTTTCCATGTTACCTGATATGAACGACGAGCTAAGTAGAAAGCAAGCCCCTGTCAGACTTGCTTTAAGTTTCTCATTGGAAAAGACAGTCTTGGCGGAAGTAACCTCTAAAAAGAACTTGGACAAAAGAGCATGGTAGGTGGCAAGATCTGTGTTGAGAAGTGAGAAAAATAAGTCAGGGTCAGGAAGGGACAAAGGGGTGCAAGAAGCTACAGAAGAAGAGGGGAAATCATGGAAGTTTTAGGGTTAAGTAGAGGTTTTGGCATTTAGCTTTAGAAAGACTAGGAGGAAAAGGGTTAAACGATACTAAGTGAAGATCAGAGGTGTGAGAAGTGGTAAAAAAATCACCATCTTCGACACAAGACACCTGTGCCACCACCCCTGCCTATTTCTCTTGGTGTATATGAGAACGCAAGGGCAGAGGTCAATGCAGCTGAAGTAGCAGAATTGTGTGGGGAAATCCAGGTTTCAGTGAGAGCCAGGAAGTCAAGTGAGTAGAAGAAAGGTAGATGTGCGGTGTAGTCAGCTTTGTTCACAGCATATTAGCAATTCCATAGTCCACCTGCCACCACTGTTTAAGACTGAAACAACAGAGAAGGGTGGATGAGGTTGCTGGAAGAGTGGCCTCTGCTTCAAGGGTAGGAATGCTTAGGCCTGTGTGGGGAATTAACAGGGGTGGGGGTGATGTGCATGACCCAGTGTAGATAAAGTTTTGTTTGTTAAAAGTTTGGTTTGTTAAAGCAGAATTTAGAACTTTAAGATGGAACACCTTCAATATATATCAACAAGCCCTGTTCACAATTTTACCTAGAGGGGGACTGAAACTAGTTTGATTAAACAGCTAATGCAACCGATTAGCATAGACTAAGACAAGTCAACAATAATAAACAACAACTTTTTTAACTTAGATCAAACTAGGTGTAAGCAAGCAGTAAACAAAGTTGCAATCCTACCTTACCAGAAGAGAATTCAAGATAACACTTAAAGCATTTTGCATATTTTTTGGATCTGGATTTTTGCACATTTATTAATATTTTAAAATACTGTAATATATTGGATCAAAAATAGTCTTTCAAGATTGTCCAACTTAGTCACAGCTTATATAATGAAATAAGAATCCACAGAAATCAATATTACCCAAGGGACTGCAGAGAAGCATATATGAGAAGAACATTTCTAAACCTCAAAAAAAAAAAAAAAGGGAAGAATTAATTTAATTTATAAAAAACAAACAGTCAGAGATACAGACGTACCCCATATGCAACTTATGACAACGAATTCATGATACAAGTATACATGATATAATAACCAGATCGGTTATTAACTTTTTACTGGTAAACATCATTTAAAAAGAGTGATTTCTTAATTTTTTATGTAAAGTTAGACCAAAAAGAAAGATCATAAGTCATTATTAATATACTGATAAGTAAATAACATTACTAAGAAAAATTCTTATTGGCTATATGTTTATATGAAATAAAAACATATAAATATATATAGCAAATATTTTCTTATCATCAACTGACGACATGTTTAAGCTTGTGTTAAAGATTAAATACAATAAAACTGGGAAGGAGTCTATCAAAGAGGGACAGTATTAAATTATGTAAATTTCAATGATCCAGTAATCATGAAAGTAATAATCAGAATTAAACTTTAGGTCTGATACTCCTTTTTCAATTGCTGGAACCTAAGACATTACAGCCGTGTAAACGGCATAAATTTCAACACTATTCTGATCTGGTGTTGAATGTCATTCCAAATCGCAGCATTACCTACTGATATAAAGCACACTTATACTTTCCGCTAAAAGGGAAGGGGATTGTTGAGAAACAGAGAGACGTGAAGGGCCACTTTCTAATTTAAATCTATTCAAATATAAGTTAAACAAATAAACAAAGCAGGTATACAAGCATGAACAAGCACCTTTGCCATTCTAACCTTGTTCAATTAAAAAGGGAAAATTTCAAAACCTAGGTCCTGATTAACTTATGCCTTAAATGACTGCATGAACTTTCTAACTTTCTTACACCTGCAAAAAGCATTGAATAATAGTCTGTAAAGAATTGAACTGTTAACCTGAACAAAGTGGCAAATTCGTGTTTGCTATACTTTATGAGCAATTTGTAGCTTAAACACAGGGTGGCATCTATACAAATAGATACGTTTGCTTACTGAACCTCTCAGTAAAGCATGCTATTGTTGCGAAGTATTGTTTGCTTTAGCGACTTATTAAGAGTTTGATTTATTTCATGTTCATGGTTTTCAAAGAGTACAGTTTTGGTTTTTGCTCTTTGTCTCCTTTTGGGTTTGTTTGCCTGGCTTCTTTGGATTATCGTGTGCCAACATTGCTTACCTTTTGACTACTCTGCTAAACTGTCCTTCTTTCTAAAATAAAGTAATTCAGCACAACATGGATTCTACTCTGTCGTCTTGTTCACAGAATACTTCGCCTTCACATAATCCAGGCTCGTCTCCAAACCACAATGGAATACCACACCCAGGTGCTGCAAGCATTTTACGCACATACATTTCAATGCTACTGTCTGCACTCTGGAGTGTTGCAGGAGGTTTCTTTGGCAGTGCCAGATCTTTTTTCAGAACCAGACCAGCGTTTATTCTATGGAAAGTAAGAAATTCTCCTTTTTACTATCGCTGCTTTCTGAGCCTTGGCTGTCTGGGACTTGGATTCACTCATTTTCACCTGTATAATTACTTTACAGCAAAACTATGCAAGGTTTTCGAGTATCCAGCGGGGGGCTAGATATCTCCAGCCAACTCCTTAAGGCAAGCAGAGTTATCTGCAGCGAAATATGCCATTTAACTAACGTATGTCACTCACCTTTTCTCCTGCCATTAGTCTCTAGGTTCCCACTCACATAACCATTGACTCTGTGTCAAATATGTTTTCAGCATTAGTAGACTCAGGGGCTGCACTAAACTTGATTAATAAGCAAGTGGCCCTCCAACTTAACCTCTGCATCGTCTCATGCATCCCACCGCTTCAGATTTTGGCTGTAGATGGGCATCTGATCGTCTCTGGTATCACTCTACATACATCCCCCATTAGACTTAAAGTAGGGGCACATCATCCAAAACAAATATCATTGCACGTTATTTTGTCACCAAAGAATCCCATCATCTTGGGGTTTCCATGGTTACAAACCCAAATTCCAAATATTTCAAGGACTAATAAGGATATTACGCACTGGTCTGGATTTTGGTAAAAAAAAAACTGTTGACAAACTGTTTGTTCTAAGCCATGCCTGACCACCCAGTTTGAAAGCCCTGACCAGCATAACCTTGAGCAGATCCCTCTGGAATACCATGATCTCAGGGAGATGTTTAACAAGGTGAAGGCCTCAAAGTTGCCCCCTCATAGAACAGGAGATTTAACTGCTCTCCAATGCCATTCCTCCATACAGTCAGGTGTACCCTCTGTCACAGCCAGAAACTCAAGCTATGGAGGCCTACATCGACAAGGCCTCGACAAGTTTTTTTTTCATCTGCCACTCCACGTCTCTGGCAGAGTCATGGAGAAAAAGTATGACAGCTTATGCCCCTGCATTGTTTACTGGGTGCTTAACGCAGTCACTGTAAACTATAGCAACCCTCTGCCCTAAGTGCCAGCGGCCCTAGAACAGCTACATGAGGCGTGCTACTCCACCAAACTTGATTTACGCAGCACATACAATTTGATCTGCATTAGGGAGGGGTATGAGTGGAAGACCGCATTCATCACCACAAAGAAACTCTCTAACGCTCCCGGAGGCCTACATCAACAAAATTTTTTCTCCTCATTGTTTGTGCTATTGCGTACTTCGATGACATTTTAGTCTACTCACAATCCTACTCCCAGCACGTCATGCAGGTGCGCACAGTGCTAAGCAGCTTATTGGAACATAAGCTGTTTGTTTAAGCTGAAAAGTGTGAGTTTTATGTCATGCTTATAGGCAGAGTTTATTAAACGTTCGGACATTAATGTCAGCCTTACTTCTGGATATCACCCTCAGTCCATCTGGCAAGCAGAGAGACTTAATCAGGAGCTGGGGAAGTAACCAAAATCATATTGTGTGCAGGAACAAACCAGATGGAGCAAGTTTCTTTCCTGGTCTGAGTATGCACAGAACTATTTAACACATTCTTCGACATGAATGATTTTAATGTGTTCTAGGTACCCACCTAGAACACATGGAGAGCCCTCCTGTGTGCCGGCAGTTGAGGATTGGATGCAGCATAGCTCCCAAGTCTGGGAGACGGCACACAGAAGGTTGCAGAGGGCAATCCGCTTTCAGCGCATTTAGGTCGTATGGCACCATCGACCGCACCCTGAATATTAGCTAGGGCAACTGGTGTGGCTCTCCACAAGAGACTTGCATCTTCGTTTACCAAGCAAGAGGCTAAGCCACAGGTATGTGCCATCTGTACTGCTTCTGTTGCTACTCCCTGTTTGGCTGGCATTAGTTAGCATCTATGACTCTATTATTGCACAGTATTGTCTGCTCTTGCGACTTACTAAGAGTTTGATTTGTTATTTAATGTTAATGGTTTTAGATCTCTGTACGGTTTTGGTTTTCGCTCTTTGTTTCACGTTATGGATTTGTTTACCCTTTGACTTATCTGAACTGTTTTTTTTCTAAATAAAGTCATTCAACGCAACATGGATTACACTCTGTCGTCTTCTTTACAACAATAAAAAACGTATAGTTTTTAGGTGAAAAATTCTTAATGCCCTGCATGTCTACTATTTAATGACCACCACTGTAACAATCAATATTCTGGCCTCTTATGGAGAGAAAAGAATAATAAATACTTGCTATTATACTGTATTTTGAGGATGAGGTTTATTAATTATTTATTTGAAATAGTTAAAAATAAATCTGTCATTATGTAGGATTATTTGCCACGAGTCAGAAACACAAGGCAGGATGCAAATACACACCAATGAGGTACCAGAGAGAATTTAAAAGTACCAGAGAGAATTTAAAAGTACTATAATAAACAAACATGATACAATGGAAAAAATGGTAAAAAAAATAAAAATAAAAAAAAAAAAATTAAAAAAAAGGATTAGAATACTAAATCAAGATGGAAAATCAAAATGCACCGTAGTTCAAAGGGTTAAAATTGTAGCCATACAGTCAACAGGGCAACAGAGTAATCAGAGGCAAGGCAAAAAAAAGAAGGGGAATAACTAAATAAGAATAAAAGAACGCAGAGAAACAAAAGGCTTAGTAACTTCACAGCAAAGAGTGTACACTTCACAGGAAATAACAGAGAGCACAGAGTATATAGAGTATTAAGTGACTAGCTAAAGGTTACTGAGAGTTTGAGCCTATTGCCACCATATTCGGTGGCTGTGAGGTAATGGAAGCATATGATCTTATCATATGACATGAAATAATGCAGGTTTTTAGGTTGGTAGTAAATCAGAGCCATTTACTACAAAACGCTTACAACTTAACATAAAAAAAAAGAGTAAAAAACTATTTCTAGGTTATTAAAACTGAGCAGCAAAATAACATATAAGTAAGATAAATGTAACGATATATGTGATCATCTAATTGGAAAGCAAACATCATTTTACTTTAAAATTTACAGGATGACCTTTAAATTAAATGTATAATAGATATGTAGGTATAAAAGATATGTATAAAAGATATCAATCAATCAGAATAGATTACTGACATTGTGTAATCTTTTATTACGTTTTTAGTTTTATCGTGTAACCAGTATTTTCTGCATGACCTTCAAAAAAAAAATTTTCTACGTCTGTTCATTTTGTTACTCTGCAGAACAAGGCTGTACCCAAGAAAGGGCTGTGATACCTGTAAAATTCTGACCATTGTATAAATAATGTTTGTTAACTTAAGCACTCCGATGGCCATATCACCACAATTCGACAAGAAACAAGAAATTCATTTTATCTACAAGGACACTTTAGAGTACTTACAGCTGCATACATGGCTGCAGCAATGATGACGTCTCTTCTGAGTCAATCAGGAGCCTGCTCCACAGCTATTAATACTGCAGATAATGGACCAGTCTGTTCTACCGCGCTATCAACACCACAATCCCACCATGATTAACATTGACCATGAAGAACGCACTAACTACAGGCCATTTAGCAGGCAGACTTTAATCTGCTATAACCTCGGAACCATTGGCATATGGGTAAGGGGGAGGGTTACTTCTTTGCTGTTTGGGACATTCTTGTTGTGGGTTTAGACAATCATCAGGGTATTTACATGAATGTTCTTGCAAAAGCTGTCTCGCCCTATATCTTTTTTTTATAAAAGGGTTAAAATAAGCATGTCAAAGATTAAAGGATCTTATTTAGACAAAATGAAAAGGACATCAATAATCAGTTTCCACGTTCAGTCATAGCATAGTTTCCTCAATTGTTTCAGCTTGCTATCCTTTCTCATTTTTTTGACTGTTGATATTTGAGTGGCTTTGAACACTGACATTTCTGAAGCGAGTCTTGAAGATGCCACACTAAGGATGTTAAAAGGGTAATTCACACCTATTTCATAGGAGTCGGACACTATTGATTGTGCAGCCAGGTGAAAGAGCAATTGTTTCTGACCTTTGAAATTAGGGCCTCACGTTTTTCAATTTTGCATTTGTATTGTGACTGATAGTAGATTCAAAATGCTTGGGTAGGTAATAAAAACGTATTAAAATAACATAAGGTTATTTCAATAGACTATGAATATGTCAGGTAAGTCAAGTCACACAAACTCATTATGGACTTTATTAACACAGAGAGATGGGATGAGAAAGATCCGTTTTTATCGGGCTAACTATGAAATGCAGTATGGAATGCATGAAGCAAAATTAGCCTGTCACGCATGAAATATGGAAATCAGAACATAATACATAAACAAGCATGATAGTTTGGTTTGATTCCTGGAACTTTGATTTGACCTAACAATGCAGTGTCATTTAGACTGCATACATTTATTTCATCCAGAACTCAATTATACTTAACAAAGGCTGACATCCAAAGTTAATTGCCAGCTTTCCACATGAGAGAATTATTTGCTATTTTCAATTCTCTGCTTGTGTTACATATGCAACACCCCCCCCCTTTCATATTTGGAAAAAAAACAAAATGATGCCTTTAAAAACACGTTTGGGTTGCAGAGGTGGTGCTTCCTCTAAACAGTAGTGAATAGAAACTAGGAGAACTGCATATATTATTCAGTGAGGTGTTTGTGGTCGCAATACATCATGCTGCTTCTCTCCTTACGGGAGAAGGAGACAGCACTGCTGGCAGGATGGAAGAGAAGGAGACAGTAGGGAGATGAAGAGTGCTATTAAAGGAGTTCCGAGCAACGAAATCCCTGCAGCTATGTAGTGACGTAATATAGACCCTGAGGGCAGTATGGGCATCAGCAGAGACCTAGATTAGAATAATACGAGTGGAGGATGTAAAATGGAGAGATTCCAAATGCCCCAATGTTTGCACCATCGCAGAAAGATTACAGCTCATAATCTGTTTGTGTGGACTGTGCAAGAAATAGGACAAATACAGAGGAGTTCTAACATTTAAGATTAAGATTGTCGCAAAGTATTAAAATACTGCATGCCAAAATAGCATCATGTGTAAGTAGAGCTAAAGTTGATAAATCTAAGATTTTAAAAAAGGCGTAGCTCAAGAAGGGCTCACTATCTCAGCGTCTAGAGGTAACATCACATCGTTCTTTTCGCACTAATACCTCTGTAACCTCTGGTTTATAATCATATGCACTTAAAAGCACATTCAGTCGGCTTCCTGGTTCAAGACTATCATCAGTCCAAACATAATCTGGATGCCCTGACTTTGTGCGTAACACTAATAGAGACAGACTAAATCAAAGACTGCTTGGATCTCATGTTAAATAGAGAGTAAGATATGCAATAGGAAGAAACTCCCTGTGGACATCTGCCATTTTCCTGATTAAAACACAACAATCACTCTTAGTCTTGGAGCTCCACCTTGTATTGCAGTAAAAACCAACCTGGAGGAGGCACCATGCCAGAACACACACACACATTCATAAAATGTACCCCTAAAATATCTGGGTATAAACACAGATGGTAAAGTTTTGGCTGTCTGCTACAGTATGACATGTTAAAAAAGAAACCAGGAAGATTTCCAGCTTTAACTAAAATTGGTGGGATTGTAAATTTTATAACAGTAATTATGAGGCCTTTTAATCACATTTGGATAATACAAAACTAGGAGGTCTGATTAATTCTGAGAATAAAATCTACTTAGAGAGGAGCACACAGCAGCCTGACATGGATAGCTTAATCACATCCTTCAAAACAGAAACCAGGCTAAAATGTAAATTTGGTAGAAATATATTTGTTAATCAAAATATAACTGTTAAAAAACTAAAGCACATCACCCAATCCGTAAATCAAGGTGGCATGGGCTGGAAATGATCTGACTGTGTGCTTTATTGATTGTAACTGCTGACAATATCATTGAGATGAATTCTGAAGGATAAAAACACCATCCAAAATCGATTAGAGCCAACATAATAAAAATACCACTAAAAGTAGTTTGGCTGCAGAGCAACAGCCAAGAACAAACTCACACTACTGACATAAAGGAAAATCTTGTGGAACCCGGATAGTGGGCCGCATTTAAACCGCATGTCTTGATGCCCAAATCCGAATTTGTGACTATATCCGATTTTTTTAACAACTTTCTTACATCTTCTTTCAAAACTGACCTGTATCGAATATGGCGCAATAATCAATTGACAGAGACAAAATAATTTTTCAGTATTTTGCTTTTCAAGCAATATTTAAAGATTGGCAAAACAATGCTCTCTTTAGGCAAAGAAAAAGAGGAGAGGCCTTGTGATTTATGTCCACATAGAATGAGGCCTGAAACCAATCTGAAAATATCGGAATCCTTTTTTTTCTGCTTACATGATTGTGAGCCATATTGGGGAAAATCAGTCAAAATTTTGTCATATTATACGTGCAGTGTAAATGCAGCCGAGGAAAAACAGCAAGGGTATAGACTAGAGGCGGACATTTTTTCAGGAATTCCACGGGTCACAGAAAACAAACTCACTATTAATCACGTGATTGGGATGAAACAGAAAAATATTTAAAAATAAGTGTGGGACTGGAAATCTTAATAACACTATGATACCCAACTTTATGCTCAAATATACATTTTATATAAATGAACTATATAATTATTATTTTAAACCCAACTCTAGTGGCCCTGCAGTGTGTGTCTTATATTGAAGATTTTTGTTGAAGATGAATTCTATTCCTTTTCGGATTCGGTAATACTTCCATCAGCTGCCATCAGCAGTTTGATTGGTTTAATACCATCAGGTTTAGTCCAGGGCCGATTAGGGTGAGTAGCAGGTCTCTTGGCAGTAATGTTGTTTTAAAACTATGGCACTGGAAGCTACGGATCTGTATTAAGCTTCGAAACTTTCAGAGCTGAAACAAAAATGAATTCAAAAGTACTAAACGGAGTGACAGAAATTACATATTTGGCTGAAAAGAGTCAACTGAAATGAGCATCAAGCCAAATGCACACTTTGTCAGCAAGTGTTTTCTGTGGCGCAACTCTCCCTTAATGCTAGAACTTACTGAAAAATCAATACCTCAGTTGCTGGACATGCAGACATTGTTAAATACCATTCCGATGTGGCTTTTAGCATCATATATGCAAAGAAGCCCGCTCAGGGCATTTTCTTCATTTATGAAGTGCAAGGTGCCAATTGCTGTAAAGCAAACATAAAAAAACGTCCAAACAGGGAGCCTTTTAAAAACAAAGAGTCATTCTTCTAGAATTGTTAGACACTCTGTCTCAAAAAGTTATGTAGATGAGAAAAATTTGCTTTTGAACATTATAAAGGCCATTGTTATGATATCTATCATCCAGGAAAGTACTATAGAGAATTGCATTTTATAGCTTGCTACAAGATCAATTCGACTGACTAATAAAAATATTATTACATCAATTATTTAATCAACTAAAACAAATAACAATATGTGAGGATCAACTAGACCACCCAACTATTTCCATTTTTCAGTTCGTACTGCTTCCAGTCTGACCCCTAGTAAAGAGACCTATGTCCCCAGAAAAATAAATCCTGTTCCTCTCTTGCTGAAACAAGGACATGCCTTAATTTGTGGTGTTTGGGACAGAGCCAGAAGCTGATAACATATTCCTGAAATGCTTGCAGTTGCAGCAAGCCTCAAGGGAGTACCTCCGCTGGCATCCACTGCCACCGCAGTCAACAGAATCCGGTACTGCACGCTGTGACCTGCATAACTTTGATTGGCAAGCATAATGTCTGCCACACGCTTGAGTGACAGGGTGCTTAGCATTCCCAGTGATTCTCAGTGAACTGTGTGTCTTGATTTAATGTAAAAAAAAATGCTCTTTTCTGAGTTAATCATGAGCCTGCAATGTGTGCAGTAGGATGAATGGATTTATCATTTATGGTCTGCAGCCTTCAAGCCAGCACTGGCTATGTTACAAATACGTGCTGCCACTAGTAAAAGCCATAGTCTAAGGTTAAATCCACACAAACCCTATATTCTCAAACGCTTGTGCACACCTGACTATTACAAACATATGTAAGCTTAAATTTCCTATTCCAAATTTACTGCACTCTTTTTGTAAGATTTTCCATATTGGAATAAAACCACATATGGATCTGATAGTAAAACATTTTTTGCATTGCATCTATATAAAAGCAAAATTTAAGGTCCCTAAATGTGTAATACCTAATGTGATAATTTAGAAATTATTATTTTACATTTTATAACTTGTCTGCAAATGTGCTTAATTATTATATTTTTGTGCCAAAACCACGAAATATTGTATGACATCATGCGTCTTAATCAAAAGCTCTTGACTGCAAAATATTTCAGATAACCTTCAGCAGCAGTCCACACAAATCCTTGTATTTATAATTTCTGTCAAATTTCACCCTGACTATGTAGGATATGGCACTAATTGCAATGGTAAAAATCATTAAATTTCTGGCCGCGTTGCTGTTTTCTGTTTAAGCTGCACATTACACAGCTGTCCATGTTATTTTTGAGGTGTTTTAAGTTACGTCTTTTAAAAAAATATGTTAATCTACATGTGGACTACGCTTAAGGACCGAATAAGACTGAGAAAGTAGAAAAGGTTTATGTCAATATGTGAGTAATTTAATTCAGGGGTAATAAGGGCATTCATTGCTGAAGTTAATATTACCATCAAACTCTAATTAAAAGAAATTACAGGAAATAATAACTAGATAAAGTGAACCACAGACATTGCTTCCAGATGTGCAGTAAGCTTAATTATGGTACCTCATAATCCACATTGGCTGCAAGGCCTGAGAAACCAAGCGCATATCCACTTAAAGGCTGGAACAACGCCACTCTATCTACACACTGACCATTTACTGATGTGTTCCTGAATTGTCCTGTAGGTTGTAGTAACTCTTTTAATCACTGATTTATTTTTCATGGCCTCTGATAATATGTACTTTATCTTAATAATTATTACTGATGATTTATACTACTTATTCAATGAATTGTTAACTTGAACCCAAGCACAAAAACCAAAATGAAACATTTTTGTTATTCAATTTTTCCATTAAAATAAAATTTGCCTAATACTCCTATTTGGGACCAGCCAAAAGTCAAATCTGGACGATGTTTCTATGTAGACCATACACCATGCAGAGCAACTTGTTGCCTTAAACAAGTGCCGGATGACAAGGCAACATAGATTTAAAGCGGAGGCACAAAAAAAGCATGATAGTATTTAATGTGGCTTGAAGTGGTGATGGCATCTGGTCCACTCTTCTAGTCCAGCTGCTTGTGAAAAAGCCTGGCTGTGACTCATAATGACTGAGGGCACACTGAAAGGGCCACAAGAACACCCTGCTGGAACCAGCTAACCTGCAAATGGACCAAATCAAAATCAGAAATGTCAAAAACCTTGTTATTATCACAGTAAGGCGACAGGACAAAGGATGGAAGCGCTGCATGTCCTTCTGGAAACCATGGCAACCCACTTCCGATTTCTGTGTATTTGGTTAGTATGAGGCACAAAAACAACAAAAATCAGCAGTTAGTAGAAAAATCATCTTCGAGAATAATACAGCCAAAATACAGACCACATCTTATACCATAAAATATTCATATGAATGCCCAATATTATGTCACAAGAAAAATAAGATGCGGCAAACTCCACCATCCTTACCAAAACCATCAATTAACTAAAACATCATTCAAATGAAATAAATTGCTCCTTAAAGTAATAAATGTTTTCAAAGAATCATCTCTGGACTTTAAAATTATTGATTTTTTTTTTTTTATATCCAAAGCGCTGTGGGTCTAATGCGAAATGTATGCAAACAATGTACAGACAGTGTACTCAACAATGGCTCACTATATACATCTGTTTGCGGGAGGCTGGCAGGAAGCCACTTGGTACAAACCAAAATGACTGTTTGTCCTGACATTGCATTTTCCAAAACCTGCAGTCAAACAGTCCCTGGCAGAGCTTTAGCGGTTTTCCTTTCAGCCTACACAAAACAGGGATCTGGAGGACGCTCTGTAGGACCATGAGTCTCTGAAAGGATTCAGCGACGCAGCACTAAAAGGAACTGCTGCGCCACAGGGCCTGATGGTGGGGGTCCAGTCAGCAGTGATGTGAAGTCAGCACAGCAAAGGCTGATTTATACTTCTGCGATGCTGCTCATACACCTTTCTAGCCCACCGAACAGAGAGCGCAAGAAAAGAATTGTGAGTGAGCATATGCGTGACCAGAGTTCACACCTGCAAAACCTCTACACGTTGTGCAATTCCCTGTGCCTGAGGTTATCACTGATTGCTGTAGGTGTAACCAGTAGTGTTGGAGTCCTGAACCATGTACGCTTATTTTCCCAGCTTAGATTTATTCGTTGTCTTAGTCAGTCAATCAGTGAGTCAATCATTCATCTATAGTGAACCGCTTTGTTCTGCTCAGGATGATCTTCAATAACCGCTTTATCAGGCTCAGGAAATTATTCGGTCAATGCAAGAATAAATGTGCGTTAAAAAAACAGAGGAAACCCAGGCAGACACAAAGAGTCCATATGAAGTCCCACACAGACTTGAGCTAAGGGTCAACCTTAAAACTATGAGTCTGCAATTTTGCACTATCCTGCCACCCATATTTGATTATGGCAGCAGTTATTTCTGTTTCTACCCACCTGCAACGTTTTCTAACAAACTTATGCAATTCCTACATTTTTTTGTACAAATTATCCTTTGCAACTCAATTCCTTCAGATGCTCAGAGATACATGAAAAATAATGCTAATAATGTCTGTAACACTAAATGGTAAGCAGCAAATGTGAAAATGGTAACAATGAGTCATACTGAAAAGTCTTAGTCATTTAGGTACTAACCAAGTATGGTTGGCAGTTGAAAAAAAGTTTCCTAATCAACACTAACCTTAAAACTAAGACCAATTATTTAGTTTTTTTCTATAATATAAAAGAACATAGTTTACAGCATTTTTCTTTAAAAAATCTGGTAAAAACAAACGTCTTACATTTTCTCTTTAATAGAGTCCAGAGAGAGCTTGAGGTCAAAAGGAGGAAGTTACGACATGCCAGATGTTTTCAGCTAGCTGCTCTTGTTAGTATGCCACTTCTGTATTCCTCCTCTACATGTGGAGATACAGGAACATGCATCCCTGAGGTCTAATGGAGTCTATATGTAGAGAGTGGGTTATTAGAAGCACCACCTGTGCTTAGAAGATTCTCTGTTCTCATGCTCTCCCACAGCCATCAGAATACCTCTGTACCAGCTGTCACGAAAGGCATCATCTCTTACCCTAATAAGCTCCTTACACAGTGCTTCCCTGTACCCCCTTTCTCCTTAAGATCTATGTAATTGAATCCAGGCCTGGGAAGTAACCAGCTGATATCTACTCTTGATTTCTCTCTCTCTCTCTCTCTCTCTCTCTCTCTCTCCCCCCCCTTCCTTCTTGCTAATACACCAATGCTCTAAGCACTCTGTCTATGGCTACAACTGAAATCCATTAAGGACAGTCTGTTAGTTAAGAAGTAATACAGACACAATAGATTTAAATGCTACGTTAACCACTTGAAAGTGGCTCTTTAACTTGAATGAGCTGTTGACCAGACAGGTGCAAACACAAAAAAAAAAAACTGCACACACGTGCATTAGAGCACATATGCAAACCTTTTGGTCCGCCTGCTAAAGTGTAGCAGCATGAAATCAATTGAGCTCTTAGGATCCATGAGCGTACGCTGACGGAGTCGAAAGCTGCTTCTCAGGAAGGTTATAAATTATTTGTGATGCAATTTTAGTTTTTTTGTGTCTGTTACTAAGTGTGGAGATGACTCTAAAGAGACTAGATAGAAAGGCATCTCATGGAGCTTCCTAAAACTTTTCGACTTTATTAAGTAGTAGTGCATCATTTATACTCAAAAAACACAAACTATTGAAAACCAGCATTTTATACCTTGTTGGAGTTGATGTTCTGTTGCATGTTTTAGGTCAGTAAAAATGCCCACTTAAGTCAAGTTGAAACCCCTTACTGCCATTTTTTCTTCAGCTGTGCTATTACTGTGTTGGGGAAACCTAGCAAAATTACATTTACATTTACAGCATTTGGCGGACACCCTTATTCGGAGCGACTTTATCTCTTTATACAACAAAGCAATTAGTTAAAGACCTTGCTCTGGGGCCCAGCAAGGGCGTCTTGGTGGTGCTAGGAATAGAACCCAAATTACATATACAGCAGCTTAACACACCTGCTGCTTTAGCTCCTACTATTAGTGTTCAACTGCCCCAAACATTACTTCATTCCCCACTAAGCATTAGCAATATCGGGGGCGTGGGAAATCTGGTTGTGTTGGGGGCAGTTAAACCCTAATAGTGGGCGCTAAAGCAACAAAGAAACTTAACAGGATGTCACAATGTTTACTTAGATAATGTTAAATTATCCACATTTAATTCAAATTTAAACCACATTTATTGAATTCTTGCTGGTAACTTTGTGGTTAAGGTGTTGGACCGCAATTCCCAGCACCAGCAAGCCGTCACTGCTGGACCCCTAAGCAAGACCCATAACCCTAAACTGCATAGTTGTATAAGTAAAATATAATAAAATATGAATAAGTTGCTCTGGATAAGTGCTTCTGCCAAACACCCTAAATGTAAAGCAGTTTAAAGATGCTTTAAACTATCTCCCACTATTTTAGAATATGATGATTTGTCTCCTCCATGGGCACATGGAATAGTGAAGTGCTTATTGTATCCCTAATTCAGAATTCAGACAAAAAAAGAAGGTCACCCGGATAATTTGCACCTTTTTTTGCCTACTATTAGTACAGACATGATGTTTGCCTTGTTTACTGCTTTTCGCATACTAAACAGAACGAAAGTCCGCGATTTCGGATACACATATTAGTATTGCAAATGCACTTCAGAGTTTTGCCAATAATTTCTATATTTTTAGTGAGAAATAAAGTCAACAACACTGCTACATCTGTAATGCAGTACTGTGTGCACACTTCAGTGGTACCCTATAGCCTATAGCAAAGTATAATGCTCTTCTGAGCAACAGCATAAAAATGACAGTGATTACAGGACATGACACAATAAGTCATTTGGCAACCAGGATATCTAATAAACATGCAATGGCTTAAATGCCTCATGGTTCCATCTTTATGTTTTACAGTAAATATCGTTGTTTTTTCCTATAAGTAATAATTTTGATGTTGTGCATTAGCAAAAATCTTATATGATCAGAACATTTTTTTCCTGGAAAATAACTTGCTAAAGTTCTCAAATAAAGTTTTAAAACGATTGTGTTTTCTTTGAATTAATGGCAAATGTTTGTATTTTTACATAGAATATGAATATGGAGAATATTTGAATATGGAGAGATCCCATGCTCAATTTTAAATTGCTGTTTTCCAAAAAAAAATCTCTATTTAATGAAAATCAAGCATGTAAATGAGACAGCGCTTTATTGACTGTAAGATAGCAAGCTAGGAAGTGGTCACATGATGAATGAACCAACGACTCGCTCCTAAAGAGATTAACTAGTCATATCTGTTTCCGATAGAGTACCTAGACTCTAAGCCTATGAGGCTGTCAGGTGATGAACTAACTATTTGCTCCCAAAAGACTCAAAGGAATGTTTCCTAATGTTTCCCATACAGAAGATAGGGGGCTTAACATGCACAGTTAATACAAAATTAATGTATTGCTCTCCATGAGGGAAAACATATCATTCATTAATAACACATAACTACTTAGTAACAAATATGCTACGTTAAAATGTATTTGAGGAAAAGTATACATTTTTTTAGTAGAAATGGAGTAGTGGGGTAAAAGTAAAAGTTGACAGAAATACAAATACTCAAGTAAAATACAGATTCTCCCAAAACCTACTTAATACTCTTACGACTAATGCAGCATGGTAAAGTTCTGCCACAGTACTTTGTGATTACTGTCTTTAATGGTTACTTTCCTGCATAATTAAAACCTTTACTATGTGATATTCTGTGCTTTTATTTCATTGTCATCATCTGCTTTACTGTGAGAAGAGACGGTGTGCTCAGGGGTCCAATTTCTGACACATTTCCAACTGTTACTGACTTGTGTGAAACTTTCCTTTTTGGCTCTAACAGTGCATAATTTTAGACATCTGTTGCTTATGATGCAAATACTTTGCCATGGTCACAGATGACAAATAGGTTTTACGCAATAATAATAATTATTATAAAATCATTATACATTGACATGGACAGACAGAACACATACCGAAGGGCTGAAAGTAGTATACAGAGATCACTTGCAAAGGGAGTATAGCTAGACGTGTAGTACCATCACATAACATTAACTGCACAAAATATACAAAGATCTCTTAACTGTATGTAAACCTTAATTGCATCATTAAAACCAGGGAAATAGACAATCATGTGTTAAAGCTGAATCATAACTTTTAGGTTTTAGGCAAAAATACTATGAATTAATTATATGCAGTCATGTTTGTGTCAGGAATTCTGGGGGTCAGCGCATGTCTTCTCATTAGTCCAAAGAGGTCTATATTTAAAGATTGAAAAGATTTCATACACAGCTTTTTATTCTTTCTTGAACCCTATCTTGCTCTTTCATTTGTTTACAGTGATCATGTGCTATTTTTATGTGTATGGAACAGTTTATCAGCAGTGGCACAGACAGATGTCATGCTGTTAAATGAGTAAAGGTGTTGTCTATTGATATAATGCTACCTTGGCATTACAATTAACTGGCAGTGTTAATTAATGGTCAGTGTCTTTGCACTGAATAACACCTGAGATTTTGGCAAAGTAATCAGAATAAATATTTAAATACTTTCGATGCAAAATGCTAAATTATGCTTGTACTAAAAGGCTTGGGTGAAAGTACAACCTAATTTTCATTTATTCTAGGGTAATTTATATCAGTTTATATTCCAGATTTTGACTAGATTTGTCTGTTTAACATATAAACAGGATCATAAAAACTTGTTGTAATGTATTTGGACCCACGACCATCTCAAGTATTTGCAAATGTTGCCAAAAACACACAATTGAAAGTATATCTCTCCGTAGAGCAGAACTCGCAAAGTCTCTAGCCAGACTTCTCTGGGTTATTGTCATTTCCACTAGGGCAACCAAAATGTATCCCCGCCCTGCCTGAAAAAAATTTTTTTCAATGCTTTTGGACTTACAATTATAGGTGGGTAATTATGTAATTGTTGGGCATCGAGGAGCCAATATCAATATGTGGGGTATTCGAATCGAGTTTGAAAGCATGTTCACTTTTTTCTTTCACCCATTTACACGATATTTATCAGTAACGCCCCGGATCATCATATTGAGAGGTATGGCAATTAATAACAATTCCACAAATAACAACAATAACAGCATTGTTTGTTTTTACTTGTCTTAAAACATCTGTCTGTTTATTATATTATATTTATTAAACTGTGAATAATGATATTGAAACTAAATTTTTAGACATAAGAATGCGCTTTAGGTGCCTTTTACTTAAAACGTACGCATGTGTTTAATACAAGAGGCTGCACTATGCCTTTATATGACATTACTTATTCAAAGTAAAACTTTATTTAATCAATCACCTCCATCTTTATATCTCATCTCGACTGCGGTGGTCACCAAGCATACAGTCTTGAGTTTTGCAGTCTTGAGTACTGACCTTAACCTTACTGAACACATTGGGAATGAACTGAAACTCATTGGTTCCTGATGTGCTGTCTCTGATGCGGAGCGGTGGTTTAAATAGTTTAGGTTCTGAGTCATGGATCAAAAGGTTGGGGGTTAAAGCCCTGGGGCTTTCAGGCAGTTACTTTGGAGCCCTTGATCCGGAGGTTATTATAGCTGCAAAGGATTTTAAATGCTGAACTGAGATGTTTGAAAGGCATATATGAATGTGATAGTAAGGTGTTCATAAACTTTTCGCTAAACAATATAGTGTGTATAGTGTATAAGTTGTGAATAAACAAATAAATAGTATAAAAAAAGTCAATATAAAAATTGTCAACTACGGACAGGAAACATCAAAAATTTCCCAATGTGGGACGAATAAAGGTATATCTTATCTCTTATCATAGACTAGAGTCTGGTGCAGGCAGCTCTGTCCTCCAAACCGTCAGCTGTACCTTTGCAACCCACAAATTTAAATGGGTTTTCTCATGTGGGCCTGATAGCCATTTTCCAATTTCAACTTCATCTTCGACCAGCATGGGCTGTGATTGCAGTATGCATTCAATATACAATCTTTGCACATATACATGACATTACAGAGTCATATTGTGCTCACCACCAGCCTGGGAGATGAAGTGAATCACAGCGCTTTTTTGTTGCTGTCTTTTGTTTTCTTTACAAAGGGCTGAATAATCAACCCTTGACCCACAAAAAGACCTGTACCTAAAATCTTACAAAAGCAAAATCTTGCGGTGAACACAAGTGATCACATCAAAAAGCCATGGTGGTGCATCACATGACTTTGTAAAATGCACTACAGGAAGAGTTCAGGCCTGATTGTGATTGAATAGTGCTTGATGACGCTTGACATTTCAATGGAGTTGTTCAATCACACTGTGCTATTTTTTATTCCTTTGCCTAGAGTGCCTATGTACACACGCACACGTACACACTTGATGCTGTATGCATTCATATATACGCATAAGACGCACGGTATACAAGCTGAGAAAATTGTATTTCACTCCTTTAAGCTTGTTGCATTTACTGTGAGTCGTTTATTTAAGAGTATAGGGAATTTAAATGTCAAATATGTGTTCAAATAGATAATATTGCTGCAGTTCTTAGAGTTTTCTACATTAGGGATTAAAAGATGCCAACTAAAGGAAATTTTTTCCAAAAATTTTTAGTCAGCGAAAGCTGTTTTAAAAAACTTAACCAGAGAAGAACAATTAATAACTTAACACAACTGCGCAATGCAGCACACTGAGCGACAGTCACATCACAGATCAGAGGCAGGAGTCAAATTTCACTTATCATATGAGGTATTTATTATGTTAATAAAAATTCTGTATTTATGATAAACAATTTTGTCTTCTTTCTTGTTTTGTTGTTCTCCATTTAAGCAATTGACACTAAATTGACAATTGCCGCTAACTTAAAAGTGACAGTAAAACGAGCATGTGCATTTATAAGCTGTCATATGTGAAATGAAGAAAAGTAAGAAAAATCTAGGAAAAAAGGGGGAAACTCCAATAAACAACCCCCCACCCTCCACATACACGCCCCAACCTCCACAAGTTTTACCATTGTTGCCACATGTCGATTAACAGATGGGTAAATTTTACCAACATTGCTTCTGGCATGCGTTCAAAAGCATTTTTTGTTGACAAATTGGTGCCGTGGGTCTGTTTCTTCCATATTAA
The DNA here is from genome assembly GCA_005784505.1 of Bagarius yarrelli. Classification (NCBI taxonomy): domain Eukaryota; kingdom Metazoa; phylum Chordata; class Actinopteri; order Siluriformes; family Sisoridae; genus Bagarius; species Bagarius yarrelli. Next base: position 1,105,231 of record VCAZ01000066.1, read on the forward strand.
ATTAATTATGTGTTTTCTAAAAAAAAATTGTTTTTTCATATGCAAAAATATGATTATATTGTTGGAAATTGGTACTATTTTTTGTGTGGCTGCCACAAATAATCTGCATTTATATTATTTCTTATGTGAAAATTTGTATCGCAATACAATTTTTGACTGCTGAGGTTTCACTGTGTTGTATGAGTGATAATGTTGAACAGTTTATCCCCTCGCTCTAACCGAAACCACAGATCATATTAGACAAATAACGTCTTGGGTTTCTAGGCTGCAAATGATCAACTTAAAAAAAAAATACAATTAATCAATTAAAACGGCTGCCTACAGAGAACCAGATGAACTCATTTGCATGTTTGTGTTATGTGAACTTGCTTATCCGAGCTCCCAGCAGAATGTACCCGCCGACTGCACACTCGCTGAAGAGAGGAAAAGCCTTTTAATGTTGATTACCAGAGGACTACAAAACGCTGCTTACCAAAGCTATCTAATTTAAGGAAGCATGTGTGTATGTCTATGTATTGGTTGGCGCCATGTACTAAGGAGAGGAAAGAAAATAATTTTGATACTTGCAGTGAAACTCCGAGATGACTAAATGAAGCACAGTCTGTGAATACAACACATGAGAGTGTATGGCAGTTATTACTTCCCTTCTCTGGACAATTTGCCAGTAAAAGACCAAGAAATTACAACAGCAATACTTCTTTTCATTAGACAGAGACAGTATAGTTTATGTCTGTTACTTACAGACAATTTACTTTTATCTGTGGACAAACATCAATAAATACAGCGTCTTTGAACAGGTGTCGGAATTAATGTGCCGTTACAGTCAGAGCAATATTTGATGATGATTACAGATGATAGAAGAGAAAAGCTGTTGATGTGTTGTTTTAGCCACAATGTCCTGAGCGTGGCTGCCTGATACAGCTACAGTATAGGGAGATGTAAATTAGTTGCTGCAGCTTCGGTCTGATTTTTGCCAGCAGTCATTAAGAAGGCGAGATGTTTCAGGTGTAATTCATATGCAAGAGAAGAAATGGAACATTGTGTCTTCTTAAATTAGTGTAATAACAAAGAGCGAACACAACAATCGACTGCAGTCCAATGGAGAAGCATTAAAAGCGATGTCACATCAGTCAGAAGAAGAGAATGCGTTGGTCACTCAGAATACACTACAACTGACCATTCAGTGTGTGTGTGTGTGTGTGTGTGTGTTTGTGTGTGTGAGTGTGTGTGTGAGAGAGAGAGAGAAAGAGAGAGAGAGAGAGAGAGAGAGAGAGAGAGAGAATATGGCAGTGAGAGGGCTGGCATTTTATCTCTAGCAGCCTGGCCCCTTCTCATCAGCCTGTCCTAGTCTAACCCCCCAAAACTACTACTCAGAAGCCTCTTTTTACAAATGCATTCATATTCATTAAACCTGAATGTCATTCATAACAGCTCTTCCTAAACTCAGCCCGGGCATTCGGAGCTGGTGACAGCAATCCTTATTCCGCAAATTAATAACGCGCCCAATCACTAAAGAAGGTACTGTCTGTCAAGCAACAATAGCTTTTGATTTTAGAGCCTACCATAAGCTTTCAGACCTCAATAACAGCACGAATTATGTATAATTCAATATTAAAAAGCTTTTTCGATGCTTTTAGAATGTAGAATCATTAATTTGATTGGTAATCAATTAGTCCTTTTTTTATAAATCTCTTTGACCAAAGATGTTATTCTGCTTCATAACATTTCTATGGCAGGACTCTTAATTGCATGAAATAGTGCATGGTGTGAATACCAGCTGCTAACGAGCCATTAGCTAATAGGCACGTGTATGTGCGTGTGTGCAAAAATAAGGCTAAAGCACAGGGTTGTGCTTATCCTCTATTGTGCAGAGGGATATGTGTGACGGCCTGAGGTTTGAGGTAAAAATCAAAGTGGCTAATTGAGGCCATGAGCGCTTTTCTCCCACTGATTAAACTTGAGCACAGATGCTTGACTAAATCAGATAAACTTTTAACTTGCATCTGACAGAGGAGGTGGCTGGCCACTAAATTCATTACTAACGAATACATCACATTTGGGAAGAACACATCAAATAAAAGGAGCTGAAATGGAGGAATAGAACTGTCTATGCTCCGCCATTAAGAATGAATTAAGAAAGTGTTTTATGACCTTCTCTCGTTTATGACTCCACCTCAGACTGCTTTGGCATTCTTTGTTACATACTCCAGTGTGTGTACTAGGGCTCCAATAATAAACTATACTTTTAGAGGAAGGTAAAGCCGCCAAAGCTCCTCGCAACTCTTGTGTGACTAAAGCTTTTAAAAACTATGCTCATGCCTGCAAAGGAAAGGTAACCGTGTGTGTGTGTGTGTGTGTATGTTTTTCCCGCCACGACTTCATCACTTGTGAGTACAGTGATAGGTTCGTTGCATGAAAACAAACTGGACAAAATTCCTTAATGAGGCCGATGGATCAATAGGTGGGTCAGGGAGCTGTCAGCTCACCTCGCAGCCTGACCGCATGCTGATAGCTTTCTCTTTAGTAATGAAATGCTAACAAGCCTCTTCGTCTATTAGCACTGCCGTCATATGTCAACGCTATGTAACTTGGAGTGCAGCAACAAGATATGCTTTCTTTTACTAATTATCAGTCACCAATCCAATGCTATTTGTAAATGCAATGCCTGAAATTGATGATAAATTTTAAGTTATTGTGCTGTTTGATAAATTAATTGTTATGTTTAAGTTAATGTTTTATGTAAAGTATGAAACATGACAGAGTTTGCTGTTACAAGACAGAAAGAGTAAAGAGATGCCCTTACAAACCCGCCAACTTTGATTTTAATTACTACCTACAGTTTAGTACTGTATTTAAAAAACAATTGATTTACTCCGGAGTGGTACAAGACTTTGTTTGAAATCACATGATTTGGACAGATGTAAAAAACACCAGAATGTAAGACATAGAGGTCCATATTGTAGCTGTTTAAACATTATTTCTAATAAAAAGAATATCACTTCTAATAAATAGAATATCACCAAACAAGCTGTTTATGATCCTTACATCATGAAGACGAGTAAATTTTTTTCTTGTTACAATTTATTGTTAGCGTATGCGTCAATGACCTCGGTAGCAAGAAGCTCATCAGGATTAGCATTTCTATTTTGTCCTGTTAATTAACTTAGCAACAAGCACTCAGTGGTGATGCGGCTCTTAGCAGATTTTAGCATTGCGGTTGTTTACTTTATTAGGTTACCCCTCACAAAGATGCGCTGAAAACACCAGTAAAAGCATGGATCATCACAAAACTAGACAGAAAAGTCATGTGGTTAATTGCAATTGCAAGGCAGGGTGAAGTATTAAGGGTCACCTGTATTTTGTAAAACTGTTGCGTGTGGTGTGGTGTTGCTTGTAGTATTTGTTGTTTTATTTATAATAATACCTGAACATAGAATACAGTATGGATGCACCGAAAATTTGAGCCAGAAATATATGCAGCGCCATCCAGCAACGTTCAGAGCGCAGGTTTCACTCTCCCTGTAGCCGGTGTTACTGTGTGGTGTGACACTTTGCTTTTGACTTTACAAAGAATAAAGAAGCTAACTTTATATAAACATAGACATACCATCTGTAAGTTACATTAACTCAACTTTGACAAAGTGGTCAGTGCATGCACAAGCATCATCTGACTCTGCTCCTCCCACTTTCTCCTTCGTTTTTCAGTCAAAAATTTCCCTCTTTTGAGCAAGGATAAAAGCTCACGATAAAAGCTTTCAATTTTTTTCGTACTTTTTGAGTTATTCCTATATAGAAAAATCATTTCCGGCCAGCCAGCACATTTAACGAGACAGCAATGACATCATGTGGAAACAAATTATAGGCAGAGAGAGCAATAGCAATAGAGCAAAATTGGTCCTGCTCTTTGGGTAACATTACTGTCTTAACACATGCCTGTAAGACCATGTAGGCAAAACGGAGAACATATCAAAGTGTGATACAAAATGAGCAGCTGTTTAAAAGGAATTCGGAGGAATCATGTGTTTGTCTTATCTTGCTTGGTGTGCGATGGGTAAAGTTAACATGATTAAACTGTTAAAGAAAAAGGGTTGGAAAACTGAAAACTGTGTTGATGAACGGCACATCATAGATTCTTGGTATCACTAATAAAATTTAAGGCAAAATAGTCTTTCCCTAACATACTCCAGAGGTTTAAAAGATAAAAAAAATGTAGCTCAGCATGTTACCAAGAATAAAGCACAATGTATATAGAATTTAACAGACCAGATAATAACGCATTTAGGTGTACTTAGAGAAAGCTCCACTTCCTAAACAATTATATACACATTTTATTATAATTATTGATTCTTTTATTGAGCAATTCCAGCGCTATGGACATGACATTTGCAGTAAAAACGTGAAACATAAATTCACCCATTTTTCTGTGAAGTGCATGCAGGTTGGAGGTGTGACAAATGTAACGATAGGAAATGTCCTGCCACATTTAGGCTGCATTTACACTGCAGGTTTTAATGCTTAATTCCGATTCGGTGACTATATTAGATTTTCTTGCTGACCTGCTTACATTATCTTTTAAAAATGACCCGTATCCAATATCTGCATTTATACTATACAAAACAAAACAACCCAAGGTGGACGTAGTGACCAGAAAAGAAAGTAAAATTGGTGCGATAATCAATAAACGCAATGGACGAAGATGAAATGTGAATTGCAATGCGATTGCTTTCACATCATGTGTTTAAACATCGCCAAAACAACGATTTCTTTAGTCGGAGAACTGCTGAGAGAGAAAGAGAGCCGTGTGCAGCATGCAGCCTGTGGCACAGTAAAAGAAAGTTTAGTATTGGACTGTTAACGCTGCCTCTGCCTCTGCCTCTGATTTGGGTTCGAACATTTGTTACAAATTATTATACATTAAAATACAAAGTTGTGTTAAGTTATTAAATATCGCTGTTGATGTCCAGTGACATTTGACTCGCCTTAAAAGGTAAAAATCCGATCTGTCTGCTTACACTGCACATGTTAATGCACGACTGCGATTCATATCCAATTTATTACCACATACAAATGAGGCCTGAATCCGATTTAAAAATATCGGAATCCATGTGGGTTTTTATGCTCACACTGTTACAAGTCAAATCCGATCTGTGCCACACTGGAGGAGAAAAATCTGAATTTGGTCACTTGATATGTGCAGTGTAAATGCAGACATTTAATTCATTAAAATAACAGTTTTTCGAACTACAAGCGGATTTTTTCAAATGCATTTTCTGACTTTTTAAAAATAAATTTTATGACTATTTCCCTGTATTTTATCATTGTTTTTAAAAATGTAAAATTCTATTTTACTGTTTGTCCACCTCATATGTAGTAAATAAACAAAGCAATTACCTTAAAATTTCCATAACAGCACATCAGGTAGGAAACTAATCAACACCCTCTGTCCAAACAGAATCAAGAAGTGAACAACCTTGCACAATAAATCTGTGTATTTTGTTCACACTATTTTAATTGCTTGTATCTGTTGTGAGCACAGATGTTTTCTTCGACAACAGATATATTTACCACGGTGTTAATTAACACAACATTAATTCTTGTTGTCTCTTAATGACTAAACCCATATGTTGATGCGGATGTGCCTTATGATTGCCACAGCTTTCTGTACGCAATGATTTTTTTTTTTGCCTTAAACTTAAATTGTGAGTTGGAATTGTTTGGCAGTGGCCTATATTTTGTTTAAAACTTTCCGTATATTTGATTTAAAGTTAACAAAGTGTTTTTTTCTCCCACACAATGCTTTGTCGAATGCTAATTTTGCTAATGAACACTGAAAGAAATTTCTTCACCTGCAACCTTTTTCTCCATGGCAAAAAATTCAAGAATTTACTCAGAAACTTCAAAAACATGCTGAAATGTAATTACTTTTCCTCAGGAAATAAAAACTAAGCAGAAAAGGTAAGAATCGGTTGATTGGCTGAAGGTGAAACTTTTTGCTCTCATGTTGCTCGTTCATTTTGTGAAGGTGATGCAACAAAGGAATTGGCCACACACAGCAATACGCAGGGAAAAGCAGGTGCCATTGTGGTTTCACAAAGTGCTGCAGAGACTCTGATTGTGCATGCAAATTAGTGGTAGAGTGTTGTGAAGAAGTTTCTATGATACCCTAATACCTTAACGGTTTTACAGTATTTAAATGTTATTTTAAGGTTATTGTAATGTTCTGATAAGCTGAAAACTGCAATTGAATAATGTCTTGTTAAAATTGCAGCTTGTATCTTAAACAAGAATAAATTATCATAGCCCATTACATTTATAAAAGTTTAAAAGTGAAATGCTACCAAAAGTATGTTATAAAAATAAATTAAAATGTCATAATGCTTGTTTTATAGAAAACAAATATTGAATAAGCGTCTCCACTAGCAGTTACATTAGTGCAGATGACGACATAATCCAAAAACGCCTAACGACAATAATTGGTTAGGATGATAAATGCTTCTACTATAACTATAAGGGGTCGGACGATATGGTGATATAGATCACAATATAGATATAAATTTTTGGTCGATACTATATAAATTCGATATCGATACAATTATTAAAAACCTCAGAAAAACAGAAAAAAATTAATGTCTGTACCTTTAAACAGATGAAAAATTACTTCAATGAGTTAAAAAAAAACCTTTAATAAAACTATATAATATTAAAGAAAAAAAATGGTACAAATAAAGAAATTTTTACCTTTTATTTCTATAATGCCAAAAAACAAGAATAGAAGACGGCATTAATAAGATTATCTTTATTGCCAATTCAAGTAGTGATGCCACGGATCACAAAACTCACGGTTCGTATCACATTACGGCTTTTTTGAGTTACGGATCGGATCATTTTTCGGATTGGCAAAAAAAGGGAAAGACAACTATAATTTGCTTTGCATTTATTACAAGAAGCTTACATCAAATACCTTTGATGTTAAAAAATAACACTATGGAATCTATAGTTTTAGCAAAAATAAAATAAATTAATAACCAACTTGATAAAAAATTTAAATAAAATAGTCAGTCCTTAGTCATTAAAGTGTAACAAGTAAAACAATCTGAAACCTTAAAACAGACCTAAACTTATAATGATATTTCTTTTTTTAAAAGAGGACGTCTTAGCAGTCACTATGTCACCTGCTGTGGATAACACCCTTTTGATAGAAACCAAAGTGGCCAGTCGAGTTTCTGTCACTGCATTGCATTTACTTGGTTTCTGGCATTAACTGTTATCACTAACACATTTATATTTTGCTTCTTTAACTTCCACTCGTGTGAATCTCATAAAAGGGCATAGCACGTACAGATGTATCACCCGACTTCACAATTCCCACTTAGCAATAAACTTCCTGATAGATGTGCTTGTTGCTTTTTTTATGCTCCCATACATGCAATTTGAATGATGCGGGAGGCTTTTCAATCTTTTCTGCTCTTCCGCTACCCATCGTTAACTGATTAACATGCCCCGGTCATGTGAACACAACTGCTCCATATAGTTACGAAATCACTTAAAAAAAAGTAAAACTGTCTCTTATTCTGCAATCTTTAAAATCTTGGTCACTAGCTGGGGTCTGATCAGCCCAAGCGTAAATGCGATAAAAAAAGTCCCAGAGCAAATGCATGACTGCCCTCTTCGAGTGACAGTCATACCTGCCAATTGAGTGTGCACAGCTTTGTGCGGCCAAACAGCATGTTGGTCATGTGCATATATTCCCACCATTAAAAAAACAGCAAAAAGGAACACACGGTGGAATGAGATTATGCCTTTCTTCGGGTCAGAGCGATCATTTATCACTGATCACTGCAGATACTGCAACAAAGTACAATTTCAGAATTGTTTGAGGCTGTTACGGCACATAAAAAGACTCCATAACCAGCTACTTCGCTAAAAAAAACACAGTGCCTTTTAATGCACTGACAAAGGAGGTGTTTAAAAACCTCATTTCAGCGCTGGATAGGAGATATAAAATTTTTTCTCTCATTTTTCTCTCACGCATATTGTAGTTGCGTTGAAATCCCACAGCTTCACACTGATTATAGGATTAACATTAAGAAGAATATTACACTATAACAACAGCCCTGTGGTTTAGCCGGACGGCCGAACTGTATCTTAGTTTCACTGTGCACTATATTAGTGCTGCTTTAGAGTTAAAGACTCGTGCAGAACTACTGACAGTTAGATTACCTACCTAATTTAAAAAAGATCTTGTTTACAGAAAAGGTCGGGGGGTTTTTGGTTTTTATTTAAAGTGATTTGCACTAAAAATAAAATATATTTTTTTAAATGGATATTTTTTAAAAAATTATAAATGCTGGAATAATATAATATATTTTCTTTTTTTAAACTAAACAGCTTTTAGGCAGCAAGAAGCTAACTATCTATTTGGTGGAAAGGCACACTGCCTACCACCAAGGTAGACTACAATGTGTGCTCCACACTATTAAGAAGATCAAATCGCAATCACAAATCGCAATCACACAAATCGCACATCAATCGCAATCACAAATCGCAATTGCAATTTCTGTCAGAAAAACTGCAATTAGATATTTTCCCTAAATCGCACAGTCCCACTGTCCTACTGTGTGCTACAAACATTTCTGCCTCATTCATAAAAACAGTGCATGAACAGTACATACAATAAAAACACATAGATCTGCTATGCAAATCTACATAACAGGATGATTAACACCAGATAAATGTTTCTAAAACAACAGAATATAGTGTTAAATGTAACCTGGCTTCTGTTGACTGATAATGTCTCATTGCACTGTGAAAACTAATTATCCATAATTATACTTTACACAGCCTCCGCTGACTTTTATTCTCCTCACACATTCCTCTCTTAGCCTTCAGACTGAACAATTATATTTTTCCCTCTCAAATGCCCTATGGTGCAAACAGGCGGTGTTTAAACTCCTTCGGCTGTTAGACTGCGGTTTTGTAATTGTGTTCTGATAGCCTGAAAGTATTAACAAGCAGAGCTTCCCATTTCCTCCCAAAAACCGATTAATTCCCAGTTTTAAGTTTCTGCCTCTTAAAGGTCTTTTCTACACTTACTTTTCAGTTTAATAAGAACACCTGTACTTTTGAATTAAATGCAGATGCAAGTAAGAGTTTTTCTTACAATTTAGATTCAACATTCAAATGCAGGAAAACTTGACTCTTTTATTTATATATATGTTCTTATGAGAAAGATTAAACGAGAACAATGAAACTTAGAATAGAACTCTCACACTTTCTCGTGTGAATGTTGATTCTTCTGTCTACGTTGTTTCTTTGCCACTACAGGCTGTAAATATAATGTCATATAAACATAGTGTAATGCATTTTTGTCATTTTATATTTATAATAAATTATTTTTATAGCTTAATTTCATATTCTACCTTAACCTAATAAAAAAAATTATTCCACCTTCACGGCTGAATATCTGTTTTGTATATCGACTCAACATCTAGTTTAAAACATGATAATACAAGGTTAAAAGTAATAAATAATAATAGCAATAATAACATAGTAAAGTTATAGACTATATAATAATACTCTATTTTAAGCAAATGTTTGTGACAGGCTTATTTTGAACTCTGTATCCAACTTTTTCAGTAATTTTTTGTTAATTACATTAGTGAGCACTGATGTTTAAAAACTTAATTATGTAATTCCAAGCATTAATTTAAGAGGAGTTGAGTATACATTTATACATCCAGTGAAACTTTTAAATTATGTGTCAGCTTACAGTCCTGAAACCCCACAGGTCCGAAGCTTCGGGTCCTGGCGTCAGGTTCTCGCTCAGATCATGGGATGCTGCACTGATTCAGACTGACGGCAGCATTCTTTCCCCTCAGCCATAACATCTTTGATATGTCTGAAAATCTTTTTTTCCTCGCTCCTTTCTTTCTTCCTTTTATATAACAGTGACCTTTTGTATGCCATGGTTGTCTAAGTCAAAGTGCATCAGACCAAGATATTGTCTTACATGATGCTTCAGAAGAAAACAATAAAACTGTTTAGAGGCGGTCTGACCTTACCAGAGGGTAGGGTATATAAGCCAGGCTTCTTGGCCAGAATGCTTAATCTTTTGGTGGTAAATGTGATGCACAGAACGGAATAGACGGCATGCTCTATCTCCCTGTCTGACCATGTGGAATGCAGATGTTTACACCCACAGCTATGACCGAAGAAATCAGACGGCAGATTTTAATTAAACTGAGCAAAAACAGAACAGCATTGTTCGTCTCTGTGCCCGAAAATGACAGGTTACTGCATGTACTTTGCAAATATTAATATGTACTGAATAATTTGGGATGTTTGTGGGTTACTTACACGTGAGCCAGTTAAAGCTTTGCTTATGTCAAAACTTAGCTCTGATTGTTCTGGGTACCTGTATCTAAAATGATGAACTATTAATTATTAAATTATAAATAAATTCTTTTACCCTATTTGGCAAACACCCTCATCCAGAGCAACTTACATTTAGCCTATTTTACCTTTGAGCAATTAGGGAATAAGGGCCTTACTCAGGGGCCCAACAACTGTGACTTGGTTGTACTTGGATTCCAAACTCAAATCCCTCAGTAAGCAGCCCAACACCTTAATCACTGTTTTAGCATTTCTACACCTTTATTCCCAAATGCTATGGTAATAATGTATTCCAGAATTCTTAAAATCTTATTTTACTGATTATAAAAACAGTATGTAAGGGATTTTAATAAGGAATTATTTAACAAGGCATTTTTAAAAACAGGTTTTTGGAGAAAGGATGCTCAAGACTTTTGTATTGAGTGTACTTTTGAGATTAACCTTGCTGTAAACCCCTATCTTATCCAATGCTTTTTTTGACCTGTATAAGTGCATACATTTTTAACCTTGTTTCTGTTTTTTTTTCACAAAATTTCCTCTCGGTTAGAGTGACAAACCTGAACTCTGAAGCAGTGCAATCAATAAAAAAGATTTATATTATAAAGTCTCCCAGCAGTTATTAACACTGCCAGAGGTTTGCTGCTGAATCCAATAAACTGAAATAGCTGTATATATTAAAAAGTGTTCTCCTCTGAACTCCCTCCTTTACTGACCAGAATTGATTTAAATGGCAGACATGGTGAATTTAGCTCATGTGGCAGCCAATTCCGGATGCGTTTCATGTCCCTCTTGCAACGTCATCATGTTAAAGCCTGTCAGGCAAATAGCATGCACCTGGGTACCACTCAGACAGAATTTGCGGTGGCTAAGCATTCTAAGCACACTTTTACTTAAATCTGTTTAAAAACACAGTAAGCAATATTATTAGATTTTATTGTTTTACTTTCAAATGACAATTGAAATAGTCAAACGTATCTGACGAGGATCTCTTTTATCCCTGTCAGCCATCTTTGCTTTGAGAGGTACAAATTGCCACCCATCACCGTTTGCATATTTAACCTTCCAGTCGTTTACAGCTCCACAGGCTATTATTAAATCATTCAGGGCACAAGCCTTTGCCACATGGGTATTAACTTTTCGAGATTTATACTTTACTGTCATAACAATGGACCTAATTAACTGGTACTAATCTGAAAGTCTAGTCAAGCTGTTAATTTTACAAGACCCTCATAGTTGTGGCCTTGGGGGAAGAGTTCATGGATGACTAAAGCTTTCTTACTCAACTACTGTTTGAGCTCATCAAGTGCATCCTGTGCAGATAAGGACCCAATATATTTCCTGACTCACAGACATTTCGGTGATGTTTGATTTGCATGAACAAAATATTACCACCGACCTTCACAAGGCTTTTCCTGAAATTTCCTGAAATGCCAAAGTCACTCAGCACATCAAGTGTTTGAATGAAGACTGAATTAAGAGTTTAGGGGTGAACCATTGCCATACACATTCCGATTGGCAAGGCATTCACACATTTATATTACTACTGAGGAAACTACAGCAGTCCTACATGCAGACTTAATGAGACCCGGTTCACCTTTGATACTTCGTTTTTTCCGGGCCATACCTTGTTAAACTCAATGTGCAAGGACAGAGAATTTTAATTTTAAGTAAGCGACAAGATCCAGTTTCAGAAGCCATATTACAGGTTATTGCGGTACAGGGAAAATGTAAAAAAGAAAAGCAAGGAACATAATGAAATAACAAGTTTTAGCTTCACCCAACTAAGCAATGCTCATTGGTTTGAAGCCACACCAATATGATTAGCATTTGTGCTAATCAATAGCAAACATTAGGCTATAAGACATGGCCAAAGACTCCAAGCCAGGCCAGAGCCTTATCCACCTGCCAAAACTGAGGGAAGATGGGCGATTTGGTATAAAAATGCAGACAGCCACAATGGCACATGCACCCAGCCACAAAAAATAAGCAGGGGATTTACAAGTCTCTTTTCATCATTAACACTGCCCAATGTCAAGACAGGGGAAAAAGAGGTTTTTCCATCAATCTCCTAGTGGTGCAGAAACTGTGGGCTCTAGGCCAATAGCATACTGGGACTTGCAGCAAGTTTACAATGACTTACAATGAGTTATCTGTTTGCTCTTATCATATACTGGTGCTCTCTTTTACATTAATAGTATTTTTATTAAACTATATAGAATAAATACGTGCACAGATGTGACTGCAGATGTAAGGAACAACAATGAGGGTATTATTCCCACTGTGCTACTGCCCAAGCTTTTCTGCCCTATAGACGTTTTTAAATAAAATTATGATTTCTACAAAATTCCCCTGCACTTAACGATGTAACAGTAAATGAACCTATATGTTCATACAGTACATTTTTGTGCATATATTGAGTTTTACAATAAAAATAAGTAAAATAAAGCAGTAAGCAAATCTGGCATTTTCCCCTCTCTTTGTTTCTCTCCATTTTTAACACTCTGTCAGTGGTTGTATTACCATGTCTCTTTTGCTTTATTCAAAAGACAAGAATAAGCTCATGACATCCTAAAGGGATGGAGTCTGAATATGAGAAGAGCTGTAGCAGGCTTTGTTTCTTGCAGTTTTCTTTGAGCTGATGTGCTCTGTTCTTTAAATGTTTACACTAAAGTGCCCAGGGGCTGAAACAAACCTGCATACACTGAGCAAATGACACACTCAAAATTCCACTATATTTCCGTTTTTAGCTCTTAATAAATTCCCGAAGAAGATCTGCTCCTATAAAACAGGCTGGTTTGTATATTTTGGCACTGACTGTGCACCAGCCTCTAACCATATGGGGACCTTCCAAAAGAAAACATCAGACTTTCTCTTCTCAATATTCAGTTTTGTTGCATCTCATTCACCAACCCATTTTTAAACACTAGTTAAAGTTTGGCAACAATGTCTAAATGATTCCCTGCTGGTTATATTGAAATTTGCAATGACTTTCCCAAAAGCAAGTTCACATGTGGACCGTTTATTAACTGTATTACACCCTAGGGGTTTTCTGCTTCCCCTGTCAGTGAACAACCCGACTCAGGAAGAAAACTCACTTTATGACACGGATGTAAATGAGCCTTGAAGTGGTGTGTTTTCTGCAAGAATTTCACCATTGGCACTTCTTCATCAAGTATTTAATCTGGAAGTACATCCTATCTCACATTATTCTTTATATTCTCTATATTCTTGCTAAGTCTTTTTACCTATTCTTCATTTTCTTTTCCACCTTATCACGTTATATTAAATTAATCAGTTTACTCATATATCCTGAATGGTTTAGATCACAGAAAGCAATAAAGGCCTTTACTATGCTATCTGTTTCAGACAGAGGATATTTATGAACTGGGTTAAAAAACTAAATCTGCATAGAAAATGGATAAATTGAAGACGGCAGCGTCTGTAAACATTAGAATAATGGAATGGGGTTTTTTCAAAGCATGGCAGCACAGCGGCTGTGTGGGTGGAGAGTCAGATCTCCTTAGGGGTGACATTACATGGCATCGTGTCATGGCCTTGGTGCTAGACATGGCAGATTCTGCCCCACATCCACACTGACAGTCATAGCCCTGCAGCTCATGACAATTACCAGACAGGGCATTGTGAGCCAAGGCCTAAAGTCCAAACTAATCTGATTAAACTCCCATTCTGAACCACAAACACAGTTTTGTCGCTTGAGTGAGTTGGTTAAAAGGCCTCCTAAAGCGTGATCTGCACACATGCAGAGGCGACATTCTTTCTCCTATCAAACAGCTATCGATCCACTGACAAATTAACCTTAAGCCAAAACAAAGAAGAGCATGTGACGGTGCTTCTACACAGCAGTATATACGGGTCAACGGGATGCATGATTTCCTGGCAATTTCACCCTTTTCTTGACCAACAGCTACCACCCTGACTGCATGAATGAACGGTGCAAGACTGTAGCAGTAGACATGGTTCAGCAGGGCACCGGCTGGCGAGTCACAGCTACTGCTCATACACTGGTGGGGGACAGCAGGAGTCAGGCTTCATCTGAATTCACCCAGGACATCAGAGCAGTTGGAACCAGATGGGTTTTTTTTAAAAAGTCACTAGGCATCTGTTCACATTCGGAAATCCAGCCTCAGAGACGTGTAATTAAATAAGTGTCACGCAGCATGCTGATAAATATGCCACAAAGACCGTGTGTGTGTGCATAATTATGGCATGGCAATGGGAGCACCATATTCCACCCTGCTTATTACAACATTTACAGGACATCAAAAAACAGAACTATTGTAGAGAGGCATTAAGGGTGGTTATAAGGGGCAGGGTGGCTCAAATGGTTAAGGTGCTGCGCTGTTAATCTGAAGACCAGAAACACCTGGGTTCAAGCCCCACCTCCGGCAAGTCAACCACTGTTGGGTCCTTGAGCAAGACCCTTAACCCTGTCTGCTCCAGGGGCGCTGTATCATAGCTGACCCTGTGCTTTGACCCCAACTTATTAAGATGGGATATGCGAAAAATGCATTTCATTGGCTCTGTACACGTACCTTGCACAATGAAATTGAATATTATTAAACTTTAAGTCCTATAAATCCTATAACTGAAAGATCTGCTCAATAGGTATGAGCAACTTTTGGCATCAGCAAGCTGTCACTACTAGGACCCTGAGCAAGGTGCTTAACCGCAGTTGATTATTGGATAAAAAAATACATAAATGTAAGTCGATCTGTATAAAAGTTTCTGCAGAATACGGTAAATGTTATTCAGACATATGCGCAAACTAATGTGTGATATCATCTAGATGTAAATGCATGTGCTTTTAAGTGCGTGCACTTGCACTTGTTGAGGATCTTAAATAAACAGCAAGACTTATTGTATGTATTCTTGTAAGGATTTAGGTATTTAAAATAAATTTATTTTGGAGCAATGCTGAATTATCAAATATAATCACACAATTCAGAGGTTGTGCATGTGTCATACAGCTCTTTAGCCAAATTTCCTTCAACTACAGGCAGAAAGTCCATTTTAAACATATTAAACTATGCAACAAAAATATTTTTACCACTACTAGACCTCTTTTTGACTTTTCGATCACAGGGTGAAATTCATGACATCAGAGATTTCAAAGAACTAAAAATAACTTGGAATGTGTGCCATACTGTTAAAAAAGGTTTGTGTGTAGACTTATGTTTGTCCTATTTGAATATAAGGACGGCAAATTGTTAACGCAGCAGGAGATGTGCATTTGTCTTTTGGTACAGGAAAAAAAAACACAGACACCAACACAAGACACCCAGCTTCTCCTGGGACACGTTCAGCTTTCACGATCCTCTAATTTATGCAACCCTCTGAGCTCCAGCCGCTCTGTGAGGATGACTGAGCCCATTCTATTTACCACAGCGAGGCGGTGGCATGGACGCTCATTAGCGAGCAGCCCCAGAATAAATGTGCATGAATCAGAAAAGGCTGGTGGCACCTTCGGCAAAGGGTTCATGCACACTTTCTGACTCTGCTCCAGGTTGGACCACCTTCTAAGAGTAGTTCGAAGTTATTTGTGCAGTCTCACACCCCAGAGGAGCCCCAGGTGGATTTCCATGATTGCGTGTCAGTACAAAGTGCCAGTGAGAACATTGTTACTCTCTGTACATCGACTGACTAGAAGTTGGTGGCCTTTTAAACTATCATTCATGCTCCTTCAATGAGACTCAGAGCAATGGAACATATTAAATTGATAGGAAAAAAACTGAATGTACTGGAATTTTGGTCTACATAACCAGGGCAGGAAGCTAATTATTGGCCATGCCACTGTGCCATGCATAATAAGGCAAGTCTGGCAGCCTTTGTATAATGTTGTGACTTGTTCAAAGACACAGTAGTTGAAGGATTATGCTGCTTTCAGCAAAGCAAGGCAAGAGAATTGCGATTATCAAAAGCACAGCATCAGATCCAAGCCACTTTGCAGCTAATGAATTACCAAGACTCGTACTTTTAGGGCCCATCGAACAAAATGCATCACTGGCCTGCATATCAACCATCTGCCTGAGGACAGCTGGATAATTTTATGACGGCTAAGGGACATCTTTGACAAAGCAAAACATGTTGAAAGGTCAAATATCCTCACGGCCAAAGCGTAAAGTCATTTGGTTTGCTAAAAAAATAGCTACCGCTGCAATTTCTGATCCAAATAATGACTGCAGCTTCCTCTTTAGAGGTCAACCTGCTTCTTTACTGGTACATGAATGGCAACTGTCTTACACAAAGACCGGAGGAAGAAGAAAATGCTTTTCAGTGATCTAACAAGCAGTATGGTGGAAATGTGCCGCTTGAGCATGTAACAGCTATGATTTCCAAAGCACCAGGAAGATTGAGCGGTACCGCCAGACTGTGTGGTTTCCAGCCCAATGAAGCTATTTGTAATCACTGAGCTATAATTTGGGTTTGTTGATTATTGGTTATTTGGGAAAAAAACATTTTAAAAAATGTCCTTGTCTTTAAACTGTAATTCGAACAGCAGTCTGTAGATAGAATGAGTCAACCTTGAGCTTGGTGAAATGATGTACATACTCTATGTGCATTCAGTGCTCACACTATTGGGTACATACATAATTGGCTGTATAGAAGGGAACCATCTATTTTATTTTGTAGGTTTATAAATATTGATTTTTAATCTTGGCTTTTGAAATAGGCAATCAGCTGGGAAAAAAAGCCCATAGAGACACTACACCTTACTAAAATGGAAGTGTGTATGCTTACCTGAATAAAATAAAATAAAAAAATAAGAACTAGCACTTTTATAAAAACCTACCTTGTTGGTCTATGTTGGTCTTCCACCCCAACCCACCACTACCACGCCACTGCTGTGCTGAGATTGTGAGATTGCTCCACCAAGCCCTTAATGTTTGATCAGTAATAGTCTGTGGTGGCCCCTTTACACTGCTGGATATGGTGGAACTGGGCTAACTGGGCTAACAAATTGTGCATAGCAACAGATGGGTTTCAGTCAGAAATTTCCTTAACGTCGAATAAGTGTAGCTCATGGCAGGATAACTGAATAAAGTGTCCACTGTTTAAGCGCACTTTTCCTCATAAAGCCAAATTTACTATTAAGAGAGAAATGAAAAAAATAAAGAGAGAGAGAGAGAGAGAGAGAGAGAGATTCAGAACGCATTAAAAGAGTGTTCAATTTAATTCTCCACGAAGAAAAAGTCTCTATAATCGATTCTAGTTTTTATATTTGAAACAAAACAGTGCTCTATTTAAAAATGCTAAAATGCTAATGTCTCTCACAGCATCCCAGCCCACTCAGGGCGACTCTCTTTTTTTTATTTAGCAATGGCTGAAAAAAAGTGTCCTAAACACTCGAAATCTTTACCGATTTGACATGTCCCGCGTCCTTACCTTGAGTATATGTAAGTTGACTGAGGTAAATAACGGAAAACAGCGGAATCCAGCCGGCTCCGCGCTTCAGAATGAACAAACCGCCGTGCATTTTTCCCCTCAGAGTCTGAGAGAGAGGGTACGTGTTGCTCGGGAGTCGCTGACACTTTTTTTTCCCTCCGCGCGCGCGGAGAGATGCGGTGCGTCACGCGTGATCAGTCAGTCAGAATGCGAGCATATAAAGCAAATAAAGCTGGTTTAAGAATTCCACGGCGTGCACGGTATCACGTCTGTTCGTTAGGATCCCCGGTTCCGTTTTAAAGTTGCTGGGAAAGAGTTCATTCTGTCGACTTTACACAAACCGGTGAGCAGAATGCCTCAGTGTGAAGCTGTCGCGTGTCGCGCGTGAGATTCCATTCCAGTCGGACAGTTTGTGAGTGATGGCGGTGAAGAATCAGCGAGCCCCGGCTACAACTGATGGAGAACAAGGGCGATCTCGTTCTCTCTGGTGTTATGTATTCCTTCACTGTTCTCTGTGCATCCTGCGCTCAGCTAAGCAACGAGTAATTGTGCGGGTGTGGGTAAATGAATGATGCAGCCGGCGCTGGAATCGGATCGCCACCGTGCGGTGCGTGGCCGAAGTGCGTGACCCTCACCTTCAGGAGTGCACATGCATGCTTATAGCGCAGAGGTGTGTTTTTCGGCTCGAACAGATTAAATATATTGGCTGTCACGGATCCCTTGGGGAGTACTGACTGCATGCACTGAGAAACACTGCCAGACTGTAGTCTACTTAGTGCTAAAGGTGCATTGCATGTTTTAAAGAAAGCATGCGGGTTTAAACGAGTAAGCAATTTATGATCATTTTCAGTTTCAATCATTACAGATATTGAAACAGGCAGTCAAAGGCAATTCTCTAGGGGAAAATCTTTAACACACCAATTTCCACTCCAGCCCCAGAACCCCTTTGGGTGGATGCTCTTCAGTTTTTGGTAGCTCAAAATGAATTATGTAGCCCGATTTAAATAAGACATTTTTATTGTAGATTATATTAAAGGAGACAAAAGATCAAACAAAAAAAACCATAACACAAAACACAAATAACAATTATAGGCAATTATAAAATAATCAAATTACAATCATCAATACAAATATTTGGTTCTAACTGAATCTTGATAGTGGCTCACCAATGCCCAAAAATGACAGGCAACGTATTTACTCAATTATACGCATGCAAAACAATTAAAATATTTTTGTCCTCCATATGACATAGCCTGATGGATACATTTTGCTAGCCCAATTGGAAGACACAATAGTCCCAGGGTGTTAGGCTAGCGATTTTGAAGCCCAGGGTCTTGTCTCGCCTTGCTTTAAGGATCCACCTGAACAGTTGAGTGTTAGGGTCTTTATTCAGTGGCCCTGCAGTGGTAGATTGCTGGTGCTGGGAATAAACGCACAATATTCCAATCAGCAGTTCAAAATCTTAACCACTGATCTATGACTTTTCCTACTAGTCCATGCGTGCAGACTTACTGACGCTATGAGAAAATAACTATCATTGTAGTACTGTAATGTGCCAAATCCTGTCTTATCTCTCCAATCTGCCATGCCATTATGTGGCCACTTATTATATAACAAGGAACAGATAAAGGATTCTTCAAACTACTTTTCTATAGATAATCAGTAGCTCATACCTTTCATACCCCCTTTGTCTCAGGATATGTCAAGAAATCCAGCTATTTCACTTCATTCTTATTCAAACCTCTCGGTTTTCTTTCAGCACTCATCCTTTGTTATTTTTTTAATCAAGTGTGTTTCAGTTTTCACTTTGACTTATCTGCTCATCGGTAATTACAAATATCAATGTTTTATGAACGATAGCTTCCACAACACTTGTTTTAGATTGATTTGTTAAACTGCTTAACTAAGAGATGTTTGTCTTTATTTTCTTTCCAAGGTGAACAGTTTTTGTCATTGGTATTTTTATAAAATTAGTTTTTCATGTGCCAACGTTTCTTTACAAGTGATTTTGAGGGGGACTTTCACATGCCTGGCCCACACATACAGTAGAATATATTCTTAAACATAAATTTATTATTTTGTATTTTTTAACATTTTCTTCATACAATGTATATTTTGCAAGAACATAAAAATTTAACAAAAAATATATGTTTCCTTACACGTATATGTAGATTTCTACTCGCTACAGCTCCTTCCCTCCAAATTCTTAGTGCTCCTTTGTTGGGCTCCAGAGACATAGTGCTGGGCCTCGTTAGGTTCTTAGCTTTTATGTCCTAGTTTGGGCACCTGGAAATTAATAAGATTTCAAGCTTTGTTTTTTCTGGAAGTATAAACTGAAAAATAATCAACAGATATCTATTGAGCAAGCAGAAACAATAAACACACACTACAGTGTCACAGAGATAAAGCTGGGCTCCCCTGTGAGTCTGATTTTTTTTTCTCCTATTATTATCTCAGGGAGTTTTTCCTTGCCACTGGTGCCCCAGCATTGCTCACTGGGGATAAATATCCATTTAATTTTAAAATATACCTTTTGAATTTGAAATGTTGTATTTCTGCAAAATATCAATGTATATTGTTAAAACTGCCATACAAATAAAATTGAATAACTAACATGATAATGAAGGTATGTTTCTGTTGAAAAGTAATAATATCTCAATGAAGCTGTGTCTTTTAAAAGATCTAACACCCTAAAAGGTTTTTTTTTTGTTTGTTCCTCTGCAGTGTGCTTGATGTACCATACAAGCAAGTGTTTCTATTAGGAGAAGGTTTCAAGTAAAACCTATAAAGAAAGCTAAAACCATCCAAACAACTTATGAGTGACCCCGTCTTTTCTAAGAGGGTATATATATATATATATATATATATATATAGATATATATATATAATATATATATATATATTATATATATCTATATATATTATATATTGTCACCAGAGACTAATGTTTGTTCTAAAATTGTGCTCCAAGTAGACTTTATTCAGGTCAACTTCTTCAAGTTTTTAGTTAGCTACAGAGCATAGTTTTCTAATGCAGTTCTCAGAGCCCTCCAGATAGTCTTTATATTTAATATATCTAATCTGTTCCAGCTTTTACACACCTGAGCCAGGTAATAAAAAAGCTATAGAACTCTGACCTTGCTCTAGTGTGTTAGAAGATGGAGGTCCCTAAGGACTGAATTCAGAGCTACAAGGTTGCTTACACAAAAGTGCATAGAATAGTGTTTTTTTTCCTATAAATCCTATAATTCACTCGCCTTAAAACAAATAAAAGGCCGTTCTTAGAAAAAACTGCCTGCTCACGATCGTGTGTATAGTGAGCTCATCCTGTAAGTCTAATCTAACTAATTTGATCATTATAAAGCGTAAATTTGTTCTTCTGGAATTTAAAGCCTTCAAGTATGTTTTATTTAAATATAACATGAAAACCCGTTAATCCAATAAATTTGCATTTTACTGAAATAACTCATTTCTTTAGAAGATATGACCAAAAAGGGAACATTAAAATTTAACAGTGCAAGGTAGATTTTGTCAGTGGAGGGACAGAGAGATTTGAATTCTTCCCCCGGCAATATTAGTAACTCCCTCTTAGAAATTCACAGACTTCGTTCCTGCTTTGATCCTGAGAGCTCAAATCTGGTTTTGAATTCTGAATAGCTCCATTACCAAGCATAGTCACGACTCATATATCTGTGCCACTGTGTGGGTCACATTCAAAAAAGTAGAGTAAATCCGGCAAAGAAGTTGAAAAAAAGATAATAATTATCCTCCTCATACTTCGGAAAATAGGAGTTTTGTTGTAGTGCCTATGATTCATGGTCATCATTTCCGATATGAATTCGTGAGAACACAAATGCATTAGAACTACAGCATCTCCAGCTCCTAAAGAAACACTATAATCTAAATAATAAAACATATAAGGTCTACCAAAAAGATTGTATTGACACTTTAAATAAAAATAAGAAACCTAAAGCAAACTGTTCCACCCCCAACAGCACTAACATTTGTTCCTGCTGTGGGAGAAAAACACAATTAACACATTTACATTTGCCAGACGCCCTTATCCAGAGCGACTTACAACTGAGTAATTAGGGGTTAAGGGCCTTGCTTAGGGGCCCAACAGTGGTAGCTTGGTGGAGCTGGAAACAAACCCACAATCTTCGGGTTGGTAGTCCAACACCTTAACCATAAGCCACCACTTTCCCTGTTAAGAGTGTTGAAAAAACTACTGTATAAAAACACAGTCTATGATTGCTTCATGGGTGCTATGAGGTATAAAAGTGTGGTTTGAATACATAATGCTCATTGAAGGCAGACTGTTTGTTGAAAGCTGTGGCTTTGTGTTCCTGTCCTGGTTTCCTCAAAAAAGATGCCTATCTGTTAATGAAGCAATATGTTGCTGGTGGTGGACTAAACCAAGTGTGTGCTCCTGCAGAGTACCTTACTCTGTCATCCTCGCCAATTTTTTGGCAGCATCTAAAATTGCATATTTCTGTGTTATATTACAACATTCTTAAAAAAAATTAATGTCTATACTGATGTTGTTTATAAACAGCATATGACGGGGACATGCAAAACCATTTCCTGTTGTCAAATGTTGACACTTTTTAATACACACTGTAAAAAAAAAGGCTAGATTAGATTAGATTAGATAAACAGTATAATTTTTAAAATTGCAGGCTTTGCTGAACTAAAATATATGAACTATTCTGTATGTATTTCCAGGAGAAAGGATTTAACATTTAAAAATATTTTTTAACATTTAAAACTTTCTTCCAAAAGTAAATGCATTCAAAATTCTTAATCCGTAGACCTTTTCATTTGTAACCTGGTCTACTTACAAATGTTAAATCATTAATCATCACTCTCAGTCTGGGGGGAAGAAAGGAAGACAACGAATCAAAGTGGACAGAGCAACATCCTCAGTTGGTAGAGGGCGGAATGATGACAGTTGCCCCGTATAGGATGCTGCTCTGCCACAGAAAGCCACAGAGGATGTCTTTCTGCCCCCTGTCTAGTTGATGATAAAACTAGATGTTGCACTACCCTATAGTTTATCTGAGGACTTAGCTCTGCCTGCCTTGCTTTGCTGTTGTCCTTAGCCCCTCATTTGGCTGTGTAGTGTTCCTTGCCTGCCCCTTGCTTCCTCTGTGAATCTTGCTGGGTCCCTTAGACTCCGCCCAAAATCGCATACTACTCAAGGATGTACTAAATTCAAGTAAGTATAAAAGAAGTTGTAGGTCAACCAGAATCTTTATGTACTTTATTTTGCATATTAAGTATTTGTGCATACTACTCGTCTCACATACTTCGTTTCTCCCACTATATAGGATGGAAATATACAAATGACGGAGCCTTGCTGTTCTTGTGAGCCTGTCTTGTCCTCAATCTTTGCTATTGGCTCTCAGTTTAATGTACTTGATTGTGTTCAGGTGTTTTGGTTTGAGTTGATTAGTTCTCCCTCATTAGTTTGTGTATTTAAAGCTTTGTTTTTCTCTCAGCGGTTGTCCTGTTTCTGTGCTGTTAATGTCCCTGACTTTTTTCCATGTGAAAGGCTAGTGTTTGTGTAATTCCATGTTTTTAACCACAGATTAAAGCCCTACATTAAGTTTATTGTTTTGTTTTATAGAAATAAATCCTGCAATCACATCCGCCTAAAAACACCAACAGCTTGGGAAAGGATGTGACAAAATCACATACAAACAGTATATATTACTATTTATAGGATAAAACATAGGCTTTGGAGGTCAATCATCTGTGGCACTCTATGATATCTGACAATTTGCAAACCTACATAAACATTGTTCTATGTAGCAAGGTAGAACATTACGAAATAATGAATGAAAACAAGTGTGAAGTGCAGCACTGTGGCATTCTGGGTTTTTAGTCATAATGATCTAAATTGTGGGGGTGACAAGACTGCCTGTGCTAATGGTAGGAAAGTGATGGTATGAGTCTAAATCAAATGCAAATCTGCCTGTATTTGAGCATCTGCCTAGAACACAAAACACAAAGAAAGCAATGCCTTATCTTGCGGATCATTCTACATTAACTCTGTGATCAATCACAGGCCTTTCAGACATCGACAAGTTATTTATTAGTCTTTTTTTTAGGATCCACCCTGTTTTTGGTACTGAAATGAGTTTCACTTTTTTGAAGATTCCTGATTTAGGTGACACTTTAGTGTTGAGCCATTAGATTCACTTGTTCCTGAGGCAGACAAGAATGTCACACCTTTTATTTGATATTTAAGAGAGGTCAGCTTACTGTTTTATATTCAATATTGAATTGAGCCCAGTGGGGATATATATCATCTACAAAGGGCTTTACCATTCCTTTATTCCATGTCAGACAGAAGTTTGGAACTGAAAGACTGCACTAGCTGATGTAACAAATTAACAATACAAATGAATACAAATCAACCAGATAACCTGACATACCTGCATGTTAGCTGTTTAAACAAATCTATTGCAATTTCCTGCCTTTCAAGCCAGAACATATTGAGGCAAACTGACATAACCCAAGCCACAATTTTTGTTTCTATTAGAATAAACCAAACCAAACCAAACAGAAGGGTAATGAGGGTAACTAAGAGGGGTAACGGAACGACTCTAAGGGCTAGAAACTGAAATGTATATTGCTATAATGAAGAAAAAGCTGCTTTTCAGAAAGGGAAAAATTGATAATGTGCGCATTTGGAAACACAGTTTTGTTCATGTATCCAGAAATAAAAGAAGCACTTGATGTACTTACTTAACCTGTTGATTTTACTGTTACACCTTAACAATAACAATAGTACACAGATTTTTTTTATCCATTAAACAAGAATATTTTCCCCACAGACTTGGAACAAAATCTCAGTATGCTGTGCTGCCCCATGCCAAGTGTCTGATTAGCACTTTTAGGTTTTAAGCTTTTGTTTTTTTGTAGCTCCATGCAGGCAGCTCATTAGTGTTGGAGCTCTTTTAGTTTATCTCCCACCGTGGCTGCTGTTCTAATGTGGCACAGATGTTTCTTCTGATAATCTCACCCCTCTAGAGTCTAAAGTGTGCCTACTTCACATATGCTTGTATACAAACTTGGTCATGGACATGGTCTGTCTTCCTCTCTTTCCAATCTTGCACACTTCTACAATTATGTGGTATCCTAGAATCAGTCCTGCTCCACTGCTACTAAACAGTGCACCTCAGTGGAAAGATCCGATTTCCCATTGGAGGGAAATCATCTTTCACAGACGCGGCACTGTCCCCGAGATGGCTGTGTAGCCAAGCTGCAGATTGAAACCTGGAAAATGCCAGCTTACTGAGATGAAACACCCATGGTGTTAACAGAGCCTATGAATCATCAGACTGATACAAATTTCTTCAGTTTTATTGGCTCTCTCACACGAATCCCTCTTAAAATCTTTATTTAAAAAAAAACCAAATTAGCACTCCCCTTCACTCCCAGAGTCTGAGAGGTGTCGCTGGGTTGACAACCTGCAAATATATACACATTGATCTATTGACTTGTACAGGTCTCGGTGGATGAAACAGAAAACAAATGTTGTACATTGAGAAGGCACATTTTAAGCCCTTGAAAAAATAACTACTTCGAGGCTCTAGTGATACAAATGCCACAATTTGACCATTTCCAGTCATTCAGTTCCTCTGAGCTAATCTAAAATGTTACAGCAAAGTAGAGGAAAATCGCTTATTCAAACGATGGATCTGCATGAAACGTATAGAGAGAATATTTACACTAGTTCCTAAGCCTTTTTTTATAAATATATTTCTCTGGCTTTATTTCACAAAGCTCACATATGCTTTGGAAAAGTGTTTATTTATTAGAGCAACACTGGCCTACACACCTTCATAGTTCAGCAGACTTTTAATATCCACACACAATTTCACCACAGTGCATCCAATGATAGATGAAAAAATCGCTGATTCAATCTTGCTGTTTGCTTCACCACGGGATACTGTGTTGCTTTAATGGTATAAGACATCTTGTCTGCATCCATTCAATAGCGCTTTTACTACTTGCCCACCTTCTTGCTGTCCTCATTGCTCAAATTGTATAGAAATCATTCACACATGCTTCAACGAGCAACGAGTGCCTGATCAGTCAGGGATATATTATGCTGAGTAATAACAAATAAACTTGTTCTCAGAAGAGCCATTAGATTATCTCGAGCTTACCACGCTTCATGAGAAAAAGGATTTCTCTATGCTGCATTGTATTTTTTTGTCATGCAGGATTTATGCTGAAATTGCTATTTTTGCCTATTTTGTGGAATTCACAGAAAAAGAGTTTGTCCCACATTCTCTAAAATACTTTCAACTACAGTTTACTTTAGACATTTTAAAAGCAATAAAAGCTTCATTACTTTGTTATTAAGAATTGTTTGGGCCTCATTCGAAACAAGTTCCTTTGCCTTTTATCGGTGACTATTGTAACTCATCAGCAGTCCCCCCCAAGACAGCTTCAAAAGGATAACAAAAGCCTAATTGGAGGAGGACTGACGCGAGAGACAAAAGATACAAAAAAGGAACTCACTGTTCTTTGGATTTATCGTTAATGGTCGGATAACAGTGATTTAACAGACTGAGCATTCTGAAAAAAAATTAAGCCTCTTAAAGCACTTACAAATTCACAGTATCCTTTTCGTGTCATTTTTAAGGAAAAAAAGTGGGGAGTTTGTAGGAATGATACGAAACTATTAATGTTGACCTTTCGATCAACCTTTAAACGCATCCAGCCAACCTAAATTATAAGTATAACAGCGTTACTACTATCGATAGCAGATTTAATATAAAGTTGGAGAAGGTGATGCTGGCCATCTTAGCGTTCATTAAAAGCTCAATGCTAGAGCTCCTTCGAGGAACTGTCTGTGTCCTGAGAGGAACAAATGACTGAGACAAGAGCAGACGAGCAATAAAATTAATAACTTCTTTAATCACAGTGGCTGCTTTGCTTACAGACAGCCAACATTTAGCCCAACTTAGAGATTGACTCACTTCCCTCCTGGGGATGAGTTTGGAGCTCTCACCGATCTAATAAACTGTCACATGGGCCTTTACACACTTTAGAAATCTTTTCAAAAACAAATACACATTAATGTAAAATGCATGTTTAAAAAATAGGGATTTTTTTTCACTTCTCTGTACAGGAAACCAATTAATGCAGTTTTTAGGATAAGGTGTGTTTTTTTTCCTCTCAGAGGCATTAAAATATTCAGATCATGTTTTACAAGTCCACAATTGGAATAAATGAAACCCCCGATGAAAATAAGTTCCAACTTCAGAAATGTAAAAGAGGTTATAATAATTCACAGTCTGCATGGAAAGCAAGATAACCAGGCTTTTAAATAAACCAGGCAGTCACAACTCCTTTGGACATGAGTTTCAGAGCATATTCCTTTATAAGTGTGAGAGACTTTTATTTGAAAAGCTAGATGAAATTTGACCATCATGAGGTAGGCTGAGGTGTTTCTATGGATTTTTAACCTTTACATTTTACTTGTACATTTCCTATACAACAAGATAAATAAAAATGTTAGCTAGCTTGTTGAATAACTGACCAGATAATATAATAGTTTATTATAAATATACATAGGTAGCTTTAATAGAACTTGAAAGCTGGCGGGAGTTTTTGATTTTAAATTAAATGTTGGATATTTGATAAATCTTGCTTGTTTAAATAAAAAAAATACAGAAATGATACACATACACACACATTTTAAATGTCAAGCTCACATCTATGTGCTTGTTCTTGTGCACATCTATGCGCTAAGTAAAGCAAGCGATGCAAAGTCAATTTTTTAGCTTGACCACTTAATATAAAAGCTCACATGCTTTGTATTAATTGAGTCTTTTAAGTTTCTAAGATTTGTATAGTGTGTTTATTGTAATGTTACATTATTAAAATGATTTATGTAATGGTAAAATTTACCTGTAGAATGTACAAAACAAGGAATAAAATGAAAAAAATATTAGTTAATTTAATACACCATCCAAAAAATAATTATACTAGGTTTTACCTAAATTCTGTATTTTTTGGGATTAATGATGCTTAATTGCCTGTATGTAAGAAATAGAGTGTGTATGCTGCCTTTTCATGGACTAAAAACTTATTTAAAGTGTAGGATTTTTGTGATATTTAGAAGTCAAGATGAAGATTAAATGGTTACTGTGGGTGAATGAATAAATGAATGAATGAATACGTTTTTTATGGATTGCTTTCCTACTCTTACTGAAGCTCCAGCAAAGGATAAACACATTGTACATATTTCATCTTATGCGAAGGGACCAACATATTTTCAGCTACTTACAGAAGCTCAGCTGTCAGGTAGCTGAAATGTACGCCAGACAACCTGTCACAGTTAATCTCAGCCAAACTAGATTAGACGGAAAATATGAATTAATTTTTCATCCCATGCAGTGTGCAGGTGCTCTTATGTCATTCAATTGAACCTTAATAAGTACTGCCTCTACTCAAAGTAAAAAAAAAATTAGAAATGGCTGTATTACCTTTTCGAAGGTAAGCTTCAGAATGCTTTCTGCATTACTTCTATAAGAAATATCAAAAGTTAAGACCTTGAATGAATGTGTTTTCCAGATAAAGCAATCCCCATGCTTCCAAAGAACTTTAGCTGATAGAGGAATAAGAAAGGTCCAATTTGAGCCTAAGAATTAATGAAACACACAAACGGCATAGAAAGGAAGGAAATTAATCTGAGCTAGGGCACAGTGTACATTAATGAAGTAGTGAGCCTCTGCTCTTTTAGGTCACTGATGAGCGGAACATGCAATTAGCACAGTGGCTGATGAAATAGCATGGCCTTAAAACGAGTTGCATAAACACAACCTTCATCGTGAGCGGAATACTCTGATGTGTCCTGACCCATCTGGTATAATTTTTTAAAAAAGGAAGAAGGTCAACGAAGCAGCAGACATAGGTGTGCCATGATACATTAACCATATCATCTAGCTCGTTTACACGCACCATTTATTTTAGAAGCTGTTCAACTGCAGGCTTCAGAGCTTGAACACAATGACTTTGAAGACAAAGTTGAATTTGATCTTATTTATGGATTAATGGAGTCTTGGGCATCTTGTAAAGATTTTCCTATTTTTTAAACAATGTATTTTTTGCTGGATTATATAGGGTTACAATGCAAAAATGAGGTTAGTGTAATGAAGCTTTCCAATGTCTGACTAGAGAAAATCTCTGCACTCCTGAGACTCTTTGAGGTTATAAATGATACTCCATTTAAACAGGGTTCATATAAAAAAAGGAAAGGTTGAACACTATATTGCGCATAAAAAACTATGTGATACAAAAATTTTCATTTTATTTAATCACTCATTAATTGTGGATGCATGGTTTTTTTTGTTTTTGTTTTGTGAGGTTTTTTTGTTTTTATGCTTTCATCGTACATTCAACAGCCATTTTTTTTTTGCAGTCTTTAGAGAAATTTGTGCCTAAAGTTTGTGCAATATCCCAACAAGAAATCATATTTTGGATGTATAGAATATGTAACTGGAGTGACTGTACATATTCCATACCCCTCCAACCCTGTTCCTCATTAAATCATTAAATTTGCATGGCTCATATTTGTAGCACTAGGCATTTGCTTTGGTTGGCTGTAAATGAGTCCGTCAGCCACGCCAGACATCAATAATTTAGACTTTTTCATGTGCTGGTTTGTCTACAGAAAGCCCTGCTAAATTTTTAGTGCAAAGATGTATTACATACCCAAATACCAAACTAGAACACTTTCTAAGCATTGAGAGTAGCTGGCCTCCATCCGACTGCTTTATTACCCTGCTCAGCTCTCTATTAGTGCATACAAGCACAGACTTCATGAAACATACCTAAATCTCCCATCAGGCCATTGTCTGCTGTCTGGCTCACCTCATCATTGCTGCATGACCTACAGGCATCACATAAAACTCAGGTACACCTACACTGTGTGTGATTTTTCCGGATGTCTTTAGCAAGTCTAAAATTAATCTGCAAGCCTGCAGGCTTTTAATATGCATTTTGGTATGGATTATGTTCAAGTCTTTTTGTCTCTCTCACTTTCATGCAGACACACGCTGTTTATCTTTTCCTCTCAATCTCTTTCTCTCTTCCACTCTGTTTCTATCTCCATCACTTCTGGAGCTCAGGTGTTGGAGAGAGTACTTCCTGCTTGCACGCTTTTCTCTGTCAGTCTCGGTCCATAAATCAGCAGTCATTCAGCACTTCCCCAGCGTGATGTGTACTCTCTCTCACTAACAACGCATTCTCTCCTTTGATAGATGAGGCGAAGGGCCTGTTGACGGCTGCCATCTCTACAGCTCTCCCTTCAGAGTCAGGCTGTGCAGCTAAAAGAATAGATTTATTTCTGCCTCTTCTTTTATATCCCAGTTGCCTCGTTTGATAGTTTTAGCTGCATCCACAACAGTAGTAGCATTTTTAGGTGCTGAATTTCTTGCACCTGAAAATGGCATGTGTTATGTAATTAATGTTATAAAAGAGTGACTGACACAGGTTAATGATTAAAATAAGCTACACTGACAAGGTGAAAACAACGCTGGGATTAGCCTATCTAGGACATCAATCATTTATGCAGTTTTTCAGACACAGGATATACGTATGCCGCGTAACATCTGCTCATCGCCTGCAACTTTGGAGTGGGTCCACAGATTCATAAAACTGATGAAAAAAGGGTCACAAAAATGCGGATGGTAGCTTGGCACAAGCCAAACTCAGAGATCTTGTTAAAAAAAATTGGCCCTTTTTATACACCATTTACATATTCAGTTTTGTTTTCACTTATTTTCCCCATCCCTTCTTTTCTTATGATGAAATGGGAAACATTTCTCACCATAATATTATTTTTAATCATGTGTCAAACAATGCAATATGTCAAACACATGTTTGGACTTTATTGCTTTTTCAGCTAGACAGCATGTTAACATCTCAAACTGTTTTTCTTTTCTCTTAGAAAGCCATACACTGACAGGAATCAGGAATATATGTACATATATTTACATGGTAAAAAAAATTAGGTTATGCTGAATCCATGAGTATTTATGGAATATATGGAGTTATGGAATTATGGAGACTGCACACTAACTCACACCTGTACTAGACCATCTTCAAGTGGATTTCATCCTCTCTAAGCTATTGAAGAATAGCTGGTTTATGGCAAACAGCCCCAGGGAAAGTGGTCATAGTAATATAGAGGTGTTTTGAAAGCCGGCTGCCATTCCACATGATATGCTACAGTGAATGCTTTCTCTTGGGAATTCTCACCTCTTACAGAATAAACGACGCTGTCCACCTGCTCAGTCTCCACGGCACCACAATATCCTTCATAACTCTTTTTCACAGCCTCTAGCTTGGTTAGCATAGCTGCTTGAAGTACTTTTTTTGGTATAATGAGCTCACATCTATTCCCGATGCCGTAATACAATTGGATGTGCCTGAGCCCAGTCATCTGTGATATCACATTCTTCAGCCATGCTGTGTATGTGACCTGAAGGCTAGTTAGTGAAATGGCTGCAAATTGCTGCAAAATAAAGATAGAAGCTGCTAAATTGTATTATGGTGACTTATAATAACACTTCTTCCTTTAATGCTTTTGTCTAAGCTTGTGATTGTCTGTTCATCTTTGCAAGAACGAGTGCTTTTCGGAACAAGGCGGACCGTGTTATCTTTTTCATTGCCCCTATCACTCTAAAGCAATTAACCCTGAGTAGCCTGTCTGGGTTTCGCAACACCACATTAGCATGTCTGAGTACAGACTCGAGTGGATTGTAGCCATTATTGTTGAATGAATAATGTTGCAAGTCATTCACAACAGCCCAACTGACAAATGATGACCATCAGTTGTTAGAAATATATAATAGATTGTCAGTTTAAGTAGATTGTTTACACTTAATTAAACGATAAGCAGTAAAAGCATGAGGCAGTTTATGTAAATCTTCCTATGCATGATAAATAAAGAAATGAAGTGATTTGAATAAGTGAATAGAATGATTTTAGACTAGCAGGACATACCCATGTTTTATCAGATACAGAAAGAACCAAACTCTAGATTTTTTCCAGATGGTCAACTTTTACCATTTGTGTAAATATAAGTGACAATTTAATCATTTTTAATGCTGCGCAACCAAAATTAAAAGCCTTGTTGAATGTATCATTTTGCTGGTAGTGAGTTTAACAATAACTAAGGTCATTTTAGTTCAAATGGCAACTTTAATGATCAAATACAAATATTATATATGTAAAACCTATTTAAAATAACATTTTAAAAATATGTCTTTAGTTCAAAGAACTGTAGGGATAGACCGAAACCATAGTTTGGAGACCATTTGATCTTACCTAGTTAGACCTTCAGACTGATGGCAGAAGGTCTGGAAACCTTGGCTGATTTGAATGGCTAAGGCTCTTTCAAGAGGATGTATGACTGACATTAAAGCAACCAATGATGTTTTGTTTTGTGTCGTGTCATGTTTAGGGATGTGGAAATGTCCTTAAAATAACAAACCGGCATGCCACAGGTAAAACATTTAAGTATCCAGCATTTAGTCAATCTTGATTAATGTTCAATGCCACAACCTCTTCGATCAGGCAGCTTTGGGTTGTTTTCAGGCAGACTGTTTAACACCGCAACACATACGTCTCCAAATCTTTTAGACTTCAACCATTTAGAGGAGGAGTTTTCAGCTAAATGTGTCTAATATGCATCAAACATTTAGCCAGCGGTTTGTGGGTATGATGTCTGATGCTAAGACAAGGGACCACTGAGCTACCATATTTATTATAGGTACTTTTCCACCACACCACTAGAGGGAACCCTTTTCTGATTTTTTTTTTCATTATCCTGGTTCACTTTACCCGTCCCTTTCCTGTACTATATATTGGAAATGTTTACTTTTATCTGAGTCATGTTTGTTGCAGGTCCGACATCACATTTGATCATTCTTATTTTGAAATGCAAGATACTGATTAAACACCTGAAATAATATGTGCCTTTTGTTTGACTGGAATGATAATCTGCACCTACACTTGTCTTTTGTGCATAGGATTAGACTGGTTTATATAAAACAATTGCTATGTATGTGTGAAAACATCCTGTTTCGTAGGTCACTTGAGTATGTTCTGAGTTATTTGAACCTTTATTGCTTTTGTGGTAATCCCTTATAGATATCTCTTTGTTTTTCTAGAAAAATCTTCTGTTTTTTCTACTAACTTTAGCTCTGGGTTGTTTGTGACCTAAAATATTTTCATTAGACACCTCTTACCCGGATCATCACCATACAGGATTTTCAAGACCCATATGGTATAATGCTATAAAGAAATAAGCAGGCTGTTTGTGTTGCTGTGACTTTAAGACTGTTTAATGTTTTATAATCACCATTTTTTTTACTGCTTATTGCACTTTCACGCTAGTAACTGCTGCTAACATCATGATTACTGGGTGAGGCTAACCTGTTTTACAATGACCAAAATTTCAGTATGTTAACTTTTGGAGAATATGTATGTCAAGAAAAGATACCTGTATGGTTCTTTTAGATGCTTTTCAGATACAGCTTGAAGAAGTAACATTAGTAAAGTCACCCCTATTCTGTGTCAAGGGTCTTCATAAAACCTTTAAGGGTTTCTGCAGACCGGCAACCTCTTACTAAATTCTTAAGGGCTTCTAACAGAAATGTCATGCCAGGTAAATGCCAGCTAATTTTGTTCTTAGGCTTTATACAATCCATTAATTACAAAGAAGTTGTCTTTAATGCAGTTTGTTTCAATGATCCTGGAAATGTTAAGCATAATGCTAATTAGGACCAGAGTAAACAATCGCAGTCACCTCGATGGGTGAATTTAACCTTGATGACTTTTCCACCTTGTTTGGAAACTACAAGCTAATTTAAATCGATCTATGTGTACTGCTGGTCTGAAGCTTTATTCAAACCGTTATGAGGCAACAGAAGACTGCAAAGTAGAATTCGGCTGTTCAGGGGTCATTTGGTCTATTTCCACATTTCCCAGGGAGGGATTTGTCAAGTGCAGCCAGCAAATCAGTGATAAATTCATTTTTTATTACAGTAGTGGAAACCACAACCACACCATTGCTTTTTTAATAGTTCTTAAAGATGTGGAGAATTAAATGAGTCTGACCCAAACCTTAAAAATACAAAAAAAACAAGTAGACCATAAAATGACAATTTTCTTATCTAAAATAAAGTGGAAAGCATGAACACTCTATAGAACCAGTGAGGGAACAAAATACAGTATTGTATCATGCCTTACATACGTATCTGTATGTAGTTTTGAGTACAAATAGTTGAGAAAATATATAGCAGTTAAAATGTTTTCTGTTCCACATAAATACATTTAAAAGACTTAAAGTTTTAATTTTGTTATTATTATGAATATATTGCTCTATATTTTATATAAATATGTAAACTTAAAGTAAATGCTGTAGAAGCTTACAGTATGCATAATCTTCACCACATCCCATTTAGGAACTACTGATGTGACTACTGTTGCCAGTTGTGTTTATGTATTTGTGGGTGTGGCCACTACTACATTTTTGGCTCCATGGACTAGAAGGTATATTAGATTTCCTGTTAATGCTATGGTAATAAGTAATAAAGCTGTGTTTAATGTTTTAACATGTTAAATCTTTTAGGGCGAAATAGAGTCACTTTTTCATTTTTCCGGGCTGGGTTTATTAGTTAATATTTGCAAGTGTGTAAAAGCCAGTATTAATTTTTATTTTAATTGTAAGAAAACACTAT
This sequence comes from Bagarius yarrelli, assembly GCA_005784505.1. NCBI lineage: Eukaryota > Metazoa > Chordata > Actinopteri > Siluriformes > Sisoridae > Bagarius > Bagarius yarrelli. Next base: position 1,139,802 of record VCAZ01000066.1, read on the forward strand.
TTTGTATGCAATCTATAAAATACTTTTCTCTGTAGGAATCTTTTTTATTTATGTACTGTATCTAAAGCACATATTAGCATCTAAACCTAGCTATGTGTGACACAATCATAAAAACATATCAAGGTGGAACCCAGGAATCTGTGTCACGCAGGGAACACGAAATTGGCCTGGTTCAAAGTGGACCGGCTGGAAGAACTTGAATACACACCCTCACAAACACACCAACCCAAGGGTGAGAACAACAAAGCTATGCATTTTGGCTGTTCCATGACTTAAAGAGAACCACTGCCCTTAAAGTGTGACTCTATCAACAGTGGAAAGTCTAAGAGGGTAAAACTGAGGATGCTGTGAGAAGATTTTGTGGGGGTTCATTTGGCACACATTTGAAGAGTGAAAAAGAAGACAAAGAGGAAGCTCGAGAGGTAAATAAAGAATAGTTGATATGGCTCAGCTCTTATTGTGTTCTCTGCTCTCTTTTTCTGTGACAGCAGTGTGATTGAAGATTTTAATTCTGGCTAATTCGGTTTCTTATAAGAAAAAATAAAAAAAGGGAAAAAAAAGAATAGCATCCACAAGGGCCTAAGAACAATCTAAGAAAAATAACGCACATAAAATTTTTAACTGTTCTCTGGAAGGTGAAGTGCACTGCTGTTGATTCTTTTCTATAGGCTTACTGATATACAGAGATATTTCAGGAAAAAAAAAGAAAATGTCTTTATTGTTCTACACCTGTAATGCTGTGTTGATAAAGAAGTTAAACCAGAGCTAAATTAACAAAGAGGTAAAATAGACTATGGAAAGATCATGTGTTAGGTAAAGATTATGTGTGTTATGCGATTTTATGGCACAAAAACACTCAAGGAGGTGACCCACCTCACTAAAGTACATTGCCTGTTTCAACTACCCGTGTAACATTTAGACGAAGATAGTCAGAGATGTGTAAAGCCAGTCAGCTATGTGGCTTATTGCCCTTGAAGGTTTTGGATGTCCTTTTGGGGGTTTGCCAAGAAGCATTGTATGACAGCAGTGTGCAGATAACAGTTCAATGATCCATACACTATCGACCAATTTCCATATCAGTTAATGACAATGAAAGGATAACCTCAGATAGTATAGCATAATTACTATTGATTGGTTATTTTTGCCCCAGAGTATGTTACTGCCCATCTTCTTTACTCTTTTCTCACAGACTCGAACCTGGACCCATGGAAGCCATGGAAGAGAATTATTTGAAAAATAGCCATCCTGATGTAATAACACGTCAGCACATGAGCAGTGTGGAAAAGGGTTACACTGAGACCAGGCAGACCAATTCGGGGCCAAACGGCTGCATGCGGTGCTGCATGAGCACCAAGAGGTGCGTGATGAGCCCGGAATGTGGCAGATGTCTCAGCATCGCTAATGTCATCGCCATGTGTGGCATGTGTATCCGCATGTGGACATGTAAGTTCAAACACAATCGCATTTCACATGATCACAGTGTCAGTTGTTGACAGTAACATCAAGTGCTGTAAATTTAAAACTTCAGCTAATTAAATGTCACTTTCATAAAAATCAGGATTTGACTTTTTGAATACATTGTGCCCCTTAACAAGGGAAGAAGCAATTACAATACGATGCAATCGAATCCTGTCAGCTAACTATTAAGAACGTTTTTGAGCTCTTTTGTATTGAGACAGATTCATCCTATTCATCCCCTTCACTAAGGATTCAGTGCTATCAGTCAAGAAATACACTACATTCAAAGCTATTAACCTGCATTTTCTTCATTCGCTGTCATGTTGCTATAAAAATATACCCAAATCTTAGCCTAGACGCTATCTGACTGCTTCACTGACTTCTCTTCAGGAGTCATTATCTTTCATTTTCATTGTCAATTCTGAAGTCGGTCATTCAGTCTGCATGTTTTTTAAAGGGCGTAATTTTCCTTTTTTTTTTTTTTTACAGAGATTTTTGATGCTCCCAAATCAAGAACATGTTGTCTCCTGTTGGCTGCCACCCTGAAATTAGAACAATCAGAGGCATCATGATTATGAAATCTCTATGGAACAACCTCTATAAAAACACACATTATAACACACCCTTACATTGAACTCCACCTGATTTTATAATGGCAAATGTTAATCATCTCTTTGACAACACGTACATCATTGTGTTATATTTGTAAATAAACAAACTATTAAATTGTTTTATAAAAGGGAAAAGAAGTAAATATTGTATCAATTTTAACAAATACAATCTTCAGATCTCTGTCTTCGCTTAGTTGCTCTAATGTGTAGCGGTGAGATGTGACCGAGTGCCTGCAGGTGAACAATTTGAAAAAAAAATAAGACCATGATTATAACACTTTAACACGTTATACTTCTGTGAAAACCTGGGGGTATAAGATACTTTCAGCTCAGAACAAAGCTTTAAATGGGAACTTTGGTAATGACATTCTGCTACGGATTATTCAGTGCCTCTCTATTTTTGTCATCTGCAACTAAAGTAATTAAATGAAAAGTCTAATGCTGCTGGAGGTCATGTTCACTGTCAGTTAGTTTTTCATTTTCTTTTTGTTGACAATTTTTTACGTTTAATTACCCTAAATCAGTTAAGTCATTTAATAATTTAAAGTGTCTTCCCCAACAATTATAACACTTTTCATTTGCATCTAAGTAATGAAGAACAGACACCTTTTTATATGCTTATCACATAACCTTACGGATTCTATTATCCTTCTAACTGATTAGACGTTAATATTAGTTCATGCAAACTGAAGAGCGCATGTCAGGTTTCCAAACTTTTTTTGGAATATGATTTGAGGTACATTTAATGGCATCTCTGACTTAATGCTTTCTGCTTTTTAAAATACAAAGCAACCTTGATACATATCTTATACTGTCTTATCTTATACAGTCTTTGCATTATGTTCTATACATACAAGCAAATCAGAATGATAAATGCATTCAGATGGAGTTCACATAGTCTTTTAATCGTATTTTAATCTGAGATCCTGAAGGACAAAGCAAGAAAGTTACCCAACACTGTTAAAATATTCTATTATCTAGAGCTGGGCTGCTTGGACCTTTTCCATAAGATTCTTATGGTATGGTTCCAGCTAATATCAATGAAATTCAAACATAATAAAACTGCCATTTTAATTTACGCCGCTGTGACGTCGTCATGTGACTATATTAAAACGGCAGTTTTATAATGTTCGAATTTCATTGATATTTCATTGATATACTATAAATGATGTTAAAATTAACTACAATGAACAATGTTTATTTTCTTAAAGCACTTTAAGCTATTTAAAGCACTTAAAAAGTGTTGCGTCGCCGCTATCCGCCACTTCCGTTTATGACAAGTGGTCTGAACTGAACTGAACTGAACTGAAACATACTACTTGACTTACATACTATATAGTATGCGATTTTGGACAGGGCCATGTGGCTGTTGATGAGTTGGTTAGGTGTTCAGAAACTTTTGGCTGGTTCTATATATCAAATCTGTAATATTGAAAAAAAAATATTATGTATTAAATCATTATTAATCTGTGACTTGATTGATTCATTGATACCTTTATGAATATCAGGTAAAAAATTAGATAAAGGTTGCACTGGATAAATAGTAGGCTGAGAGTGTTTCACATAACACCAATCTATCACAGGATATCTTGTGCACAAATTGACAGACATCACTGCCATCCCAGTGTCTCATGATAGCCTAAAAAGAAAAGAGAAGGCTTTTATGCCAATTTATTGGCATAATGATAACATAGTCACAATTTTGCTTGTTTTGACTTTTAAGATTCATTTATGTCATAAATGATGTCATCTGAATAATCAGTATGTCATGAAAGGTCCACTATTGCATGCAGTCATCCCAACCCCCTCTATTATTCTCTTACACTTCTCTTACTGGCTTTCAACTCCATTTTAAAGTGCCTATCATGAGCAACTGTCCATTTTCAATGGGCTGTAAGTTCTAAAGCTATCCTTCAATAAAAGCAAGGTAAAGTTGCTTCTGACCCTGTGCTCTAGACTTTCCGATAAGCGAAATACAATTGTTAGAGTGAAAGCTTTTCTTTTTTAGCTTTTGCATTTTCCATCATTTGACTCAGATAGCTGCCTCCTGACAGCACTTACCCTTTCCACTCACATCAACAAGGTGGCCGTCTGAAGCGATTTACTTTCCTTTTCTCTGCTAGGGTGAACTAAGGTTGGTTCTCTAATTTTTTTCTTCTTCAGGGAATCACAATTACTTTAATGAAAGAACTCGATACAAATTGCAGGCATTTTAGTGACTCACTGACTAATATCTCATTTCTAAGATTTGCAGTGAGGATGATATTGATCCTAATGTATTCTTTTTAGTGACTAGACTATAGACCTGATGTCCTAAGCTATTTAAATTCATGTCAGTTGCATTTACTGTAGGCTGCATTTAAAGTTTGTGTGATATGTTTGAAAAAAAAAAAATTGGGGTACATATTCCAACTCAAGGCATCTGTTGTTGTTTTTTCTATTTCCATAGAAATCTTTTTTAGGACAACATATTACATGGCATTCGATAACTGTAGGGCTTTACAATGCTGTTTGCTGTTTTTTTAGAAAGACATGGCAACCCAAAAAACTAAAGATTTTAGTGATACACTATATGACCTAGAGTTTGTGGACACCTTATCAGTGGGCACACACAGTATGTCTTTCCCAAACATTCGAAAAATATCTAGAATATCTACAGTCAAACCCAAAATTATTCATACAACTGGCAAATTCTGACTTAAAGTTACTTTTATTCAACCAGCAATTTTTTTTGGACCGGAAATGACACAGGCTTCTCCCAAAAGATAATAAGACGATGTACAAAAGGCATCATTGTGGAAAAAAAATATTTCTCAGCTTTTATTTACATTTGAACAAAAAAGTGGCATGACCAAAATTATTCATACCCTCTGCAAACTGTCAGAGTTTATGGAAAGTTCTATACCATTCCAAATAGTCCACGCTGTTCTAAAGCATCCTAATTACCCTGATTCATTGGGAAAAGCTGTTTTAATTAACTCAACAGGTGAAAAACAGAATCTCTCTGCTGTTGGTTTTAGTCAAAATTTGCCAGGGGTATGAATAATTTCGGACTTGACTGTATGTATGTTATAGCAGTAAATTATTTCTTCACTGGAACTAAGATATCTAAACACTGTTTCAGCACAACAATGGTATGTTATGGTTAAAGTGAAACAACTCGAGTGTCCTGACCTTAACACAACTGAACACCTTAAGAGGGAACTAAAATGCTGACTGCATCCCAGATCCTTAGCTGAACATTAGCTAAACTCACTCGTAGTTTTGTGTCTTCATGGGAAAATCTCCACAGCTTGACTTCACAATAGAGTAGAAAGAATTTGCAGACGATGTGAAAATTAAGCTAATACTTTCCAATATTTAGTGCCCTTTACTGCCCCCCATGCCCTAACCCACATCCTATGCACATGAGGTCATCCTGATGAAGCTGGGCTCTGCTGGTGGCAACATCTCAAGGCAGACAGATGTTTTATGTTTTAAAGGCTATCATTTAACCAGATACACATTTGTTATCCACAGCAGTTAACAGCATTATTAGAATAAAAAAAGAAAAAAATACTTTATTTGAGATCTAAGAATTAAAAAAACATAATGGGAGATTAGCATACATGTTTGTCAAATTTCATGCAAGTTTTCAGTGTGTAAGCAAATTAGTTAGAACCCTGAGTCTGTTGATTTGCTTATATTGACAGCCCGAAGATAATCCACATTTTATTAGTGTGATGTTCTCTTTGGCTGTGGTATTTATGTCTTGGGGAAAATTGTCAACTTTCCACTTAGCACACCTGTTTGTTTAGCTCCCACCCCCTAGACATTGTCTGAACGTTCCCTGCAGGGCACCACCACCCCATTGAGAATAGTTAATATAGTGTATCTGTTACCAATTATAAACTTGGCCTTCAGTTAAGAGATTTTGGATTCCTCTGTTTTTATTTGTAATTGGATATGTGCTTCACACACAGACCAGGTGAAGTTTGTGCACTTAACTGAACATAAATGTCATATGCACATCTCGCATTACATTCTGTTTCATCCCACACTTCCCCACATCCCTATCAGAAAAAAATTCAACCTAGATCTGTAAGGACATATCCTTCCTTTTTTTGTCAGTGTGTGTAAGAGAGAGAGAGCGAGAGGTTCTGCTTTGACCTGATGAACCTGTAATGCGATTGCACTGCCATCAGAGCATAGTGTGTGATGAGAGCTCATGCCTGACAGCTGCCCAGTGCTACTTTGTCACAGTAATTTGCTGCCATCAGAGGTGCTGAGCCAGAGAGCACCTGATTCATTGGCAGATAATTCAGACAGGGCAGCAGGGCTTAGTCGTAATCTCGCCCTCTGCTGCACATCACAATAGTCTCAGCTCAAAGGAAGAACAACTTTCACCACATGCAACACTACTACATTTATGACAGCTTGTGGCAGTTGTGCCATGAATGTGTGTGTGTGTATAGATGTGTCAATGATCTGACCCTCACATTTAGGAAAAACCCAAATTATTTTGCTGTTTTCTGCATAGTCAGAGTGTTTGCTTGCTTGCTCCAGGTGCAGTACTTACTCTTGGGAGAAGGCCTATCAGGATTGGTTGAAATTGACTTTTATTTTCATCTCTTCTAAGACAGTTCTGTATTGCCCAGCTACCTCGTCCGCCTCCCACTCGATTTCCGACTGACTGTGTGAAAATTGCAATAAAATATAAAATATGAGCTGTGGATAGAGACGGGGAAGCTGGAGGATAAGGATGAGAAACTGAGAAATTGATGAAAAAGAAGAAGATTGGTACATATAAAGAGGAAGACAGGAAGTGGAGGCCTGAAAGAGCTGACATGAAAGCAATATAAAGACTTCAAATATCAAGTTTCTACATTAAGGCAATAAGATCCTGAAAAAACAATGCTTGGGAAGTTCCTATAAATAGACTTCAAGACTCAACAATGGCATTAATATTAACAAGCTTTGATTGTTGTTATGTAGAAGTAAGTGGTATGTAAATGATTTCTGCAGCACAATACAGCAAGTCACCAGGCTACCAAAGACATAAGGGGCACAACACGATATCACTGTGTGCTTGTCAAAGCTCATCTTCTGAAAAAAGTCTACTGTTTCGATATATTTTGAAGCTGGAACTGCTTCTAACAGCCTAGATTCGATAAAGTCTATACAACAGACTTACAAACATAATGTGCCCTTAAAAAGTGCTTTAAAAGCTGATTGCATTTTTGGAAGATTCTGTCTTCAAGTGCAAAATACTGGTTGGAGATTATTGTAAGTAAATACCCCTTTCGATTTATCAAGCCGGATAGTAATTACTGCCTTTTGATCGTGTGCGCCATTTAAGCCTTTTAAAAAGTCTGTGTTATTTAGGGACATAGGGGATGGGTTATTCTGGTACTAGTTTTTTCTCAGAAGAAGCCACTGATGCCTGCAACTACAGCACGGTTGAAAATAGATTCATTGTATTTAGTTATTGACAATAGCTGTAGGTGAGTGAAGAACCCTTTTGTGCACAAACCTCCTGTCAAGCTATATTAATATGAGTTATTGAAATAAATATAACAAAAAAAGATAAACAGTCCCAAATCATGACAGACCCCTCCTCTACCATGCCTCACTTTCTGGCCTCGGGATGTGTTTTTCCAGAGCACTGTGGTTTTAGTTGCTGGAATGTCACAGTCAGGCTCTGTTGCTCTATTGCTCACAGTTTCGAGGTCACTTCTGCAGTGGGTTTAGAAACACATACAGCCCCGAATGACCTAGATGGACTTAATAAAATCACACATAGATTTTTCAACCGCACAGCCTACATGATGGTGCAATATTCAACATACATGGTGCAATACTCTTATATTGATCCAACAAAGCACAAGCAATCCTAAAACCTTGAAGAAACAGATTTACTCTTTTGAAAATGCAGTATAATGCAGTCTAATTACAAATACATTCATTACAATTACAGCACTTAGCAGTCGATTTTATCCAGAGCGACGTTACAGTACTTAATTAGCTATTTCAGATTTTTCCACTTTATTGTGTATAATTAAATTGTGGTACTTTAACTTTGAATTGTTTAAAATAAATAAAACAAATTTGCTGCATTTGTTTTTCACAAAAAGTACTGAAAAAAAATCTGTAAAATCATTTAGAAGATTCATAAGCCAATCACGGTCCTATCTAACGAAAAGGTCTGGCTTTGCAAATAATCATTTAAAAACTAACCGGTGCCACTGTGTGTCAATTTACGCTTAACAGTCCTTGTGATGATGATGACGACGATAAGCATCACTGGACGCATCTTTCAACGCAATTGAGTTTCAAATGCAGTATGAGTAAAAGAGTGAGAGAGAGATAGAGAGAGAGAAAGATTATAAAAGCATTTGTTGGTTGAATATATAATGTCGAGCTAATTGCTGTTTTTTAAATAGTTACATATTATTTTTCTTTAGTTCTTCTTTTACTGTCTGACACTTAAGTAGGGTTAGGGTTAAAACCCTTTAGATATCAATCATATTTATTCTGTGGCCGCTGAAAACTGTGAACTAAAATAGGCAACCAACAAAACACTTACATTAGTAACTTTAGCCTATAATTTTAAAAAATATCACAGGAAAAACAACCGAAATAAATGTTATAAATGTTAAACATTGTAAGGGACAAGTACAGTAAATAGTAATACACAAAGAACAAATTAGTGCATTTTCTGTTTATTCACTTTAGACAAACATGACTGCGTTTATGATATTTGAGTAATTTTGTATATATTTATGATCTGTTCAAGCAGAAGACAAAGTAATCGGAATTTGCACACTATAATTGGTTGCCCCTTTTTATCTGCAGCACAGAAGACCCCATAAATCTTGAATTGAATCATTTCCACATCTTCTCACAACTGAATGGTTTAAAATCACATTTTTGGTATCTGGCAGACACCTTTATCCAAAGCGACTTACATATAGCTTATTTATACTACTGAGCAATTAGGGGTTAAGGCCTTGATCAGGGGCCCTATGGTGGTAACTTGGGGGTGCTGGGAATCGATCCCACAATCTTTGGGTTAGTAGTCCAACACATTAACCACTGTGCTACTACTTCCCTATTTTACACACTGTAAAATAGTGTTACTTTGTAACACAGTGTTTGAATAGCTTTTTAGTGTAGTTATATATGTAGTAATATTTTTACTTAAGCAGAAATTTTTAGTACTCTTTCCACCAACGTTTGTTAAAAAAATCGAATGCCTTGATTTCCCTCAGATGTTTTAATCAGTATATTTATTTTTAGCATATTATTATTCATAATATATTATTACTCTCCTTTAATGACTGGTCATGGTTTAACGATTTACATTTTGTTTATGTACAAAGAACACAAGTTAGTAAGCTGGATTTTTAGCATCATCATATGACAAGGTTACTTAAGATCAAGTTAATATAAACGAATATGACAGTATTAGGAGCTGTCGATTAAGGACTCAAGAAGTATAATTACCCTAAATTATACAGCATAGACTAATCACTGCCCTGGTTTTAGAAAGTGATATCCGGCTTAGCCTGCTAATCAATTTAATCCAAGATTCTACATTCTACAAGCTATTTATGCACACACTGGTTAGGGATAATGATAGTGAATGAGGCTAAATTGCAGTGGAATGCAGGGGTTTTTAGTTTGTTTGTGTGTGTCCTCAAGAGTTTCACCAGAATGCATATCTGTGCTCAAGGACATGTCAGAAAATCTCTAATATATTTTTTCTCTTTCGGATTTTTTGTATTAGCTAATCTCTAAAAAATAATAGAATTAATAATATTAATTAATAATTAATAATATCTAAGTGGATTTTATCTCACTTTAAACAAACAGTAGTTATATATTTTACTATGTTTATGTTGATTTATATAATTGACTGAGACAGAGCTTTTAAACTATTGAGTATTTTTTCGCTTTACAAAAGCTTCTGAAATAGGCAGAAGTATGACATTTTTATTCATTTTATTCCTTTGTTGGTGAATTCTTTCTTTCACTAATATAATATGGCATCATGTGAACGTAATGAAAATCAGATTAAAATTGTTGATAAAGGTAAGTTAGGCACGTGGTAAGTGTAAGTAAGTGCTTATAATGAAATGATTTCTTTCTGCCATTACATCTGAGTCTGGTCATGACACATCCACCTATTCCTTCCTAATGTCACCTTGGTTACTACTGGGAGTTAACTAGTCAGGTAGCATTGCGGACATTTCTAGGAGGTTAGTTCATACAAAGCTTTGCTTGTCGTCAACACAAATGTATTCACTTAAAATTCAACTTAAAACCATCCAGCCAAATAATTTATACACATATTGTCTTGGATGTCCCTATTTGCTGTAGCATTTAGATTTCTCTTCTCTGGAACTGAGAGACCCAAGCACTCTTCTACACAAAGAACTTGACTGTCCTGCATAGAGCCCTGATATTTACCACGATAAACACCTCAGACTTCCACCAACATTAGTGCCTGATCTCTTGAAAACAATCTAGTGGAATGCATTTCTATAAGCATAGGGTTATTATAGGAGTAAAAGTAAGACTAAATCTGGAAGGTTTCAAAACACACATGAATGTGATGGTCAGATGTCCCAATACTATTGTCCATGTAGTGTTTTTCCAGGAGCATCGCCACTATTTCTGTATCCTGTTTCATCCCTTCATCAATAATAAAATATTGCATTTTCTCAATGCAGTCTGTCTTATTGTTTCAAACTACAGCATGCTTTTTTCTTCCCCTAACATAAGAATTATCTGGCTGTGCTTGGCATTTACTGCTTTCAACCACGTTTTTTTCTCTGAACAGACTGAAATGGGGTGGAGTGAAGAGGCTTTGGGGAGTGTTTATTCTTTTTTATACCCATGTAAAAACAAACAAGCACTACGGCCTGTGGCAATTTTTCAGCATGATAATTTACATATGTTGAGGTCGTGGCTTAAACAATTATGTTTTTAGTGGCTCCACACATGACTCCTCTATATGGCCAAATGTGTGAACAGCAGACCATAACAATGATATGTGCTTGAACATCCCATTCCAGAGTTGGTTTCTTCTGTCGCTGCTGTAACAGCCTCTAATCTTCTGGAAAGACTTTCCATTAAATTTAGTATCATGACTGTAGGGATTTGTGCCCATTCAACTGCAAGACTATTAGTTAGGTCAAATACTGAGCCCCTGGTGTGCCATTGGCATTTCAGTTCATCCCAAATGTGTTCCGTGGGAATGAGGCCAGGACTCTGTGCAGGACACTTCAGTTCTTTTACATTACCCGTAAAACGCTATGTCTTTATAATGCTGACTTTGTGCTTGGGAACGTTGTCATGCTGGAACACAATTTGGTTAGGTTTTATAGCTACAATAAAGATCAAACACTAATCATGCAAAGATATCGTGGATAATTGTCTACCTCCAACTGACCTTTTTGTGCGATTTAAGCCTTGATTTGTTCCTACACTAAAATCTATTATTTACACCGTCAGCTGATTATTGGCCGTTGAGATCAGTTTTTTCTTTAACATAAAACTTTACGAGTTTAGGTAAAGTATATCTAACTTTGTGTTGAGCCATTCCTGCTTTTGCTTCCTCTTCTGTCAGCTCGTTTTCTGATTGTGTATTGTTTTATTTTACATGATACATGATAATCCAGATTGTAAGCGTGTTTTTACTTGGGTTGTCACCCACACATCTGGATTTCCGATAAAAAATGTTCAACATGTTAAATATTTACAATTCGTGATCCAGGTGCCTCAGATGTTTTTCAGAGCAGATTCAGTTATTCTTAGCACACCTCACACCACAAAAAAAAATCTTTAGAACCACCAAGACGATTGGGACAATACCTAGGGTGAAGAGTGAAAGGGAGAAATCACCTCACATTCAGTTCAATCATCATGTGTTGTGAACCCAGCATTACCTGTAGTCTGACCTCTCGGGGACACCACCGCATCGTCAAAACAAGTGCAGTGAACAGTACAGCAAGAAAGAAACTTATTGCAGCATGTCAAGGGCAAATTTAACACTACATCCGTTGGTGTGTCTCAAAACCTTTTGATACCATCTGATACTATGAAAAAACAAGTATTCTATATTGCACTATCAAGTCTCTACTATCTTCTTGACTTAATAAGTGCTCTAAACATTGCTTACCTCAGTCTTTATTGGTTAATATCTAATTGCAGATTTTCTTACTATTCCCCTGCCTCACATTTTCCACTTTGTTCTAGTTTTTTTCTTGTTTTCTAAACTGGATTTAATAAAACCAGTAAATCTGCTCTTGTGTCCATCTGACTGCTTCATGACCCAGAATAATTTTTAACAGTTATAGCAAGAAGGGTGGTAATAGTTGAAAATTTGTCAAAAATATAATTTGTGGAATTTTATAGTAGGACTTATTGCATACTGAGTTACTGGCACATGGTGGTGTAATATATTTTAAAAGGAAGCCTGGGTCTGTAAAAGACGGGTCCTATCAATTGCATTGATGGCATTAACTCCACATATGCTCAGTAGACACCTTTGACTGCCTGCCAAAGCACACTTAATAAATCACTGCTACAGAGAAGTTAGATATAGAAAGCGTGTATATGTCAGATTTACATAATCTTTTTCTTTGCATAATTATTAACATTTACAGCATTTGACAGATGCTAATTTTTTCAATGCACCTTATATTTGTCTCAAGGACCTTGCAACATTCCAAACAGTACTCCAACAGCCTAATCACTGGTACCGCCAGGCACTTTCAGGGTCAGATCGCAGATTGTGTTATCCATGATTTGGCACCCCTGAAAGAAAGAGGGTTAAGGCCTTACTAAAGTGTGCAACACTGGCAATTTGGTTTCCTGTAACCCTAACCCTTCTCATCAGTAACCAGGGATCTCATTCATAAACATGTAAATGTCTTTATTTGTCACATTCTACAGCACAGTGAAATTTGTTTCTTCGCATTCCCCATCTTAGAAAGTTGGGGTTTGTGATTTTCTAAACACAATCTTGATTGGAAAATGTATGCACCTGTAAGTAAACTTTGAGCCATGTGTACGCAGATTCTGGAGATAAGGTAAATTGTTGACACAGATGGTAAGGTGGTGAACTGAAGTCGGATTGTAGAGAGTAAATGTATATAGAGAATATAACGATTATAACTATCGGTGCCTTACAAACAATTAATGTCACTTCATATCATATGTTACGTCCATGTCATAATGCAGATTAAATGCAGCTGTGTCATTTGCACTTTTACTGAGTGATAATTATTTTATTAACACATGCCTTTGAAATCCAACTTCCATTTTAAATTAAAATTTATTTAAAATATATCATTAGCACTTTCCCACCATCACTCACAGAAGAACAGTAGGAGTAGACCTGACAGGATGGGCGCAGAGGATAACATCAAATACCCAATACCTTACATTTATTGTACTTAGATAGATGTTATTTACATCCACCAAAATGCGAAGTACTATAGAAGCGTTTGAAGCTTTATATATAAAAACTGTACATTGTCGGACCTCTTAGAATGCTCTAATTCTGCGTTCATTGCTTTACCGCTATGTATTTAAAAGCTATTCCTTCGCAAGTTTTCCTGAAGCGTAGCTGACTTAACTATAGTGTTTTGTCCCAATAACACAGTTGACAGAACTTGCACTGCTTCTTTTTAGCTGCTGTGGCCACCAAATAATGTTGGTTTTTGGGCCCCCACATCCTTTAGAGGTGTATCTCAGTGTCTGAGAAAGTACGTGTCTTTCCTACCTGTTGCTATTATTCAATGTAACAGATTAGCGTTCATAAGGTCCTTTGCATTGACTATTTATGGTTAAATAGGTAATGAATGGGCCTGTAAAGGAGGAATATGAGCCGGATTCATGTACTGTCACGAGTCCTAGGGTGAGTTTTGATGCAAATGCAGTGTCTTGAAGACAAACAATTAATTAACATTGAAAGCTAAGAACAACAAATCTAACATAACTGGAACATGAACATGAACTTGAATCATGACCGTGACAAGTGACAAAGACAAACTGCAACACAAGAGTATAAATATAAAACTCAATGGGGGGTTTTAGCTAAACAAAAAAAACCCCCACACTCAGTCCTGGAGGGCCAGTCCTGCAAAGTTTAGCTCCAACTTGCCTCAACACACCTACTCGTAAGTTTCAAGTATACCTAGCAAGACCTTGATTAGTTGGTTCAGGTGTGTTTGATTAGGGTTGGAGCTAAAATCTGACACCAACCCCCTAGGACCAAGTTTGGACACCCCTGACATAAACAATGGCCTGGTGGGGAAAGTCCTGAGACATACACACACTAGCAGGTGATCTTTGATTTATAAATAAAACATTGCTTATAGATGAGGGTGCGGAAATTTTTGATGTGTGCTATTTTTTGCTTTCATGAACACCTACGCTTTTAGTAGGAATACTGCGCACAGTTTTATAATTGAGACATCAGAGCCTTAACCGATAAGTCATGCTACCTACCTTAAAGTTTGTCTCCTTCAAAGATCTCATTAACATAACATCTTTGCATTCAGAATTTTAGATTTATTGCACACATCAGGTCTTTGAACATGCTTTTAAGCTGTGTACAAGTGTATATTCGAGTTTAAATTAGGTATGAAATAGGATGACAGAAAAAAAAACCCTTTCAGCTTCAATTCAAGTTATTTTAAACTAAATCAGATGAAAAAGTGTGGAAATTGCAGTACTTTATACACAAGGCCTTAAAAAACAAAGATAAATTTTAGGTTTTTTTCTTCGCCGAAAATCCTTACCCTATATTTTATGACTGCCAGAAGTCTGGAATACAAAGACACCGGTAAGTCTTTGTTACATATACATTACCGCACAGTGAGATTCTTTTCTTTGGATACCCTAGTTAAGAAAGTGCAGGGTAAGAATCTAGGGTCAGTTATCATCCGTGTTTCTGGACCGTGTTTCTATATTTATGAATTTATTTATTTTTACTTTTTTTTTTTCCCCCTCTGATACAACATAATATTTGTCTCATCTGTCCACAGGATGCAGTTTCCCAACTTTATGGGCTATGCAGATTTTTTTTGGCAACCTCTAATCTTGTTTGTATGATTTTGAGGTTTACAATCGTACAATCTTTTACTCTGGTGAAGTGGCTTCTATCTGACTTGGGCTTCTCTTAAATGTTGTCACAGACTAGGCTCAACTGTTGTGAAGGGGTTTTTTCTTCACCAGGCAAAAACTTACTGTCATTTATCACTGGGTTTGTTCACTGTTGTTTTGCTTGCCTCCCTGGCGCTGATCGTTGTTTGGACTTTAAACCGAGAGTTAACAGCAACAGTTTCCTGAAGCCACGAACGTGACACACATTAGAAATAAATGTAGAGGATTTTTTTTGCTTGCTTGTCATTGGAAATGATAAAAAAAAACAATGCGTACACAGTAATGAAAAATCCGAGAAGCTAATAATCCATTTACTTTTGATTCCTTTTAAAAGGGCAGCTCGTGTACTGTATGCATGGCCCTGTAATTCCTATATAATTCATCTGATTTAAATGTAAATGCTACCAAATTAACATACAGTAAAAACATTATTTATGCTTTACCACTGTGGCAGAAAGACAAAATAAAAACATCAACTTAAAATTCTGGACCCGAATCTATATTCGCTGGTAGTTATGAGGAAATATTATTTGTATTATAAATATTTAACTCGCAAATGCACCTAAATTTATTTTTGCACCTAAATATATTACTTTTTATATAATTTATTCAAAAATGCTCTAAATGTATTAGTACTATTAAGGTTTGTTTAATCGTGTGATGTAAGCCAGTATGGAAGCTATTTTCTGAGCATAACAAAACATTCATAACTCACTTGCTGGTTTGCATTCCTACATATAAATAAATTAAATGTAGACATTAAATGTGTTATATTGCCCATGTTGACTTGTGGATTATCTTGTTTAGTTGTTTTGTATCTTTTCAGACAGATGTAAAAAACCTTTATTTGCTCTAAATCACCTTGCTATCAGCCATACAGCTGATAGATCTTCTCCCAAGAGACATATCTCAAAGGCAAGGAAGTGCAGCAGCATATTTTATAATCAAGATAAAATCAACAACTAAAAATAAAGAACAAGAATCAACGGAGAGGAAAACACCCTAATAGTGTGCCGAAGTGATTGGTTTTCAATGGGCTGCATTAATAATGCAAAGGCAGACATCTCATTAGACTGTGTTTAAAGGAAATCAGATCCTGGCCTTGCTCCAGACCCATTAACTCATCTAGTCTGGCTGAAGCTTCTCTGATAATGGACTAATATTTACTGTTTAATAGGAGTTAAAATACAGGTCCAGCCAGACGGTGATGGTAGCTGATGAAAAAAAGGCTGTATTTTTTTTTCTTCATTAGTAAGTAGACAGTAATTAATTTGCACTAATGTATGAAATGCATCCTGCCTTATTCATTACATGGAAATTAAGTCTATGTCAAAGTCATGACATATGCTGAGATGGTGGAATGAAGCTGAACTTGTCGCAAAGCAAAGTAAACCCTCATGCCTGGTGCTAAGAAACTCTATTTGTACGTCTGTTTCCAACAGCCCTGCAGGCATGGTGATAAAGAGGTATGCGCACAGGCAGGGGTTGTTGACCTTAGGATGTAAGTTAATTGGGTCACATCAGTAATTTCACTGTCTGAATATTTGACTCAAAAAAATTCTTGTGTTTATAATTGTATCATGCTCCAAATCAGGCAGTGTGAATTGAAAGCATAGGCAGAGCTGATTATTCAAAGCAACCCGCAAAAATCTATTTAGACCGACTCACATAGCTTGTCTAATGTGGTACCTGACAGAAGAAATAATGCCCCTGAAAATTACATATCGATCACGCATCACCAGGATTTTGATCACTAGCTAGCTGTCTAATGCCGCTTGTAATGTCAACTTCATCCCAGGAATAAAGCACATGATGTATTTCAACTGTCAGAAATCCTTGAAAGGTTTAAATGTACTCATAATGAGATTTGTCTTTATTTCCCAGATCTTGCTTGGTTTTTATCGATTTGCTTTGAATCCCAGAGATATACACAGCAAGAACATCCACAAAGAAATTAAGCTAATAAAATAAAATTAAGTGCTAGCAAATAGAAAAAAATACAAATAAAGAATCGGGTCATTATCTGTTCAGACTGTCTGGAGCACAAAAAACACCACACAGACACGTAGGATGTGTAAAGCCACTCAAGTATGGTGTGAGGAATTGTGCTTTCTGGTTTAGATGCAATCAGGAGATATAGCTGAGGGTTCATACTACGGCCAGCAAAGCGGATCCAAAATTAAGCCGAACTGTTGCTCTAGGGAAATCTTATCTACACTGCTCTCCACTTCACCAAACCACATAGTGCTCTGTGGCACAGACCGAGCTGCCCGCTTGCAGTGATGAACGAGTGTGTTGACCCTCTGATAATTGCTCACTCAGGGGCAGAGAGGGGTCCATTAATCAAAATGAAAGCTTTGCTCCAGGCCGCTGCCTGACATGGCATGGTTCAAACTCACCACACCAACCACAGGCAAAACGAGAGAAAGCCAAGGATGCCTGAGGAAGTTTGGGAGATGGTTGCTGTCATTGTGGTGTTGTATTAGCCCTGGTGAATTAAGACTACTTTCCTGCCACAGGGCTTGAAAACCCTCCTTCTTTGTGACGACACAAACACAACAACTACAGCTTCTTTACTATAACTCTATTAGGACTGGGAGCTGGGATTAAGTGGGAAGTCTGGGTTTTATATGCATTAAAACAGACCTCTAATGTGCGCTAATTAACTTCTTTCAAAAACAACATTGTGATACAGTTTGCTGTAAAAAAACAAACAAGCAATATAGATGCTGTCTTGTCTCATTTATTCAACTGAGCAGTTAAGGGCCTTGCACAGGGGGCCCAGCAGTATGGGGGGTGCTGGGAATTGAACCAACAACTTTCCAGGCAGCAAGCCAACACCTTAACGACTAAGCTGCCACTGTTACAGTATGTCCAGCAGTCAGAACTATTGCCTCTGCAATGTCTTGGCTCATAGAATTTAGAGCCTTTTTAAGTTTCAGTTTGTCAGCACAGGAAATGCAGCCAGCAAACGTTAGCTTGTTGGCAAAGAAACTAGTATTAGGCTGAGCAGAGCAGAGAGAAAGAGGCTGTTCTTTTGCAAAATCCTCTTTTGCTCTTGCATTTATTCTATGTTTTTGCTTGTCCAATAAAATCCAATGTTCAACAGTCCATGGAGGTGCTCATTTTTCATGTCAACTAGAATCTAATCTCATTTGGTTGTCAGACTTTAGCTTCATTCTGCAGACATAATGGTACAAGACAACAGAGATATAATGGGATTTTTAATTAGATTTATAAACCTTAAAAAAATATTCAGTAACTTGCATAATTTGTGTGTATATGTATGAAACATACATGCATGGCAGAAAGAAGTATTATCTTACAGTTCTGTATTTATACATTTCTACATTTTAGTAGATCCAGTCAACCTCTCGAGTTTGCAGCTTAAATTTTTATATTATTTTGTTTGTTTTTTTAGTCTGTAATTTGCAACCGGCTCTGCTTAAAAAAACTTCAGAATAAGATTAAAACTTAAAATCAAACTTTTAGATTGCTCAAATGCAGACCATTAATTTATGTTTCTTTCGTTGGCATTAAGATGGATAGATGGACCATTGGGTTGCACACTATTGCATGGTGATATTCAGGTAGTGGGGTGATGGTGGTAGCAGGCCCTACTAATTTATTCTGCTGAAATTGGCTTACCTAGAACAGTACATTCAAACCCTTCGGTTCTGTGGGGACATACTCTCCTGTGCACAGATTCAGTAGTTTCATTGAGTTTCTTGATGTCAGAGCTGCGCACTAAAGTGCTTCGAGGCTATCACATCATCTGCTGGATGACTAGGGAGGGGCAGTGACATTGGTGGGGAAGACGAGAATTCAGACTCATCCTCCTGCTGTCACATTGGGCTGCACCGGCAGTGGTAATGACACAGAGGGAACATGACATTCCTGCAATTGCTATGGCGAGGGACACGCTGAGCATGCTTGCTTTATGCTGTCACTCCCTCAAGCCAACCAGTGTCTTTGGAAGCACACAAGATTTCTTTTCGAGTGCATTTTCTTCAATCTTTCTCTGCCCTCTACCTGACATAACCAGAAAAAGGAATAAAACAGAAGGCAAACAGATAAAGAAGCCCTCTGAGAGGGGGAGCAGAAAAACGATTTTTCATTCTCCCTTCGGAATCACAATAGTGGTTGCAGGCAGTTCTCTCTGTGCTATTTTGCATTCAAGCCTACCTTTCTCTGGCCCCTGTTGCAGCACCCGAAGCCAAAAAAACCCTTATTAAACAGAAGTTTAATCATATTGAGAGACAACAATCAGTCACAAACACACACACACACTCTTACATGATTAAATGGCAACAATCAGGGCCGGCCCTAGCCTTTAGGGGGCCTTAAGCTGAATTTTATTTGGTGGCCCATCCGTGTCGCCAATATGACTAATTATTGTAGATAAGCAATTATTTACTCACAATAAATCGATTTATAATTGTATTTTTGTAGCTGTGTTGCCTACATCACAACAATGTTTTTACCACTCTACGATTTTCAATTGTAACATTAGCCACCTGCAGGTGTGCTCAGTTTTTACCCAGCAAACAGTACAGACTAGTTTAGTTTATACTAATTTCCTTAACTTATTTTTATCTTGCTGTTTTTACTCTCTTTCTCTGTTTTCTTCTTTTTTCTTTTCTCTGCACCAGGAGGATGTGTCTTTTTTTTGCGGCATTAATGAGTTTTGCTTACTTCTTTAATCAACTTTAATAACATAAACTTTAATCAGTCACACTCTGGCTGTGCATACATCCTGCATCCTGTTAACATATTATTAAGGTTTTGTTTTTATATAGTCCACTGACATACAGTAATATATTTTTAAAAAAAAAGCTGTCATATCAGATACTCTTTGGGGCCCCCTGGTGGCCATAGGAGCCCTAAGTAGCCACTTAGTTTGCTTATGCCATGGGTTGGCTCTGGTAACAATTTTTTACAACTGTCCACCATCCATATTTGAATAAGCAAGAATTTTGGACCACTAGAATCACAACGGCATCTGTGCAGAACTCATAAAGGATTTTGCGGGTCAGAGGAGAGCACTTAAACCTTGTTAAGCCCTTTGCAGGATGATGTATTGGTGCATAAGACTCCTGATGCAGCCCTTGTCTTATTGTGTCATTGACTAACGGCCACCTGACTCGAGCTCAGCACAGAGCCAGTGAGGAGGATTAGTCAGGAAGAGTGATGTCACATTCAAGGTGAAAACCAACTTCTTGGCTCACTTTCATTCATCTCCTCCTTAGGGTCTCACGTCAGAGCACCGCTCAATACAAACACACAGCTGCTATACAAACGTTGTCCTGCTGTGACCATCGGCAGTCACAGAGCTGGCCCGTTACTAGCTAAATGTTTCCACATTTACAGTAATGTCCTGTACATACCCTTACGGATATATCACAACTACCTGGAAGAAAATCCAGTCTGATTAGGAAGTGCAGGCCTAGAGTGATGTGGAGCCCTAGGCGAGATAATAAGAATTGGGCCCACTTGTATAAAAACAGTAAAGAGAAAGAAAAAAAGTTTAAACTATTTATTCCCATAGAGAATGGAAAATAATAAATAATAAATGTACCACTGTATTGCCTGTTGGAGGAGCCGGCACTGAGATTAAGAATAGCTTTCTGTTCTTAATTCAACTTGTAACTATCCAATTTACAGCAAGTACAGTTTATATAAATGCATAAGACTGTCATAATGTCCACATACTTTTGGCTGTGTGATAATGCACTTATAAAATTGTATGGATATATTATATTTATACAAAATCACAAATTGTATTATACAAAGGCTTCTATAATATCAGGCTCAGCCTAAAATCTGAATAGCAAGCCCTTTAGACCTGGAGATATATCCATTATTCCTCCAGACCCAACCAATTATTTCTCCACAATGCCGTGTGAAGCTGATGATTCAGCATGAACACGAATGTCTTTATGAAAATGCATTTATACTCGGTATACAATGAATAAGCTATAGAAGAGGTGTACATATTAAGTGCTCATATAACCAGCAGTGCATAAGAAGCCATGTTGTTATCTTATTCCACCATGGCCGAGCTGCTGAGGCCTTTCTTCCTCCTACAGCAAACAGAAATTGATTACCATCTTTCCTGAATGCAGAGCTCCGTTTGCTAAACATAAATGTAAAATTTAAAGAGTTGCATCTAAGTTCCGAAATTCCCGACTGCACTAATTCATTCTTATATCCGTCAGAACAAATTTTCCCAACCTGCAATGCTGATATGTCTTAGATCAAATAGGTGACTTCATAATCGAGGCTCTTAATGCAATTTCAAAATACATTTTTTACCATTAAATCTAAAAACAAACCTTAAATGTAAACATTTAAAAAATATTGAAGCCCAACCCAGACATGTTTTAGCACAGAATTAACAATAATACATCAATTATCTGTAATAGCGTCATAACGAAATTAGGACATAGGACATTTGGGAAATGATTTACTTTTAAACAATAAAAAGACTTCCCTACTTACTTTAACACAATAAAAATGAAAAATAAAAAGGTTGTACTTTATGTAAGGACATCTATCTAAATTTATAACGCTCTAGAACTCACATTAAATAAATTAAAGAAGATTTTTCTTTTCCCCTTGATCTTTAGAAAATGATGCCACATCCTGTTGAACATGCCATGTTTAATATTTTAAATATTTTATCTGGAGAGAGATAGATTTTTAACAGGATGTTTTTTATGATCTTTAATAGCTGGCTTATTAAAAAGAATGTTTTAATCATGACATGACCCTGACCAATCATGCCAATTTAGCTATGCTAATTAGTTTTACACTCTCATGTGAAATATAATGCTAATAATATATTGCAGTGGGTATATTTCAATGTAATGTTTCCAATTCTTAATAATATTTCGGTTATATATATATTATATATATATATTTAGGATAATAGTATCCGATTAGCTTGCATAAATAAACTACTGAGTGACTTCACACTTAGTAATTACAGCAGCGCTAATTCTCACAAAGTGTTTCCAGTCTGAAGATTTAATACATCAATATAAATACAGGGTTGTGTTTTTTTAACCAGTTATGGTCTTAAGAGACAAGTTTGTAATGTGTTAACCAGTAACAATATTCACCATTAGCAAGCGTTAGGCTTTTGTGTATGTAAATCTCTTTTATATTAGAGCCATTATAAGAAACTGCCCTGTGTAAACCTGTTTCACATCATTAACTCCTAAAGGACAAGAATGTAACTTTTTAGTGTTTAATGACTGAATGTTTCATCCATTAAATTCATATCTATATTGTTAAAATACATGAATGAATTGATTAATACAGCATTATATTAGCGTACAATTTAGGGCAGAAAAATTAATGTTACTTTTATTCTTTATTTATTTATAAGAATAAAGAAGAAGAAACGGTGTCCTTTTAACCCATTTCAGTCAAGTAAAAAAGGAGAATAAATAGGCAACCTTTAGGTCAACTTTAGTATGCACCAATAGCAGAATGACATTGTTTAAGTAGCAACATTAAAAGAGGAGATGGGGAGGAGGTGGGCTGTAAAGCAGCATGCTGAGGAAAGCAGAGCAAGCAGATGAGCTGTGTTTAAGTAAGACGGCCTGTTGGAGATTTGGCAATCTAGTGCTTGATTAATATTAGCAAACCATTTCACTCATATTACATAAACCAAAGTTTAGAAAGGTCGAAACAAATAAGGAGTCGAGTTAAAGTTTAAGAAGCTTTATTGTCATTTTAACCATATATAGCAGCTGCAGTACACAATGAAATGAAACGTTTCTCCAGGACCCCCTGGTGCTACACAAAACAACAATCATAATCATAATTAATGTCAAAATATGCTTTTTGCTATGCTAATGCATACAAAAGAATTTATTAAATATTACAGAACATCAATATTAAATATAAATTGGGCAAAATATCTAACTCAAAAATTGTCATTATTTTATCATAATTTAATACATTTAATTTGATCTAATTCTTATTATGTACATAATGTTATGTTTTATTTCAGTTATCATTTCTCTGCATTCTAGAATTTCTCTAAATTATTTTTTTAAATGGGTTTTCCTGAAGAAAAATCCTAAAATGAGTTCCTTTATGATATCTTTATGTCTAACTGTATTAATATAATAGTTGTACATTATTATCTTTAAAATTACACCACAGAAAAACAGCAGCATGTAGGATTTAAAGCCATCCAGTCCAAATAGATGGCATCAGACATCTGGTTCCTAGGCGCTAAACATAGTTCATTGTTAAACCATTTATACTTATTGCTGACCAGATTTAATGTTCAGTGGCATACAGTTGTGATGGCAAACCAGTGTATTGGCGTACACAGACTAAAATCAGTTTGCAGTCTTCATCTTTCTAAAGACTGCTATAATTTAAGTGCACAAAAGACATCACTCACTTCATGAACAGAGAAAGAAAAGTCAGAGACTGAGACTAGCAACCTACCAAGGTCAAGAGTTTTGCAGCACACTCAGATGAGAAGGTGTTAAACTTTACCACTGGTATTGAAGTCATTTCTCAAGGCTACATTATTTTCTTAGATTGAGTTCACTTTAAAAAGTGAATCAATTAGGTTTTCTAAATGCTAATAATAATGTTTCGTTAACTTATTTTGTTTAAAAAATAAATAAAAACTTGCCACTGACATGGTATAAAATAGTAGCTAAAATCGTTATACAAGAAGCAGCAATAAATGGAAACATCTAATAAAACATTGATCAGAAACACACAATGTTTTTAATTGAAACATTTAATGCCAATAGCATTAAATAGCATTAGCAATATGTTTTGCTGGTAATTTAAGTTTAAATACAGCTAAGAATATTTAACTAATAAAACAACAGAACAACTTTTTTTCATGATGCATGTTTTTGCTGCCAGCTTTCTCTTGTTAGCACACATATCATTTTGACAACCTTATACCACTGCTATCATTAATATATTTAGCATCATATAAAACAGAGTTTGATACTGTTGGTAAGAAGTAAAAAAACGATGCTAAACACATAAATCAAAGTTGTCAACATGAAAAGAGCAATTGATAAAATGTCATTTAATGACTAACAAAACTGCTGTAGCTGCATGCATGTTTACTTTTAAGAACTACTGTTAAGAACTAGTGCCTGGTTTTCCAACTTGTAGATATACGAAATGGACAAAAGTATTGGGACACCCGACCATCACATTAATATGTATATTTTTAAGCATGTTCTAGAGGTAATCTCATCTTTACCTCTATGATAACCCACAGGCGTCTAAAAAAGCCTTTTCATAAGATTTTGGAGTGTAGCTGTGGGGATTTGATACCAAATACCAAAGGTGTTTAGTGGGGTTATAGTCAGGGCTTGGTGCTGGATACTTGAGTTCTTTTATACCAGCTTTGACAAAACAGTAGAACAGTGTTTACAACCTACACTTGTAGGTTATTATTAAGAGAAGGAAGGTCCGTTACCTAACATACATGGAGTACCGTTGGTATCTTTCTATGTTAGACCCATTAGGTAAGGAGGCGGTGGCTACACTGTCTATTTTTGCTTCGGTAGATAGTGTAGTTAACAACGCTCTTAAGCCTAAATTTAGCTTTGGTTTATTTCTATTAGGTTAAACGATAGGGAAAGAGTCAGCGGGTGTTTTGGTTTTGAGTATTTCTTTTTGTTTTATTCCCACATTGTGCCCCACCACCACCACCACCACAACTAGCTGTGCCTGTTGCTGTGTGGTACAAGTTGTAAATAGTCGATCTGTAAATATTTGCTTCCCAGCGGGGTTTGATTCCCAGCACCACCTAGCCACCACCCTTGGGCCCTAAGCAAGGCCCCTAACCCCTAATTGCTCAGTTGTATAAATGCGATAAATGTAAGTTGCGTTTGCCAAATGCTGTAAATGTAAATGTGAATGCATATAGAGACATCCATAGAGACACCCAACTACAGCATATAGAAACATCCATAGAGAAACCCAACTACAGCATATAGAAACATCCATAGAGAAACCCAACTACAGCATATAGAGACATCCATAGAGAAACCCAACTACAGCATATAGAAACATCCATAGAGAAACCCAATTACAGCATATAGAAACATCCATAGGGAAACCCAATTACAGCATCTAGAAACATCCATAGAAACATTAAAGAGAAACCCAATTACAGCATATAGAAACATCCATAGAGAAACCCAATACAGCATATAGAAACATACAGCATAGAAACATAGAGAAAACCCATAGAGAATCCATAGAAACAATCCATAGAAACCCAATTACAGCATATAGAGACATCCATAGAGAAACCCAATACAGCATAGAGACATCATAGAGAAACCCAATAAGAGACATCCATAGAGAAAACCCAATTGCAGCATATAGAAACATCCATAGAGAAACCCAACTACAGCATATAGAAACATCCATAGAGACACCCAATTACAGCATATAGAGACATCCATAGAGAAACCCAACTACAGCATATAGAGACATCCATAGAGACACCCAACTACAGCATATAAAGATCTATAGAACACCCAATTACAGCATATAGAGACATCCATAGAGACACCCAACTACAGCATATAGAGACATCCATAGAGACACCCAACTACAGCATATAGAGACATCCATAGAGACACCCAATTACAGCATATAGAGACATCCATAGAGAAACCCAACTACAGCATATAGAAACATCCATAGAGAAACCCAACTACAGCATAAAGAACCATCCATAGAGAAACCCCAACTATGGCATATAGAAACATCCATAGAGAAACCCAACTACAGCATATAGAAACATCCATAGAGACACCCAACTACCGTATATAGAGGCATTGATAGAGACACCCAATTACAGCATATAGAGACATCCATAAAGTCACCCAACTACAGCATATGTAGACATCTATAGACACACAAAACTACAGCATATAGAGATATCCATAGAGACACCTAACTACAGCATATTGAGACATCCATAGTGACACCCAACTGGAGCATATAGAGACATCCACAGACATTCCCAACTGCAGCATATAGAGACACTTCTTCTTACTTTTTCTTTATCTGTTTTCACAATGCCTTGTTTAGATCACTTGATTAATGCTTTCATATAAATGTGCAAATACAGCATTATATAGCTGATTATTGAACTGACCTCAATGACACACAATGATTACAGTCTAATTTACCTTTCCGCTTCTCTTTGCACCCTCCTTCCAATTTTGTTATGTAGCTGTTAATACTTCTCATCATGTTGCCTGCAAATCATAATGGAAAATTGACCAAGATATGCATATTGAAAAGATTTTCCTTTATTGCCCTCTGTGTGGGGGCAGTACATAATAGTAGATTATCACTAGGACAGTACTGCTCCAAGATCCTATTTCACTCCATTAGGCTTTGACGATCATTTTTTCTTTGTGGATGCATGCAGAATCGACTACAATGGAAAGATGGTCATGTAGGTGAAGCAGATCAAAAATAAAAATCTGAAACAGTACTCAATGACATTGTCATGTTAGGACATAGTTTGTTTTGTTGTACAATTAAACAACATTTATTGTTTTGTCTCTCAAATCTGCACTGTAAAAATGACTGTCTATTTTTAAAAGTAACTTATTTAATGAGATTGCTTGTAATGAATGTATAGACTTTTCATTTGACCTGTAAATAGCAAATTAAACACACAAGAGTGATTCTGAATTTCTATCCGCTATCAACTTTACATGTAAAAAAAATGACACAGAGAGATACATTTGCAGCATTTGGTAGACACTTTTATCCAGAGCAACTTACATTCATTTTCATTACACAATAGAGCAAGTGGTGGTTAAGGGCCTTGCTTAAGGGGCACAAAAGTGGTGACTTGGTGATACTGGGAATCTTTTGGTTATCAGTAAAACACATTAACCACTGAGCCACCACATCAGACACCACAATATGCAAACCCAGCCATAATTCCATGGTTCAAAGTCACTGGGATTCTAATAATTCATGATATCAATCTGCGACATCACTTTCTGATCACTTTATTTAAAATACTATATGTAGAACACTGTATCTGCAGAAAATATTTGGTGAAATATTATATGTGCAATAATATACAGTATAAGTGCAATAAAACATGTGCAATAATATACACTTTATGGCAATGTGCAATACTATAGGAACACTGTATGGGTACACTGCATCTGCAGTAGAGGTGCAATAATATATGTGCAATAATTTATGTCACTTATATTTATTTGTAAAAGATATTGTATATTTATCATCTGTTGTTATGTTATATATTTGTTTCTGTGTCTTTTATAAACACCAGAAAGTGGACAATAAAGGAATTCATTCCATCAATTCTTATGCTTACCCATGTTTTCTCTTTTCAACACCGCAGCTATAAGAACTGACTGATCACTTGTTGACACTTCTTGAGAAGTGCCACTGTATCCAATGCATCTTGTTCACTTCACCAGTCTGTGATTCCATAGTTACGAATAAAAGGTATCACAACACAAGTGGATTATTTTTATTTGCTCTCTTGCACAAAATGCAGCCAAAATAAAGCGTATAGCAAAGTCTCAGACTTGTTCTTTGCCTACGGAACTGACTGCAAATGAAGCCAGTGAAGTATATGAGCCCCTAAGTGGCTGAGAGAGCATAATGGGAACATTCTGAATCAAAGTCTAACTACCAAATGAAGTTAGGAATCACTGTAACGGATTTGATGGATCAGGAAGTTTTAAAGTCCATTTAAAGGATTATCTGTAATTACATAAGTTAGGGTTTAGTAAAAGTAACTGATTACACTGAATTTATATTTAATTGCGTGCAGTAATAACTCACTGATGAACTTACTGATGATGCTGAATCACAATGTGTTCCTAACAGCGAAAAAAACTAAGTGGTGCTTAGATAAGTATAATAAGTTTGTTGGGATTGTTGTACATCATTGTGAGCGCTTGAGTGCTTACTTGAACATACGATAAGCCTTATTTTCTGCTGTGCTACAGACTTTCTTGACATTTTAAGACAGTAGTGGTTTATTCCAGTAGAAAACTGTCTGTTTAATTAACCAACTTATTTTCAGCCCATTGATTTACATTGTTAGCCAATTTAATTATACAATTCATTGCATTTTAAATACCTATAGTCTACTTGAGATTCAGGAATCAGGTGGCAGCTGAATAATATGTGCTGGTTCTGTAAACAGCCACGGCTGCTGCTGAACCATGAAAACTAAATCTGCTGCTAATATCTATTTCTATTTCCTTACTGTTCTCAAAAGTTGCCCTGTGCAAAACCCTGTTTGACTGGTCTGGGCATTATGAAATTTTAACTGTAGGTAAATTACAGTGATACTATCTAGTTGCACCTGCAGAATGGCAAAAGAGCGCTGTGTAACTACAGTCAAATAAATTAAATATTAAAAGTTCATTGTAAACAGGGCCGGCCCTAGGCGAGATTGTAGATTTTCACCCTCTATTCAACCCTCCCCCATTCACTTTCTCTCACACACACACACACAAACACACACACACACACACACATACTCATACACCCCTTACCACAAAGAAAATCCCCATGATGAACCTTGAATCTTGTCCAACCTCGTCACTTCCAAACCTCAACATCATAGTTGGTCTCACCACTTTCTCACACCTTCCCCTATATTTTAGCTGATATTCTCCTTTCACACAATCACTCCTCACACATTTTTCCACCTATTCCAACCTGCCTTTACTCGCTTCTTTACCTCTTTTGGATTAGATTAGATTAGATTCAACTTTATTGTCATTGTGCAAGGTACATAGCCAATGAAATGCAGTTAGCATCTAACCAGAAGTGCATAAGTGGCTTATTTACAATAAATATCAGTGTAATAAATAGGGTATGGGGTTGATAGTTACAGAGGTGGGGGTAAATAATGTACAGAGGTATATGGATAGAGTATAGAGGTGTAACAATAGATAGTTATAGATTGTGCAAAGATGCATAATGATAAGGTAGTGCAAAGTACAGAAGTGGCAGTGCAGTAGTAATTAAAATACTGTATATCAGCTGTTCAG
Source organism: Bagarius yarrelli (assembly GCA_005784505.1). Lineage (NCBI taxonomy): Eukaryota > Metazoa > Chordata > Actinopteri > Siluriformes > Sisoridae > Bagarius > Bagarius yarrelli. Next base: position 1,169,113 of record VCAZ01000066.1, read on the forward strand.
TGCAGAAACAGCCACATGAAAGAAGCTGTTTTTCAGTCTGTTTGTGCGGCTCTGAGGCATCGGTAGTGTCTGCCTGATGGGAGAAGAGTGAACAGTCCGTGGTTGGGGTGAGAGGGATCTTTGATTATGCCTCTCGCCCTTTGCAGACAGCGTTTTTTGTGTATGTTGTCCAGGGTGGGTAGCTGAGTGCCGATGATTCGTTGGGCGGTTTTCACCACCCTCTGAAGGGCTGTGCGGTCTGAAGCAGTGCAGCTGCTGTACCATACTGAGATGCAGTTTGTGAGGATGCTCTCGATGGTACTGCAGTAAAAGTTCTCCAGTATCCTGTTGCTGAGGTGGGACTTTTTAAGTCTCCTCAGAAAATATAGGCGCTGTTGTGTGCCTTTTTGACCAGGAAAAAAGAGTTCAGAGACCAGCTGAGATCCTCAGAGATGTGGATTCCTAGGAACTTGAAGCTAGGTACACGCTCAACAGCCGCTCCGTTGATGTGTATTGGAGGATGAGTGTGATTGCTAGCTTGTCTGAAATCCACAATGACCTTCTTTGTCTTCTTAGTGTTGAGTTCCTGGTTATTGTCCTCACACCATACTGCTAGGTGCTGGATCTCCTCCCTGTAGGCCGTCTCATCGTTACCTCTGATCAGGCCTACTACCGTGGTGTCATCTGTGAACTTGACAATGCTGTTTGACGCATAGACAGGCACGCAATCATAGGTGAAAAGGGAGTACAGGAGAGGGGACAAAACACAACCCTGGGGAACCCCGGTGCTGATGGTGATATTGGAGGAGGTGATGTTATTCAATCGAACAGACTGTGATCTGTTCGTAAGGAAGTCCGGGGTCCAATTGCAAAGGTGTGTGCTGATGCCGAGCTGTTTCAGCTTCAAGGTTAGCTTAGAAGGGCTAACCATATTAAAAGCTGAACTAAAATCGACAAACAGCATCGTGGCATAAGTGTCGGGGTTGTCCAAATGAGTCAGGGTAGAATGTAGTACTGTGGAAATGGCATCTTCAGTTGACCTATTTGGACGATAGACAAATTGGTGAGGGTCCAGGTTGGGTGGCAGACAGGCTTTAAGGTGGCTGAGGACCAGTCTTTCAAAGAACTTTGCGATAACTGGGGCGAGTGCGACTGGACGAAAGTCACCCAGTTCTTTTGCAGCAGAGTGCTTCGGGACTGGTACAATGGTAGCAGACTTGAAGCAGGTGGGGACGATTTCCTGGGCCAAGGACAGATTGAAGATGTTCGTGAAGACCTCAGCCAACTGCTGCGTGCATGCTCTGAGTACGCGTCCAGGGATGCCATCAGGGCCAGCTGCCTTCCTACCATTCACCCTTCCCAGGGTAGCACACACTTCAGAGATGGAGAGCGAGAGTGGCTGCTCACCTGGTGACAGCTCTGTTTTGAGCATAGGCTCTATATTCCCTTTTCAAAGCGAGCATATAAGTGGTTAAGCTCGTCGGGGAGTGAGGCAGAGCTGGTTGGAGGTGTTCTGTTGGGTGGTTTGCGGTCAGTAATAGCCTGTATTCCCTGCCACATGCGTGGGGGTTCAGCAGAGATGAAGTGCTCCTCGATCTGCTGTTTGTATTCGTGTTTGGCTTTGAAGATTCCCCTCCTCAGATCGGCTCTGGTGACATTGTAGGCCTCCCGGTCTCCAGACCTGAAGGCGGTGTTGCGTGCTTTGAGCAGGAGACGGACCTCACGGTTCATCCAGGGCTTCTGATTGGGGAACACTTTGATGTTCTTATTTGTAGTCACCAAATCCACACACACAAATTTACACACTCCCCTTTACTCTTGAATGTCGACCCCAAGTACTTCCTTACTCCTGTACCTTCTTTACCTCTTCACACTGTAATCTCACTGTTTCACTTCCCTCTCTTTCATTCAAACACATGTACTCTGTCTTGCTACGGCTATATTTTATTCCTCCTCTCTACAGCGCAAACCTCTAATTCTCCAGGTTTTCCTTCACCTGCTCTCTGCTCTCACTACAGAACACAATGTCATCTGCAAACATCATTGTCCAAGGAGATTTCTGTCTGACCTCGTCTGTCACCCGATCCATTACCAGAGCAAACAAGAAGGGGCTCGGAGCTGATCTCTGATGCAGTCCCACCTCCACTTTGAACTCCTCTGTCTGACCTACTGCACACCTCACCACTGTTCTGCTCTTCTCATACATATCCTGCACCACCCTGACATACTTCTCTGCTATTCCTGACTTCCTCATACAATACCACAGCTCTTCTCTTTGTACCCTGTCATATGCTTTCTCCAGGTCTAAAAAAACACAATGCAGGCCCCTACGGCCATCTCTGACCATCAGTATTCTCAGAGAAAGATTGCATTTGTATTGCTGTTTCTGGGAATAAAGCTGCTCACAAATACCTGATACCCTCCTTAACCTAGCTTCCACTACTCTTTCTCATACCTTCATTGTATGACTTATCAATTTTATTCCTCTGTAGTTGTTGCAATTCTTCGCATTACCCTTATTCTTAAAGATAGGCACCAGCACACTCCTCCTCCATTCCTCAGGCATCTTTTCATCCTGTTAAACAATTTTGTAAGAAATTCCACTGGTGCCTCTTCTAAACATTTTAACATCTCCACCAGTAGTACATCAGGACCAACCTCTTCTCCTCTTTTCATCCTCTACAAAGCCATCCTAACTTCATATTTACCAATCTTTGAACTCCCTGCTCCACGTTGTATCACTCTTCTACCCTTTTTCCCTCTCATTTTCCCTTATTCATCAACACTTCAAAGTACTCCTTTTATCTTCTCTGTACACTCTCCTCACCTGTCCTTAATAACCCACACCTTCTGCACATACTTTCCATCTCGATCCCTCTGCTTTGCTAACCTGTACAAGTCCTTCTCTCCTTCTCTAGTGTCTAACCTAATGTACAACTCATCATATGCCTTTTCCTCCTCACTCTGTGCTGTAAATCCTAGTATGTCTGTCTACTTTCCTCAGACGTTTCCATGTCCCACTTCTTCTTGGCTAACCTTTTCCTCTGTATACTATCCTGAACTTCTTCATTCCACCTTCTTTCATATGACACACCAGGCACCTTTGTTCCTGTCTTTCTGATCACTTTTACTGACTGCCCAGACCCTGTTTCAACTCCTGTCTAAATTCTTCACAGTATTCTTTCTTTTTCATTTTTTTCTCTACCCTTGATCTCTTCTTCTTCAAGACCAACATCTTCATCCTACACACCACCATCCTATGCTGTCTGTCTACACTCTCTCCCACCACAACTTTACAGTCACTAATTTCTTTCAGATCGCTTCGTCTCCATAAGATGTAATCTACCTGTGTGCTCCCTTCTGCGCTCTTATAAATCACTATATGCTCCTCTCTTTTCTAGAAAAAGTATTTACCACAGCCATTTCCATCCTCTTAGAAAAGTCTACTATCATCTGTCCTTCACTGTTCCTTTCCCTGACTCCAAACCTGCCCAACATTTCCTCATCACCGCTGTTCCCCTCACCAACATGTTAGTTAAAGTCTGCGCCTATCACTACTCTCTCTTCTCTGGAAATACTCACAATTACCTTATCTAACTCACTCCAGAACCTTTCTTACTCTTCTAACTTACAACCTACTTGTGGGGCATAACCACATAACAACATTTATCATCAGCCCTTTAATTTTCTAACTTCAGACTCATCACCCTGCCTGACAGTCTGTTTACCTCCAGAACATTCTTCACAAACTTCTCCTTCAGAATCACCCCTACCCCATCTCTCCTCCTATCCACACCATGATAAAACAACTTAAATGTCAATCCACTACTAGGAGCCTTGCTAACCTTCCACCTGGTCTCCTGTACACACAACATATCTATCTTCCTTCTCTCCATTATATCAACCAGCTCTCTACCATTCCCTGTAATTGTCCCAACATTCAGCCTTCTTTTTTCTCAGTCCTACACGCTTGCCTTTCCTCTTTTCTTTCTTAACGCGTCCTTCTCCTCTCCTACTTTGACCAACAGTAGCTAAATTTCCGACCGGCAGCCTGTAGGTTAACGGCTCCGGTGGCAGTCGTTGTTAACCCGTGCCTGGAACGATCTGATATAAAATTACAACTGATGAGTTGCTTATTTAGATTTGGCAATGTTTTACGCCGAAAACCCTTTCTGATACAACCCTTTCAATTTTTTCAGGCTTGGGACTGGCACAGAGGTCACTGGCTTGTAACTTCGCTGGCTAAATTTGTACTAAACTCTAATATATTTTCTAAATTACAGACAAGTCTCAAAACACGTCTGAATATCTTTGTAGAAAAGTCATTAATTTATTTTGTTAACTGCCAAAAATATTTCGGCTTAAGATATGGGTGTAGGATCGCACTTCCAAGAAACAAACAAACAAACAAACAAACTTCTGGGGCCCCACCCAGTCATTTTGTGTCCTAGGCAACTGCCTATATCACCTATACCACGGGATAGCTCTGATTGTAACCAGTGGCAGACACAATTTATCAATAAGAATTTAGAAATGTATGAGTTCTACTGCCAGCACTTTAAAGATAAGACAGCTGTTTGAAAAATCAGGGGTTTAATTCCCAGCATCACCAATCTGCCACTTCCACTCCCCTTAACCCTCAACTGCTTAGCTGTACAAATGAGGGCCAATGTAGGAAAGATAGGGGCCATGGCATTCACCGGAGCTGTGATTTGCATCTATTCTATCTTGAATGAAATGTCAGAAGAAGTGCAATGATTGTTTTAAGCAATAGAAGGATTTTATATTATCTACATTGTTCATTTCCCTGTTTTCCGTACATACCTTTTGCATTCTTTCACTATTACTGCAAATAAAACTGACAGCACTCCGGATAAATTTACTGACTTGAAAATGCCATTTCGCTTTCAGATAGCAATCAGAAAGCAGTTGAAATAAACATGACATTAAAGTAGACCTTCGGAACGCACACGCCAGTCTGTTCTCTAGCTTGTCTCTTTTTCAATTTTTCCATTTAACGAAGCATAAAACAAAATGTATCTCAATTGTCAGTCTTGCTCTTACTAAAGTTTTTTTTTAAATCCAAGATATATATTAAAGTATTTATTGCCCATTGGTTGCTTCTTTAGAAACAGGCTTTGTTTGGCTCTCTTTTCATCACATTACAAGATCAATACAACAGCAGCACGGCTATCACCATAAAACCACTGTTCGCAATAACTGGATTGGTTCCGCAGGCCTATGTTTGGCCATTGAAGTTGCTACCATAATCTCATTTGTTGCAATCATATAAATTTCGAGCTACTGAGTCGGTACAGCTAGAGGGAAATAAAAGAAAGTCAAGGTAGATTCCTGATATTACCATCATCTGTTGCGGCTATTCAGCTTGCAGGACTTCTCATTTACGACACAGGGCCATTACATAGTTTAACAGCCCATTGCACTGAAACATTGCGACTACTGTAGGATCTTTAAAATTGCTGACAATACACACATACAAACACACCCAGTGCACTTATATGATTCACTTATCCAGCATTTTGAATGTATATAAATGGTTCAGGATGATGATTGCATATTTTGCTCACACAGTGCTTTGTATACCAACCCAGGATTTTTAATCTTCCCTTTGTGAAAGGAACCTGAAGTGACACTCATGCTGTTTCTAACAGAAACTGATTATATTGTTAAAAGGGGACAAAATACTTGATCGATAGTTGTATGACGCATTCTGTACTCAGCAGTCGGAAAGAAAGGAGGAAGGTAATTAATTCAACAGCTCAGAGAAGAAACAAGCTGGGAACAGACTCTGAAGGAAAGTCAAACATTTGCTTGGTGGATTTTACAGTTATATGGCACGTTCGCCAAGTAATTACGACTAGAAAGAGGCCTGGCTGTGGCACAACAGAAATAGCAAGGTGATGAGGTACAATTAAAATAGACTCTTTCAAGTTTGCAGAGATTAGTCCCAATATCATTTGGGTTAATTCACAAGTAATTAAAAAAAATAGAACAAGCTGACAGTGCTACTTAAAAAATGAGTCCAATCTGAGGTCCATGTAGACATAGGTACAGTTTATAAATGAGCTAATAAAGCAGAGGACCATAGCTTGGTTTTAACAAAGCGTGCTGATACAGAGAGGCTAGACAAGGATGCTACAACAGGGTTTATTCTTTAATACAACTTTGGGGAACAGAGTTGACTTGACTTTAAGTTTAACTACAGCATCATACTTTCTGCTCAAAAAAAAACCAAAAAAAGAAAGACTCTTTCTTTTAGCACAAGATACACGTTGATCAGTCATGGTGACTTTTGTGAAAATGCCAATGATTCGGAGACAATGCAATCCAGAGAAGAGTAAAAAGGCAAAAAAATTCTGTACCTACATTTCAAACTAATCAACTATTCAAGTGTAAATAGTTTTGATTGAACAAAAAAACTAACTACAAGTTTGTTATTTGCATGACTGGCTAGTTCATTAAGCAACTGCTTAAATGAAAAAAAAAAAATCCACTATGAAGTATACAGGGTTGGGCAGCCTGGTGGGGAGCAATATTATTATTACTTATTGGGTAGCACTGTTAGCACATAAATCCCAGGTTGGTATCCCGGCAGGGGTCTTTCTGTGTGAAGTTGCATGTGCATGTTCTTCCTGTGCTTGTGTTGAATTACTCTGGATACTCCGGTTACCTTCCACAATCCAAGAACATCTATGTTCTAAATTGCCCATAGGAAATGTGATTGTATGGTTGTTTGTATATATGTGACCCCGGAATGGACTGGTGACTTGTCCAGGGTGTACCCCTGCCTTTCATCCAATGACAGCTGGGATAGACTCCAGCAGATCCCCATGACCCTTAGAAATAATAAATGGATAGATGGTTGGTATGCAGGGTCGAAAGTTTGTGAGATTTCATCTTATGTTGTTTTGCAATTATAATGTGTACATATAAGCAGTTTATCGATATATGGAGGGGTACACTTATAAAACTGTATCTAGAATTGTGGCTTATTTGGTATTTAAAACACATTATCTAGGCATAGACTACATTGCAATGTGTTGTTCAAATTGCTATGTGAATATGAGGTAAAAAGGATAATGAGGTAATGATGCAATATGGATATGATGTAATTTGCAGTTGCTCTAAATTGGCAGGTCGACAGTCTCATTGCGAATGTCAACATTCATCAGCAGAAGATAAAAGTAACGTGTGTTTGATAGAACATGAAACTCTCCATCCACTTCCCAGTGATTAAATTTGGGGACATTTGGGGAGTGATTTTCTTGATTAGTTTGACTGCTGTAGCCTAATTAACTACACTGAAAAACATGATAGCCCCATTAAAATATGGTAAATTATTTCATTTCATTTCATTTCTAGTGGCAGGTTTTTGCATATCAAATATAAAATGGTTATGAGTTTTTTTACAGTCCATTGTCAGGAAACCTACACTAATAGTTAAAAATAATGGCATGATGCTTGTTTATGAATTAAACCTAGTGAAAGAAATTTAATTAATATGTTATAGGAAAATTAAAAACAATAAAACATTTTTTTAATTTAAAGAACAATCAGTTGTTTTGATTATTTGCCTGAAATGGCATGATTTATTACATGTTATTCCTTAAAGAATCTAAGAAATGTAAGTACCTTGTGTAGCCAAGATTTTTTTATATTGCACACTATATGGTAAAAAAAAATGTGAACCATTTTTAACAGTTTTACCTAAACTTATGCCAAAATTAATAGCACACAATGGTCTATAATGTCTTTGTATGTTTGTATACATCATTCTTTTACTGGAACTAAAGGGTTCAAACACTAATGCATCATGACATTGCCCCTGTGCGGAAAGCAAGGTCTGTGTAGACGTAATGTGTTATGGTTAGTGTTAAAAAACTTGAGTGTTGAATGTTAAATGTTTTAGGGATGAACTGAAACACCAACTGCACCTCAAACCTCCTCGTCTAACATTAAAACTTAATCATGATATTGTGACTAAATGAGCAAATCTTCACAGATGAACAGTTCCTGCAGTGTGGAGGATATTATGGCATGCAGAGTGAGCCAAAATGTGAAATAGGATGGATGGTCATGTGTGCTGAAAATTTTTTGATTGCAAAAATAAACTGTAGATTTTAATGACATGTGACTGCAGTGACAGTTATATTACTTTTACTTCAATACATTGGATGTTGTTCTTTTGTTTCTATTAAATGTTAACAATCAAAATGTAGTTTTCATCATGTTACATATATTGAGATTGCGAGTCTCAGGCAAGGCTACCACTGTCTGATGTACATACATGAATCCCACTCATTTTTTTTAAAGCACGCTCAGTTCGGGGAAAAAATAGGACCTATTGACTTTTTTTTCTTTTTTTTAGACGCATTTTATGTAGTAGATTGTAAAATGTAACTCACTCCTTAAGTAGACTTATCATGCCATACTTAATTACTCGGGTTAACTTTAAACATTAATACTTTACTCCTACTTGAGTCTTTATTTGTATAAGTAGTTTTACTCGTAAATTATCTATTCTACCCACCTCTGACTACAATGTATAAAACATCTCATTGGTATTGATAATTCTTGGTTTTCTATGGTGGTTTATCTTTAAATACACTATATGACTTTATTTCACCAGAACTAAAAGACCCACTGTTTTGCCAAGATGCAAAATTACACACAGAGCCCTGATTTCACCCTCACTGAACACCTTTGGGATGAACTGGAACAGTGATCCTCTCATCCAACACTAGTGCCTGATAAGTAATTAACTAATACTACAGTAAAAACACTCTAAAATCTGTTGGAAATCACTTTTCGTAGTGTGGAGGTTATTATAGAATAGGAGTAGGACTGAACCGGGTGCTTGGAAAAACTCAAATAAATGTGATGTTGAGGGGTTTCACTGCTTTTGTCTGCAAAGTATATTATAATCAAGCCTCCGTTTGAATAAAAAAAAGTTAAAATAAAGATTTTATCACTTAGTATATGTATATAAATATAATTGATCCAAATGAGTGAGCTTTCTCTTTCCGAAGCTTATGTGACTGAGGAATGCGGTCTGTTTAATAAATATACACGTTCTACAGAAGGTGTGCGGTGAGTCAAGGACAAGGACACTCTAGGAATTCACCGACTGATATTAGAAATTCAGTAGGATTGTGTCGACATTATTACTGAGATGACTGATGTCCTTGAAAGCAGACCAAGCTGATGACCTCATCTCTGCCACTCTCTGCCACATACAATTCCTTCGCAGCAGTTTAGTAATGAAAAATGAGCATATACATTCGAAAAAAACTTATGCTGAGGTACGTGTTTTTGAATGTGCAGTAATAAGGACAAAGTCAGTTTTTCACTGATGTAATGAATAAATTATAATCATTCAAATATTTCTTAGTAGGTTTGGGATATAGTAAGTGCAAAACAACTTAGAAGATAAACTACAGTAAATTACTCTTGATAAAATTTTAATATTTTATATCTAGTGTCCGAAATGCGTTAATTATTGAATATTTTTTTCTAAAGTTTGGTTTATAAACAAAATTTTAGTGTAGTTGAAGTAAACTGTAACTCAGGAATAGTTTAAGCCTAGACGTTTGAACTGCTTTTTTTATCCAGCAGATGTCAACCTTGAACAATCTTGCCCATGGGGTCACCACCTATAATCAAGCTTATGTCCTTCCTAGGCCTTCTTGGTGACCTTTGTACTACAAGAAATGAGTGTGTGTAAATCTACCATGAGTCATGGCAAACCTGATTTCCACTAGTGCAAAATAAGCTTATGAAGAAAAACTGGGTCATGCGTTGATTTTCCCACTCTGTTGGTTGTAATTTCGTATTATTAGCTTTTGTTTACTTGCACTCAAATCTCATTACGTTGGCTCCAGATGCCTGAGAATTCTTTCATTTCCAAGCTCATCTGTCACTCAGCATGACTGTATTCAGAACCTGCAGGAGATTTTAGCTTCATTCTGGAGGTGGGCAGACATCCCTACTTCCACTGGATTATTAATTATTAATCGCACAACTCTTGTGCTTAATGATAGCTGTAATGTCGATGCACTATGGCATCTGAAATGCTGTATTTTTTTTTGTAAATACTTAATTGCGCAGAATCAAAGCGCTTGATGTATTGCAAGCCATGATGCTCAATGTCACACCACTGTCATTTCTTGTAATTATAGCAGCATGTGAGTCTGGGGGAATTATATAATTGTGAAGAGGTTCTTTCTTCCAAAACAAAGCAGTCGATACATATATAATATGTAGACGCTGACATGAGAGAAAAATAGATCAGAAGCAGAAATTGAATATTGTTACGTCTATACAGGCATTATAAAATTGACGGTAATTTCTCCAGAATTATTGAACATCATACCAGACAAAAACACCAATCAGTGTGTGAGAAACGTAAGACGAGAATGAGTTTAAGGAAAGGTAAGATAGGCTTCCTTTATCGAGGTCAAATTAACGTGAAATAACATGATCAGTGTCCGGTTCATTTTGTATGAAGGTCAGTTGATTTATTTATACACACTCTGTTCTTTGCTAACATTCCTAAAGGCAGCATTTCACTCTCACTAGCAATGAGCACACCGTGTCTGTGAGACAGCCGATGGGATGGATTCTGATATGGCCTAATACCATGATCCGCTGAGACTCGACGTGACCTGGATACAATAAATTGGTCTTTTGCGTTACAGTCTTTAAGACCTGCAGTGTATTTTGAATATGCCAGACTGCATGGCTATGCTCCACATTTCAAAAATCTGATTTTATGAACTCCAAACTTGAAAATGTCTAAAGTTATCTTCATATAAGGATGGTAAATGTACTACTCCAGAGTGCAGGCTAATATTGCATTTTGTTAAATTTATTCCTTTTACGTAGTTGACACATAAAATAACTAAATTATATAAAACTCATAGTAATACAAATTTTTACAAATATTCCTTATTGACCAATAGTAAAAAAAAAACCCTAATAGGACAACATACACTAAATTGTCAAAAGTTTGTGGTCACCTGACCATCAGATTTATATGAGGTTTCTCTCCAAAATGTTGTTAGAAACACAGAGTTGTCCACAATGTTTTTGTATGTGGTAGCATTACATTATTCCTTCACTGGAACTAAGAGACTCCAACACTGTTCCAGCATGACAAAGTCCTTGATCTCCATTAAGATGGGATATGCGAAAAATGCATTTCATTGGCTCTGTACATGTACCCTGCACAATGACAATGAATTGAATATACTTATACTTATACTTAAGACATGGTGTGTTATGACTGGATAGCACTTTAAAACTTGACTGTTTTGCACAAAGCCCTGATCTTAACACCACTTGCACCTTTGAACTAGAACAACCGACTGCACCCCAGACATCCTTACCTGATGTTAGTGTCTAATCTCACTAATACTATTGAATCTGAATGAACCCGAATCTCACATTCAAGCTACAAATTGTAGTGGGATTTTAATAGAATAGTGGACCTCAATTTAACAGCAAAATGGAAATTAAATCCGGAATAAGATGTTTAAAAACACATATGATTCTGATGGTCACGTGACCACAAACTTTTGCCAATATAGTGTATTTATTTATTTATTCATTCATATTTAGAAGCTGCTTCAAACTAGCCAGTCATGGGGGACTGAAAATACTAAAAATATAAATACCAGGTACACACTGGATAGCACTCTAAACACACACACGCACTACAAAAGTACACCTTGCATTCAGGTTATTGTGTGCTATCCGTCAAATAGACAAACTACACGTTAAAAACAATCTCTGCAAAAACAAGAAGAAGGAGAAGACGCGAGAAATAAGTAGCAAGTAAGGCTCTGCTTGTTGCGCATGCGCTGTAGAATCAGCCACGGGACATGCGCGCCGACCAAGCAAACGGTTTTGAGCCAAGTTCCCTGATCGCCGTGTCTTTAGCACGCGCGCTGAAGAATCATGTGATAACGGATTTAACTCGAGTCGACAACTGCTCGTGTGTATAATGTTAAAAAAAAACTTAAGAGAAAATAAGTTTAGGCAGCTTTTTCCACTGCTTTAATACTCTTTTAATACACTTTCCCGTGTTATTGGTTTAAATTCGTTGTAAAGAGGGAGTATTGGTTGGATCAGGATGGCGACCGCTCGACAGGACTACGTCGCCCCGTGGTGGACTTACTGGCTTCATAACTTCCCACACCTTAATTTCCATTTCCGAACAGTTGATAGTGCCTTTAAACCCGGGGAGCTAAACTACCAGCAGGTCAGTTTAATATTTCTCTACATTAGACCAGAACGAAATGTGAGAGTTTTGCGTAGAATAAAGCGCGCTCTGGTTTCTGCGTGTCTCCGGAGACGATCCTGTCTCAGTAACTGGGCTTTCAGGTCAAAGCGACGAGTTTCAACTTTTTTTTTCAAAACATAAAAATAGCTTCACGTGTGTTTTTGCTATTTCTGCCAAAAAAAAAAAAAAAAAAAAAAAAAAAAACAACAAACAAAAAAAAAAAAAAAAAAAAAAAAAGAAAAAAAGAGGCAAAAATAAGCTTCACGTGTGTTTTTGATCTTCCAAAAAAAAAAAAAGAAAAAAAAAAAAAAAAAGAGCAAAGAGGAAAAAAAAAAAAAAAAAAAAAAAAAAAAAAAAAAAAAAAAAAAAAAAAAAAAAAAAAAAAAAAAAAAAAAAAAGAGCAACCACGTGTTTCCCCTTTACTGTGTGTTATTATTTTAATGTTATATATAAAAAAACACAATGAAAACAGCTCCAGTGTTTACTAAAACATCCATCACATTCATTCATATTCCTAAAGGAATTCTTCAAACAGTTTTATGTTGCATTGGATTGCATTTTGTGGTAATTATACCTAATTAAGATATACACGCCTGCATTTGCATAATTAAAAAAAACAAATGTCTACATTTGTTATAAAGTTTATGTTAAAGTCTGTTTTTTCTGTAAAAACACAGGAAAGTTTAAATATAATTAGTTTTTCTTGATCAACCAACAACAAATACATTCATTTCTCAGTAAAAAAAAAAAAAATTCCAATACAACAATTTGAATGCATTGAATGGAAACAAAAGGGTTATTTTATAAATTCAGATCATATATAAGGTTTGCTTTTTTAAACTTAACTATCTCTAAACAGGTTTTAATATACTTATTTCATAAACATGTCATTATTTTAGTTAGTGAAGTTGATAATATTTATAAATGCATGTATATCATAAAGACATGAATTGTAATGGTGATTGTAAATGTAAAGAATAAAGTTAACCTTAATATTAAGGATATTAATGATAAAAGATCTAAGATGTGGTGATTTTAAGTGGGCGGAGCTTTAAGGCTTGCTTCAGGATAATGCAGTGGACATACAAAAAACAAACAGTCAGCTTGGTTGAATTTTTTTAATAAATATTATAGCTGTAGTTTATAAAAAAATTTGTGTCCAACATGTTTTAAAAAAGAGACTGATCCCAGAGCAGTAACTTACTTTGAGCATTTGGTAACTTCAGGCCGTGCTTCTGTTTATATGTGAATAAATATTGACTCATCTCAAGTGTCTGGGACATAACGGAAATGAGGAAGGCGTTCTTAGTAACTTACCATTAGTGTACCAAAACAAGAACCCTGCAACACTACATCACAGGTCAGAACCCCTAGCAGCTGACAAAGTTAGTTGAGTTGGTGCTATGGCGGCATGGGTATCTTGTGGAACCATTATTACATACATAACATGAGACGTTCCCTGAGGGAACGAGACGCTGAGTCACTGCTATATATCCAGCGTCTCTTCCCATGCTGAATGCGAGCATTACTTCCTGGTCCATGACGTCACCCATGCGTGGCATAATGATTTTTGATTCGACAGATTTTATTTATAAAAAGGTTATAAAGGAGCGTTACTAAAGAAAGCGTTTTCTTTACATTCCCATCCCCTCAGTTCCCTAACCAGAGATTTCCTAAATTTAATTTCCGACCTATAAATTTCCTCCTAAATAAATTTTCCCTGTTTTAGTTTTGGCTTAAAGTATCAGTAATCTTTTAGATAAGTGTAGTAATAGACTGTTCTTTTTCTTTTTTTCATATTGCAATATATATCACAGAAAAAAAAACTAAATAATGCAATGTCCGTTTTGAAATTCTGAGTTATTTTTCTTATCTTTGTTTTTTCTTTTCGTTTGTGTGGGTGGGTGGTTTTTGTCTGCTGTTGTGGAAGTGGTAGCTGACTGGTTAAGGTCTCGGACTGCTGATCGAAAGGTTTTGTTCGTTCAAATCCCAGAACCACCCAGCTGCCTCTGCTGGGCCCCTGAGCAAGACCCTTAACCCACAAAAACTGACAAATAGAGTAAATGTAAGTCGATAGTGGCGCCAGTCAAGTGTAAGAAATGTAAATGTAATGCTGTTTTCAATATGTGGTCATTAAACCCCATTTCTCTCTCTCACCTGAGCTTGAGAGTTGCTGATTCTTGTATGTAATCATGTCAGTGCAGTGAAGTAGACACATGAAGGAAAAAAAAAAAAAAAAACTGGAAGTGCAGTTAACTTTGTCTGGGAGCTGAAAAGTGCTTCCATATCCAAAACTTGTACTTATGTTTGTGACAAACCACTTTTGTCAATCAGATATTTTTATTTTGATATATTTCTTTATTTTTTTATATCAATCCTTCCATTGTCTATACCTGCTTATTTCCTGCCATGGGGTACAACCTGGACAGGTCGCCAGCCCATCGCAGAACCCACATACAGATAAATAACCACACACACACACTCACACTCAATCCTATTAGAATCACCAGTCAATCTAAACATACATGTGTTTTGGCCTGTGGGAGGAAACCGGAGTACCCGGAGTAAACCCACACCCCCAGCACAGGGAAAGGAAAACATGCAAACTCCACTGCAGGGGTGAGACCAACCTGGAACCTTTTTGCTGCTGAGTGAGAAAAAAACTGCTAACCACTAAGTGCTAAGTCACAATGCTGCCCCAAAAAAAAACAAAGGGACATTTTTAAAAATTATTCTATAGTAAAATTATTTTAGCCTTGATCAGATTAATCTTAAAACAGTGTAAATTGAATAACCTTTTTGCTCAATTTATTCATATTAATTACCAACATAAGTAACTGAATGAAAACAGAAAACCTTTCATTTTTAATGACCGTAGTCTTTTAGATGTTTTTTTTTGTTTTTATTGTTTTTTATTTTTGTTTTACAATATTATACATAATATTTCCCTTTTTTTATTGAATGTTTAAGGTTCAGCACTGAGTCATAACCCTAACCATTAATAACCTTGCTCAGTGTTGCAGTCACTCCAGTAACTTCATGGATGTAAAATGTGTTTGTATGCGTTACCATAATCTTCATGTAAGATAAAATAAAAATAAATATAAATATTCAACTTTATTGTCATTGTGCAGGGTACGTGTACAGAGCCAATGAAATGCAGTGTTTTTCGCATATCCCATCCCCAAGTTGGGGTCAAAGCGCAGGGTCAGCTATGATACAGCGCCTCTAGAGCAAAAAGGGTTAAGGGTCTTGCTCAAGGACCCAACAGTGGTTGGCTTGCCGGTGGTGGGGCTTGAACCCAGGTGTTTCTGGTCTTCAGATTAACAACTCAGCACCTTAACCATTTGAGCCACCAACTTTGAAAAAAAAAATATGAACCCAGTCATCTATTTGTGTCCATTGATCACATACCCACATGTCTACAAGTAAGCCATGCATTGCTTTTGTTAAGAAGGGATGTCACGATTGTTACACACAGCATGTCTTCTCAGACAATGAGCACGGCCTACTAGCTAAATATAGGGTGCATGGTGTGTGTTTTATCCGGATACACAGTCATGTTGTTCAGTCTATAGCCAGGCTTACACTGTGTGACTTTTCTGACAAGTCCATTGCGATTGTTGCTTGTCAGACTGTACGAACATGATCCCCATGTCACACTGTAGGATCTCAGTTGTCATATTATCTGACTGTACCACAGTCAAGACGCCTCAAAAATGGACACACACAAGAAGACTCGTCCGGCATCTTACATAATTAATCTGTGACACTCTCAGTAACCTGCGTTCTCTCGCTAAATTGCAGCTAGCAGCAAACAAAAAACAAACTGTATAATTAATTTTGCTAGCGATTAGAGACAACAGATTTATAGAACTATTTCAGGATTCAAAAATTTGTCTCAAATTAAACAAATCATTGAAAAATTGCACTTAACATTAAGAGTACATTTTGTCTTTCGGAAATGTTTTGTTTTAAATAGGCTACATACAGACAAACTCGCACTCACACTCACTAATCAACCCAACATACATCTTTTGGATTTTGGGAGGAAACCGGAGTATCCGAAATAAACCGAGGGAGAACATATAAACTCCACACATAAAGACCCCCGCCAGGGATCCGAACCGTCAAGCAACAGTGCTAACTAACTAAGCCACCGTGCTGCCCTCCAGTAAAAAGTTTGTCAACCCCTGAGCATCACACATTTCTGCTGTATGTTTTAAATATATTCTATATTATTAATTAACATTCAACTTGACTTTTGCACGCACAGACACTTTAGCATAACAATTACAACGTTATAATTATTCAACTCATAAACTCATCTGGTGTATGAAGAGGAGTCATTAGGAAAAGAGGAGTCATTTATCTTTTAAAAAACTGTGATCAAAACTCTGAAGAGACACCCATAACAAGTCATTCACTATCTAAACTGTGCTGTTTCTGTACTGAGCTTAGTTGCTATGCTACAACATTTTTCCAGGTCTTGGAAATGAAAGGGAAGTTTGACAGCCCCTCAGGGCCAGTTTTCCGACAACAGTCGAATCTGAGATTTCTAAATCAGAGGTTCAATAAGGTGTTATGCAGGTATATTTTGGCTTAGGTTTGATTCCCAGCTTCACCAAGGTGCCACTGCTGGGCCCCTGAGCAAAGGCCCTTAATCCCCAATTGCTCAGTTGTATAAGAATGAAATAAATGTAAGCGGGGGGGTGGACGGGGGACAATAAACATAACATTTCTTAAGTACAATTTTTGAAAGGGACACAAAAAATAATACAGCTAAAAAAAAAATTTACCAGGCCAGAATTTTTTCTCTGGTTCAATAAAAAAGCTGACTAAATATACTTTTTAAAAACTATTTATTTATTGCAATGTCTTTGAAATAGTTTACAACAAAATCCACCCAAATGCAATGAAATAAGAACTTAAAAAGAACTTAAAAATAAACATAATGACTGTTATTGTAAAAAATGTTTTCCCCATATAAAATAAAGCCCACTGATCTTTTACTTAATATCATATTGAGCTAAAACAACAAGGTGAATATTAGCCTAATAATACTGTATCAGTTCACACGCAGGCTTACCGCAGCGTTCTGTTTACACCAAATGTCATGTCTATTAAGTCTATTATTAAAATCACTAAAATTGGCCTACACCGGACACGGAATAAAAAATACGGAAATAACTTGACGAATCCTGAACAGTAAACGGATTCCCTGTATAACTTCTAATGTAGTGCGAGCACTTTGCATGGGTCACTTCGTCGCATCCAGATTTCCGCCTATGAATGTAAGTCGCTCTGGATAAGGGCGCCTGCCAAATGCTATAAATGTAATAATGTAATGTAATGTAATGTAATCTTGTTAGCACCTTGACAAGCAGTGGGCTACTTCAACGCAAATGAGAAAATGTTTTTTAGAATATTTTAGTTTTTTTATTTAAATATTTTTTTTTTTAGAATAGTTTTTTATGTAAACAAAAACAAGTAATAATTAGTAGCTTAAAATAACTTACAAACCTTTTTAAATATCAGAGTAAATAGTTTTTTCTATAGATTATATATATATTCCTTAAAGCCAAGCTTTTTTTTTTTTTTGTTAAAAAATGTTTTATTCTCTTATTTTATTTATTCTATTACGCAACCTGAGCTCCTTATTATTAGTGCTGCTCTTTGCCTGTGTTATAGCAGGAGTCTGATGTAATTGATGACGATTCACAGCCCTGTATAAAAGACTGCTATTCAGCTGCACTGTAACTCAGTAATTGTTTTTTATTTTTTATAGTTTAGTATCTAGTATCCAACAGATTCTGTGGCTGCATTCATTCTGTGGGCTTTTCTCATCAGAGTTTTTTCTCCTCGCTTTATTTCTCAGTTCTTTTTATCACCCAGCTTTTTGTGTGTGCCTCTCTTTCAGGGTGTACTAACTCACAGGTCACAAGACTGAGGAATTATCCGCCTTCCTCATGTTATCACATGACATGCCATTTGAAGCGATCCTCTGATTATTTCTTGTTTGCTCGAGTCCGTATGTGTTCTTATAAAATTGTCCAAGCTTTATTTATCATTTTTTATTCATGACACAAAATGAGGTTTGAAAGTACACATTCACACCCACACACACACACACACACACACACACACACACACACACATATATATATATATATATTATATATATGTATGCACTAAGTCACATGTAAAACCTGTTAAATAGTTTGGATATGATTTTCTTCTTGGACAGATGTTAACTTGTGTGTGTGTTTGTGTGTGCTTTTTTTTCATAGTCTTTGATCTTTCTGGTTTGCATGGCAGCTGTGGGTCTGGTTTTAAGCCTTCTGCTGCTGGGCTTCTATTTAAGTTGCTTGTGCTTCCTGCGTAGAAAAGCAGCAGAAGAAACCAAGAGGCCTGACACTTGCTGTGTCACATGGGCTACCGTGATCACAGGCCTGGTCATATGGTAAGTAATCTTTCAGATTATCTGTGGTTTCTTGAGGCCATACTAGGGTATGCAAAGAAAAGAAGGTTTTTATACTGTAGAGGATTACAAAAGTAGAAATATTGTAAATTCTTAAAAATGTCAGAAATATAACAGTCGTCACTCACTCCATGAATATATGTAAATGTGCTGCCTTCAGATATGGGGGTAGCTCAGTGGTTAAAGATTTTGGGTCTTACCCTTACCCTTACTTTTGGGTCATCAGACAAAACTAATGTGCATGTAGAATTGCAGTGTATCCTTAAACATTTTACATTTCTGGCATCTGGCAGGCGCCCTTATCCAGAGTGAATTACATTTATTTTATTTATCTAACAGAGCAGTTAATTGCCTTGCTGAGGTACCCAGCAGTGGCAGCACCTTAACCACTAATGTGCCCTCTATATTCTTGAAACACTTGTAGACAAGGTCTTGTGAGCATCAGATTGTTATATCAGTGGTTAATAGGGTGCTGATAAGAAGATTGCAATTTCCAGCACCCCCAAGCTGCCAATGCTGGGCCCCTGAGCAAGGCCCTTAACCCCCAACTGCTCACCTGGATGAATAATATAATAATAATCGAATAGTAGGCCAGAAATGTAAAATGTGGGATTTAAAGATTCATTGTGAATCTACATATACATATAAGTTCATGTCAAGTGGAAGGACTCAAAGTTTGTCACCTCAACAAGAAATATATCGAAGCCTAATTGTGTGCTGAGTAGTTACATAGATGTATCTCGTTTATATGCAATCTGCTTGTCCCAGGCACATGGGTTGATAATTTGTATTTTTATATGACAAGAGAGGTGATTTTTTTTTTGTTTATTGATGAGGTTTTTTTTTGTTATACAAGGCTGAGGTTTTTTACACAATTCAAGTTAGATCCTGTGAATCCTTTCGTTATAACAAATGTTTCCTCGCAACATTACCTCAACAAATACTTTTGACTTCTTACCTGAATTAAGTAAAAGGCATGTTACCATAACAACAGTATGTGTAAATATAAAAAAAACCCACTAAAACTAAAGCCTTTGTTTCAAAAATGCTAAATAAAATTTCTCTTACAGAAAGCTTCATCATATCATACTTTATAATACGTTTTCTTATTACGATATTAATAAAATGATTTTAAATTCGTTTTTAATAATAACTTTTTTAATTCGTTAATAATTAATTAAAATAATTAGTTAATTAATATTTATTACACAAGTCTCTGTGTGTAAGTTGTTGTTTCTATAGAAACAAGGAAATACAAGGAAATATAGAAAGAATAAGTGCATCGATATGCTGTAAACCTGTGATAATAAATTACAGCTGGCACCACTGCCAGAGATGCTTTTATAGAAAATTAGTCAACACTTCAAGTCTAATCAAATTTGCATATTCAAATGTGCTGCAGGATGTCTAACTTAAATATCTACCAGATACATTTCAAAGACCTTTACTGCTTCTCCTACACTTGTTTTATATATATATATGTGTGTGTGTATATATATATATATATATATATATATATATATATATATATATGTTTATATTTATGTTATAAACATATGTTATGTTATATGTTTTTGAAATGTGTGAAATAAAAATGTGTCTAAATATATCTTTCAAAATATATTTCAGTGTCAAGAAAATACATTTGTAACCATTGTACTGTTTATTTAGGCTTTTATATACACATAAATTTTGAACAAACGGGTAAACTGAGACAGCTTGAAAGGGAATATATATGTTTATATATGTTCCCCAAGCTTAGAATTGACTGCAATCAAAGCTTCTCTAGATAGACTGGAAATCTCTTCTTCTGCTGCTTTAATAGACAAAAATATATTTCACATATACATTTCATTATTTATTTAAATGTACAATAGGTGATTGTCTCGAGAAACATTATTTTGTTCTGCTGGTTAAAAATCTAAACACACCGGGACTTCATAGCAATCACTAAATTAATTGGTCTAAATTTCTAAATGTATTTATATGTATTTATATATTCTGTGGAAGATGTAGGACCAACAAATGTTCATCCAATCAAAATGTCTGGCTTGAATGCTAGGCTTTCCTATTTGTCAGTCAATATATGTTAGGCAAACCTCTGCACACCCTGTTTGCGCAGATAGGATACGTCATCGGTGCGTTTATGTAATGCAAATAAGGCTAAATCAAAACAGAGGGAAAACCTGAATTAATATTGATGTTGTGATTCCATGCCAGAGTCTGAAAGATGATGTCTTGGTTGCAGTATTTTTTGGACAGATAAGAATAAGGTTTATCTTCACTTATTGTCACAAAGCAGCTGTACATAATCGAAGAGAGAAGAGATTATAAGATGCAAATGAATCAGAGATCAGTTTGTCCCTGATGAGCAAGTTGAGGGCGATGCTGGCAAGGAAAAATAAAGATTTATTGAAGTTACATATGGATGGCATGAAAGCCTAGTGGGTAGTGCTTTAACATATGTGGCACCTTGGTGCTCTGGGCATCGTGGGTTCAATGTTCAAAAATATAAAAAATAATTTGTTTGTAAAAAATATATGTATATAAATATACTGTATTTTAAATATACTTTTGGTTTTTTTGTATATTTGAAAACTTATTTATAAATAAACTTCTATTGTATAGAAATGCTACAGTCTACAGTATCTGAATTCTTGAAATGTAATGGTATGTCTGCGTTTGGTTGGATACTTTGGCTGCCAGCTGTAGCTGTGTTCGGTTTTGGCTTAAAAAGGTGCAGTAAGACCTGCAGTATCTATTTTCACTTGTTATTAAAGTTTGTGAGGATAATAATAATGTGGGGGAGGATAAAACTGTAACCTGTAATATGTCATGTGCAAGCTGATGCACAATTTTTTTAAGAACATTAATATAATTATACTAAAACCTGAATTTGCAGTGCTGCAGTAATTTGTGGAAGGCTCAAAATACAGTTTGACCAACTGTTCTGCCTAACATCTAACCTGAAATGCTCAATCTCTGATTTTTACCTCTGAGCATTAGTTCTAAAGTGAGAACAGTGTGTTTCCGCACTCCTGTTCTCCAACAGAGTATCATGCATCAGGGCTACAGCTGTCACTTTGATGGAGAAGCCTCCTCCAGACTTGTGATTCACTACGCCCAGTACTGCTAACTAAAATAGAAAAAGAATATGAATTAAATGTAAAGTAAAAAAAAAATAAGAAGAGAATATCCTACATTATACCATGTATTAGACCTGGACAATGTATGTGTCTAATTGCATCAGAATAAACATGGCTGTAAAGGTAATAAGGGCCCCTCTAGACAGTGTAGCAACAGGAAGAGAGTAAGGACAAAATGTCCTTTGTATAGAGTAGTTAGAAAAAAGAGAATATCAGTTTCTCTCCTAGTTTATGCACAGATTATATTATAGTATGTAAGCAACCTTACATCCTCTATATGAGGACTATATATATTAAACAGATTTTTAGAGCATGAAGTCAGAAAAGTATGTTCAGGAATGGTCACTTTAGTACATCTATCAATCATTTTCTATCAACTTTTAACAACATCTGCATCCTTCTGCTGTCCATGTGCATATACATTTTCCAGTGTATGTATAAACATATCTTATATCTTATAGTCATATTTTATTGTTATACTACATATCTTATACTTTATCATTATATTTTATACTTATAACACCTTTACTCATACTTATTATATTTATTTTTTTTATATTTTTGCAGAAATGATTTCACTGCATGTTGTACTCTGTATGATTGTGTATTTGACAAATTAAATTAGAATTAGATTTTGATTCCCACTTAATGATTGTCACCATTTCTTTACTGCTACAATAATGTTAAACCAGAATCTTGTAAAGATTTCAATGTTTGTTTGTTTTTTAACACAGCAAGTTTTGACTGAAGTGCTGAACTATTTGTGGCGGGTTTGACTTAATCTTGTGATTTAATTTAAGTTCTGATTGAATATTTCCTCTAATTAACATTCCTTTTCTGAACACAGAGACACTTTGTGATGTTAAGTGCCACAGCATGATGCTGCTTAGGAAAGTTACCAAAGCGTGATTTATATTTTGTTACATGTAAATTGTATTTTATGATTTACATGCGTCCTCTTGCATGGTGGCTTAGTGGTTAGCACAGTTACCTCACAGCCAGAAGGTACTATTCATATCCTCGGCAGGATCCTTTCTGTGTGGAGTTTGCATGTTCTCCCCGTGCTTGTGTAGGTTTACTCCGGGTTCTCCGGTTTCCTCCCAAAGTCCAAAAACTTGTATGTTAGATTAGAGTGAGTGTGAGTGTGTGTGGTTGTTTGTCTGTATGTGGCCCTGTGATAGACTGGCATCTTGTCCAGGTTTTACCCCTGCCTTTCACCCGAGGACATCTGGGTTAGACTCCAGCAGATCTCTGTGACACTGATTAGGAAAAAGCAGGTATAGACAGTGGTTGGGATGGATGTGCCCATCTCTTTAAAGCTACATTCACACTGTGAGGCTTAGTGCTCAAATCGGATTTTTGCTCAGATCATATTTTTTGTATAGATTTTCCCGTTGTTGTTTTAAACGTTTCCAACCTCAGATTTCCAGGGTAAACTGTTCATGGTCCTAAACTGACCTGTGTGTACAAAAGAAAGTGCAAAAATACACTGAAGGAAGCATTTCTGCTTCAGGCCATTAGTGAATTAAGAAGCTAAAAGATTTTGTTAATAATACCTTGTTGTGGTGCAGTGGCTGCTACTTCATTATGGAGGTGTGTGTGGAAATCTAAATTAAAAGGATCAGTTTCCATTTGGTTTTGGTTGTTCACACTGTAATGAGAGTCAGATTTGAGTCAGATGTGGGCAAAAGAATTGGCCTAACAGACTACCGAGAGCTTTGAGCTTTTATAGTGTTTTAGAACAGTGAGAGCTTCTTTAAACAATTAGGCAGGGTGTTAAAACAGTAAAACAAACCATTGTTTTGATAAATAAAATCAGTCAGCATTAAGATAAGAACATTTTTATTGTGGTCTGATTTACGAAAGATCATGTATGTTTCAAGGAGTTTGGCCATTTCTTATAGTTCAAACAATGTTAAAAACCTGTATGATTCATCAGCATGGTCAATCCATATTAACCCAGTTTAAAGGCATATGGAAAAACAGCTTTAATTTTTTATTATTGACATGGTGAATTATGTTGACTAAGCATTGCCAGGCTAGTCTTTTATAAAAAAAATAAATGAAGTTGAGATGTGCTGTTGTGCACTGGTGTGTTCTTAGAGTTTTTCCTGATGCCTGGAGCCGTATTACATATATATTCTGACAGTTTATTTCTAATTATTTGTGTAGCTGCAGTATAGAGAGTTCCAGGGAGTGGTCAGTTAGCTGATCATAACCAAACCCATTATGTGCAGAAGAAGTGGCTGAAAGCCCAGTTACTGAGAACTATATTAGGGCTGCAACAAACAATTATTTGATAATTGAGTTATCGATGATTCTAAAAACAATTAAAGGGGTCATGAACTGAGGGGAAACAATTTCTTTGATCTTTTGGAATATACGAAATCATTTTGTTGTAAAAGCATCATGTAACTTAAAACTTTAACTTATTTCAAAAACAGCTTATATTGAAGGCCGAAACGGCGGCGGGTTTTGGAATGTTCTACACTATGACGTATTAGTATGTATAAATGTCGCCTTCACAGAAGGAGATTGATGCTTCGACATTAAAGTCCTTTTAGCCCAGCCCACTGACTCATGCATGCATGTGATAGATAAATGACAATTGCGACATAAATGCAGTAATGGCTTAGAAGACAAGGCACTGTGCAGTTCCAAATAGTGAACAAACACAGTCTTTGCATAACCTTTCAAAGGATCCCAACAGAAAGGCAAATAGTGGATATAATATAAGCTTAATTTTCAGTGAAGTTGCGGATTGTGTCAGTAAAAGTTTGATTATTACTTCGATGCATTTTACAGCTCATTCTTTTTTACAAATTTGATGCTGGAATTTTCTGAAAGACTGAAATTGAAGGAGGATTTTTTAACAAGTCTGCCGACTATATTGCATCCGACTGTAATATCGCACTACACAAGCATAAGTATTAAAGTTAAAGTATTACCATTAAAGTTTTTATTAAAATTACTTAAGCCACGTCTATTCAGAGAGTTCTGATGAGGGAGTCAAAAATTGTACAGAAAATAGCCTATCTGATCTTAATAACATGTAAATGTAACTGCGCAGCAAGCGGATGTACCTAAAAAAAAAAAAAAAAAAAAAAAAAAAAAAAAAAAGGTGCACAGCGCGTTGCTCTCTCTATTTGCGGGCCTTTATATTGTTGGTTTTTTGTTTGTTAAAATACTGAGTTATGTTTTCTGTAACTGAATAAAGGAAAAAGGAAAACCAGGAAATCTTTTAATCTGTTAAAATGTCTTTTGTTAATAGGTCTGCACTTGTTTTACTGATTAATTACATCAGTTAATATATATCAATTAAATATTAATCTTTATAAATATTCTAAGTAATCAATACCTTTTTTAGCACTTTAACTGTCAAGCAATTGTATTGTTTATCTTTTTATGCATTGTATTTGTATTATGTATTTTAAGTTTGTCTTTTAAGTTATTTTTGCATTCCTTACTAATAAGATTTAACATCACTAATAACAAGATTTAACATTAGCTCCACACTGAATATAAGCTAATTCATAGCAGAAAATCAATTATAATTCTAATTGTGAAAAAAACTGACAGTGGTTTTTTTATTACATACTGTTCAGATGCGTAAAGCAATCTAAATAACCGTGAGATGACTGGACTTTACTGTGTGTTGATTGCAAACATATTAACAGGTCCAGGATTTTCATTTAGTAATTTCATTTCTATTAATATTGTCAGTAAGTGCCAGTTTAATTAGTTATGGAAAATGTACAGGCATTAGGTAAAATAATTTATTAAAGCAATGAATATGGAGAAGCTCATGCTGGCCTAGACAGAGTGTGACATCCATCATGATTAGGAGACTCCAGAAACAGGATGGTGGTCCA
Source organism: Bagarius yarrelli (assembly GCA_005784505.1). Classification (NCBI taxonomy): domain Eukaryota; kingdom Metazoa; phylum Chordata; class Actinopteri; order Siluriformes; family Sisoridae; genus Bagarius; species Bagarius yarrelli. The sequence goes on from VCAZ01000066.1 coordinate 1,194,895, forward strand.
CACACACACACATACACACACACACACACCACCCCTCCTGGTGGGAGGATATGTAACCAGCAGAAGACTTTTCTTGCTGCTCCCACCCACTTTGTGGCGGAGATCTAACAGCAGGGCTTCATGGTCCATCTGTTCAGTCTCCATTGTCCTCTCATGGATTTCCTGTGTTTACTTTACTTTATGTGTGACTTTAAACCACTTTTCTAACAGTGTGAAACCGACAATCATTTTTTGTGTTTTTGCGTTTAAGTTAGTATGCGTAATGTGTCTATTTATGCTATCCCGTGTTTCATCTCTTTTCTTTGCCCCCTGCGTTGTGTCATACCAAAACACCCACATTAGAATTAGTTATCCTTCAAGGTAGGCTACCATGTCTGAAATCGTGTGCAGCGTCTATAGCTAAAAACACTGCGGATATTGCTACTCTTGTGATATTTTCTCTGAATAGAGTCATTTTTATAGTGGACTGTGTGAGACAACAATCTTTTTTCTTCAAATGTCACATTTCTGTCAAATTTGAGAAGCAACATAAATATGTTTGTGTTTACACAAAGAAGCAGATGTCTCCAAAAAGAGTAGGAAAATTAAGTTGAAAGTTGTGTGTGACAAACACTGCAAAAGTATAATTGACATATAATGCCTGTTGTTTTGAAACATTGAAAATAACAGTTAAACTGGGTGTCAAGAGCATTGACTTAGAGAAGCAAATAAACTATGTCTGTCAATTTTTCACTTCCCTTCTTCTAATAGCTTAAGTAAACTAAAGATCTTGCCTTTTATCTGATTTTTGCATTGCAATCTTGCTGCATGATTGGCTAAATACATAATTAGAAAATCTTTTTTTGTAATTGGAAACAAATGAGTTAAAAACAAAATTATCTGCAATTGCAAAATGTTCCGTAATCTTTTATCATTTGTTTAGACGTACAATACAATACCTCATTATTGTAAAGATTCATTACATTACAGGAGCTATAAATATAAGTTAAACTCATTTCCTGGATCTCGGCAAGTTATATACAGTTTCCTTTCTATTATCACATTTTTCAACAGGAAACACTTTTTTTTCTTCCTGGGAGACCTAAACCAGTTCCATGATCGATTGTGGGTTTCATATGGGAATTTACTCATAACCCGTGCCATTGAGTTTACTACTGACCCCTGAAAAATGCCACTTCGACTTTATTTGATACACAAAATGATGTCATCGTTCATGTAAAAGCTAAAGCAGCTTTCAGAGTGTCCGGGACACTGTGTAATAATTGAAGGTGTGTAGTGAAGTTTATCTATGGAGTTTATGGCTTTAGAGAAGGACTTCTGATGGTATTATTTGGTTAGAGAGAGAAGAAAAAAAGCACACAGTGCCAACACAGTGCATTTGAGGTATGTTGTGATTTCATCCTTGCACTCTACATTATTCATTTAATCAATCCAAACCGTGTGATTACATTGTCACTTAACTGTTTTCCTTCTTTTTGTCTTCCTTTCCCTCTCTCTTTCTTTCTCTCTCTCTCTCTCACTGTTGAGTTACATACGCCACAATGCCGGTGATCCAGACCCCACCTCCGACCTGGTCCTGTGGGACCCTTCCCTGTGACCAGCCCAGCGGATGATGCATCACCAGGGCGATCTAGGACGACCCACTTTGCCATAAAAACGTTCCGGCTGCTCGCTAAGGACTAATGATTATAGTTGTTTACACACATACAATGTAACCTCATGATCCCTGCTACCTGTTCTCACCCATATGAGGATGGGTTCCCTGTTGAGTCTGGTTCCTCTCAAGGTTTCTTCCTATCTCATCTCAGGGAGTTTTTCCTTGCCACCGTCGCCCCCGGCTTGCTCATCAGGGACAAACTGATTTCTGTTTCATTCTGTCTCATCATTTCTTCAGTTGTGTAAAGCTGCTTTGTGACAATCACCATTGTAAAAAGCGCCAAACAAATAAAACTGAACTGAACTGAATTGAATTGAATTGAACATGCAATAGTTTCCAAATAATATGAAAGGTTACACTTGTAAGGTTTTTACTGCTTCTAAAAGATTCTTCTTTAAAACTAATACACAGAAGTGTTGAGATGCACCAAGCACATGAAAGCATGCTACAGGATAAGAAGTAACCAGATCAGATTTTGTGTGTGTATGCGTGTGTGTGTGTGTGTTTTATGATCCACAGGTGACTGAACATAACTAGTAAATTCATACCTTGTTTTACTATCAGGAGATGAGAGGGTCCGTATTGTTTACCATTATGTCATTGACCAATGTTCATTTTTACGACAGTTGGTTAGAGTTTAATGTAATTTATTTGTTGAAACCTGGAAGGCGTACAAAAATACTTTTTATCTAAATATTTATTGTTCTTTTTATATTATATTTATATATAACATTTTAATATCTTCAAAAGGCATTATATCAACAGCAGTTATAAAAGTCATTACAGTTAAAGTCTAATTACAGTTTTAAACCATAGAAAAAAAGATAAATTTACATAATAACTATTATTAAATGTAATGCATTAAATATGTCCTACCTTTTGTAACATTCCTTCTCTGCCTTCTCCTAAGTATGAACATTTTCATCAGGGTAAAATACACACATAATTCCCAATAAAAGTGTTTATTTATTGTGAAACATAAAAAATTGCCCAATAGGTTGTCCATTCATTAATTGATCAGCTCTTTCCTCACAAAAGATGTTTATTTAGAATAGTGAAGCCTCATTTCCACATCCATTTTTAAAAAATGGCCTTCTTCCTCTTCCTGTGTTAGCATTAGCTGTTATGCTTATTTGGCTAATTGTTGCAGGCTTGCCTTCTAGTGGCTGTGGTAAAGTTGCCTAAGTATGTCCAGGAGAAGTGTAAAAGTTAAACTTATTTTTATTTTATCTTTCAATTGATTAACTATGGTAAATATGTTAATGTCCATTTATCTTATTGTATATAAAAAAAATCTTTTAAACTGGTGAACTTTACATTTTTTATTCAATTTGATTATAATGTCAATTTTTTGTAAGCAATTGTAAGCAAGAGCTTACAAATTTTAGACCATGACTCTAAAAAAATCTTCATTACAAAGCATGTGAAAAAAACTAAAAAAGTCTTTATAATACAAAAAAGCATTTTTTTTCCGATTTCAGTTCTGCAGTGGGAGTGGGTTTCTATGGAAACAGTGAAACCAACGACGGCGTCTACCAAATGACCTATTCACTCTACAGCTCCAATCACACTTTAGCTAGCATCAATAGCCAGGTAAGAGTGTGTTTCATCTGATGCTCCATATTACTTACTAGGTTGCCTGTAGGCTGATAATGCATACACAAGCACAACACACAACCACAAACACACACATACTGTATGCAGTAGGGTTGTGCAACTTAGGGAAAATATCTAATTAGAATTTATTTGACAGATATTGCGATTTGTGATTGCAATTTGATCTTTTTTTAGATTCCTTAGTTCCTGGGGTTAGGGTTAGGGTTAGGGTTAGTCTACCAGATGCAGTGTGCCTTTTTACCAAATAAATAGTTAGCTTCTTGCTGCTATTATGCAGTCAGTGTTGCCCAAATGCATTGTAATGAAAAAAACCCCAGAAAAGATATTAAATGATTCCAGTCTTCATTTATTTTTTAAACAATTTTTTTTCTTGTGCAAATCACTTCAAATAAAAACCAAAAAAATATCATTTTCTTCTGTAAACAAGCTTTTTTTTAATAAAGTAGGTATTAGTTTAAGGATTTTAAACCCGTCTTTTGTCAGTGCATTAAAAGGCGCTGTGTCTTTAGCGAGGTAGCGGGTTATGGCGTTAGTTATTTTCTAGTGTTTTTGTAAAGTTTTTTTATATGCTGTAACAGCCGCAAACAATTATGAAATTGTACTTTGTTGCTTGCTACTAGACGGAGTGTCAGCAGTACTTTCAGAGGACACACTCTCAAACAGCCGCCTGTGGTCATGTTTTCTCTTGCAAATTAACTTAATTTCTTGTTCGATGTCTGTCACTTTGAAGCCATATATGTGATATACATAACATATCCCTGTTTGCACTATACAACATTTCACATCTGCACTTTACAAGGACACTTTTTTAAATTTATTTACACTGAATCCCACTATATTCCCCCCAATTTTTTTACGGACATTTATTTGCTTGTATTCTAATATCTTATTTACTGTAATTGAGTGTTCTGTCTTAAGTGTTTTTTTTATCCTCGCAATCTGTTATTTTATATGTGACAAAGGAAAGTTAAAATTAAATATGCTTACCTGAAATTTTAGTAGGGACACATGTACCTTTTGCTTCATGCAGTTATTTGGTAAAATCTAAATGCATGAAATAATACAGGTACAGGCCATCAGTTAATATTTGCATAAAAAATCAGAACGTAAAAACGTAACCTTAGTGAGTGTTACAAGATTGATGACAGGTTGGTGGCATGCTGGTATTTACAGAGAATATTGTAAAAAAAAAATCCAGTGATGTATATGTAAAGTGCTTGTACATGGGAAAAGTCAGATGAGAGAGGCTTGATAGTTTTAAGCAGACAGAAATGAGAGAATGGTAGATGGGAAAAGTGATAGAAGCTTTAGAAGCAGAAATGGTACAGATGGGAAAAGTCGATTAAGTCAGATGAGAGGCTTGATAGTTTTAAGCAGACAGAAATGGTACATGGGACAAAGTCAGATGAGAGAGGCTTGATAGTTTTAAGCAGACAGAAATGGTACAGGAATGATAGTTCAAAATAGGGCTGTGTAAAAATATTGATATAGCTATTTATTTTCACGATGGTGGATCAATATTCTAACCTCTAGTATTGATACGTATTTGAATGACATTTTAAACTAATTTACATTTACAGTAATATTTAATTAAAACCCTAAGTGTGTGTCAAACTACTGTGTCTCAAACTTGTCTTGCTTCTTGTACTCCTGTCTGTTCAGAAGCAAACATACCGCCATTGTCTCAAAAAAATAAGAAGCAACATGTCTCCAGAAAAATAAGCTGCAAACATGGTTGAAAAAAAAAGGCTGTCCAGGCTTGTTTTAAGCTTTTTGGAATGTATGCTTGTTTTTTAGCTATTTGTTTTAATGTTTTTTTGAAGTATTGCAATTTATTTATTGTATTGCAATATATTGTAATATATATATTGTACCGTGACATGACAGACCGTACGTGACATCGATGGATCGTGACATGTATCCCGTACAATGTAGCCCTAATATATACAGCCAATATACAGCCTAGTTCGAGTAGTAAACAGTATTAACAGCTGTAGTGAGGAGAAAAGCATTGAGGTAGGTCAGCTTCATTTCTTATCTGCCAAGACAAAATCATCAAAAATTTCTCTCTGCCAAGAACAAAAATGCATAAACAAAAATGAACACAGGTTTACCCTAAACACCTCGACAAAGACCAATTTAGACTAGAACACCCTGCAAATTATACAATAGAAAGAGGTGTTAAAGTGAGTGTGTATATGTGAGTGTTTGTTTATATATGCAGTAAATTTGAACTTTGTTAGCAAAAGGAATAAAACACGTGTTATATAATAAATTAGCGCAAACTCAAGCGTTTTTTGTGGGCCGAAATATTTCTATTCTACTACTGTCACTTAGTATAGATATTCCACAACTTTGATCTTTCAAAAAACAAAGAATAGATTCTACACCATACCAATTCTTTATGAGTATAAATTAGCTTCATAAGAAGCTCGAAGGTTTCCTCATGAAACAAAGAACAAAGGAGGTATAAAGAACAAAGAACTTTAAAAAAAGAGTCCAGCAATAACATAAAGACCCAGAATAAAGGAGCCTGTGTTGTGCTGAGAGATCCTGCTTGTCAGGGAAATTCACTTTAAAGCCTCCATTATCTATGTATTTCACATGAAGTAAATTCTTGTCTGATGAACATGTCACATGACATAACGGCCACTATTTTTGCAATGAAAAGGAAGAACTGTATCAATTAAACTATAGAAAAAAACAAATATTAAATAACAAATGCAATGTGACTGAAGGAAAACAAATATGACATTAAAAAGTGTTTCACTGTGAAATCTTGGTTTAAGAATCTGCCTGTAGACAGAGAAGAGAGAATTCTGTCTTATCTCAGCTTCCTTCAGAGTTGTCTGGGTTGTGTGATAAGCTGATGGGTATCTTTGGGGCACCCATCCTCTCTCACATCCTATTCAATGGCTGTCTTGTTTTCAAGCCTCAGACTCTTTTTTCCTCTGGAAGATTGAGGTACTTTTTAAAACAAGCTTCCTTGCAGCACTGTTTGCGTCCCTGGTTGGGTTTGTAGGAAATGCCACAGAGGCTGGCTGAACTCCGGTCGACTCACGATCTCTACACTGCTGGCCACAGGATTCATGGCAACTTCTAACCCCTAACATCTGTGCATTTTGATCTAAGGCAAGTGATTCCTAGTGCCGTAATCCAGCACACCATAATCATAATTGAGTATCTTAAGAGCCTTCAAAGGTTTAGACTGGTGAGAATCCGTCAGTTGGGCAAGTAAAGTAGATGTGGGAAAAAAGGCTTGGGTTGTTACAAATAAAAACCTTTAAGTAAGAATGCAGTTTTAGTAGTAAAAGAAAGACTTATGTCTAAAAGAATGCACAGAAAACAATTGAAAGATAAGATGGAATAACATCTAAAGCTACTGTATGATAGATTAGGAGGGAAAACACTGGCAGGTTGATGCTCAATAAAAAAAGAGACTGGAAATACTAGTCATGGCTCATGAATTGCAGGAATTTTTTTTTTCTGATACTTGAAGGCATTTTATTATATATTGGACTACAGGAGCAAAGTTTGCTCACCAAATTGACAATTTTTAAATAAGTAAAAAGAATAGGTGGAAATTTGTCAGTGTAATGAATCCAGCATATGCCAGCAAAATTACTATAATGTCAGTATAAAGGTATGAATTAAAACCGACACATACCTATAGGGCAATAATAGAGGACAGGGAGATGTAATGCAGTCTGATGGAAGGTAAAAATATTCTCTTTTAGCAGCGGAATATTTCGGAAGTCTTTAAAGGTTTTATTTACTGATAAACACTTTGTATTTTTATTTATTTATGGTATCATTAAATGTAATGGTATGCAATGTTTTTAAAACTTTACCTCTTGTTAGTACTCACTGTGCCACTGTGTTCGTTATAAAAAGTTGTTTCGTTGCCAGTCTTTTTATTCCTACATAACAACAATTGTCAGGTTGCCAAAAAGTCCACAGTCCACAGTCCCAAATGTGCTGACACTTAAAAACTTGGTAACAAACATGACAAACAGAAATCTTTTTATAAATAAAAAGATGATTATGCATACATTTAATTTTTTGGCACATTTTCAATGTCTATTATTTTTAGATTATGTAGATTATCTGCCATACAGTTCTATATGTAGGAGAAATATAATTCTAATATCTATCTATTCATCCGTCGATCCATTGTCTATACCTGTTTATTCCTAATCAGAGTCACGGGGATCTGCTGGAGTCTTTTCCATCATTGGGGGAAAGGCAGGGGTACACCCTGGACAGGTCACCAGTCCATTACAGGGCCACATACAGACAACCACACACACTAAATTAATACAAAATTAATCAAATATGTTGAAGCTATAGAACATTATATTAAATTGTAGTACATTTGAGGACATGCCGTTATAGAAAAATCATCAAATCATCACACTAGATTAATTATTAATCATCTATAACAGTTTATTAGTGTTCGGCTGTGTGGCTGTGTTGGTTGTCCAGCAGCCAAGGTGGATCCAAATGACTCGTATTTTCTCAGCCATCTCGCAGGCCCTATTTATAAACAGATTTGCACTGTGTAATTATTTTAATTAGAAGGTAATTCTGGTTAAAAGCTTTTACGAAGTTCTTGAAAAATTTGGCTCTCAGTTTTTGTTTGTCAACATGCAGAGACAGAACGTTGGTTGTTTACATGTACACAAACAAGAAAATTTGTTGATTAAAAAAGATAAAATGACAAAACATAAGTAATTTATAAAACATGACCCTTGCTTTAGATTCATAGGGTAACTGAGCAGCGATAGTACATCTTGGCTCCCCATTTTTTTCAGGTGGCTGGCTCTTTGAGCAGTATGCAGCTGAGGCTGAAGGAGCACCTGGCAAGACTGGATGAGATCTTTTCACCTCGGCAGGACTACACCCAGGCAGTTCACTTCATGCAGCAGATGGCTGACAATATCATCCGACAGCTCACTGCTATGCCAAACATCACCCAGGCCAGAAAGGATCTCGCCAGAGTTGCTGAGAAGGCCAGCTACATAGAGTACTACAGGTGACTTGCATGTGGTTAATAAGATTTAATACCATTTGTTTCTGTGTTGAATAACTTTTAAGTTGAAATAAAAATAGTTGATAGGGCAGTACATTGACAAGGACCTCACACATTAATTGATTAAGGCATAATATTTTGTTGCACATTTTTTAGTTTTATTATTATAATTATTAAGTCTGTTGCTCATTAGCTCTGAATACACATACAGGGAGTTACAGACAGGGTGGGATGTTGATCAGTAATGGTTTGTGATGGGTGTCATTATGCATCTCGACTAGTTAGAGCATTAGTGCTACGCCTAAGACTGCTGCAGTGATCACATGAACCGAAACAGAGAAATAGAGAAAGGCAACAAACTCTTACATAGACATGTTTATTTTAATGCTGCTTTTTGATAAAAGATAAATGTCCCGACTGTAAAAATGTTAACTATGCACTGCCAGTGGCAAATGGCAAATATTGGATATATATTTAATTTGATTACAGTAATGTTTTAGTTACAGGAAATGTTTTAACTGCTAATATGCAAAGGGAATACAGCTGTAGAAGGCAGCTTATTTTTTAAAGTGGTTGCAAACCAAATAGCAATTTACATTAACAGCATTTAGCAGACACCTTTATTCACCTTTATTTAATTCATACAACTAAACAATTGGGGGTTGGGGGCCTTGCTCAGGGGCCCACCTTTGGTAACTTGGTGGTACTGGGAATGGAACCAACAATCTTCCGGTTAGCAGTCCAATGCCTCCCCAACTTTGTTTATATAGCAGTACTTTTTTAAAAAGCATTGTCCAGCATTACATGCAATGCATTACATAAATAAAGTAAAACAAATAGCTAAAAATAAAACAAATAGAAAGCCAGAGGCTTGCTTTTGAGACTAGAATGTGTCATGTGCCTTATGTATCAGCAACAACTACAGAAGCAGAGGAGGAAGTGGTCTGACACGCAGTGAATTTTAATAACAATAATAATGTGAAAGTAAATCAGTTTAAAACAAAATTATGTTAGATGTTATGATGTTAGAATATCAATACACTATTGTGAAAATATATATCGCTATAGTTAGCTGTATTATATTTTACACATCCCTAGAAGTTGAGGTCATTAACAGGATTCCATTGTAAGCCCTGCGGCAGATACATGTTTTTCCTCTAGGTTATTCAGTTTTTCCTCCCATCTTCCAAAAACATTCTGTTTTGGCAGACTATTTATTTTAATTTGCCTCAATTTGTGAATATATGTGTGTGAATGGTGCCCTGGGTGTCTACCCACCTGAGCTTTAGCTCAGCCACGACCAGGACAACTGCAATTTGAATGCAATTTATGACCTGGACTATTATTCTAAAAGATTTGCTCAATGCAGTAGACAATCCTGGCAGTCTTACTGCCAACATATTTTTTTTTTTTCATTCACTTTTCAGCGGAGCACACTCCCATTATTTTAATGTACTTGTCTGGCACATGCCAAATTGTAATGGTCAATTCCTTTCTCCATCACATGTAAAGCTATTCAGTGTACTATTAACAGCCCTGTCAGATTTCTGGCCTACAGACAAGCGTCATTAACTAGCAGAGAATTATGAAGGAGTCACTTGTGCCATTGACCTTTATCCAGCCTTTAAAGCAGTCCCTCATTTCCACTGGCCTTTCAGAGTTGTTAGGCATGCCGAAATCGACTCATATATTCTCTTTAAAGATTGCATTCCCTCCTGTAGACTAGCATGTTATGAACTAGCAGCAGTCTTATTGATGAAGCGCTCATGTTTCTGGTGACCGGAGGACTGCAGTATTGAGCGAGAACGTGCACACCTTCTTCCTGCATTACTCACAGGGAAAATCGAATCAGCTAACCTGCCCAGTCTCTCTGTCTCTCAGTCTTTATCTACACCATGTAGCATTGTTGTAGCTCTTTAAATACTCAAAGCCAATACTATATACATGAGAAGAGATCAAAGGCCGTTTAGTTAATTATGAGCCTTTAGACCTTTAACCAGTTATCTATTCTGCCTGATAAATATGACTTTTAAGTTTTGAAAACCGGTTTGTGACATCAGTGACATCAGTTCCTGCTAAAAAAGTCAGAAGATAAGTTCACAGTAAAAGCAGACACACTTTCAGAAAGGGTTCATGTCCGTAGTGTCTGTTTTTTAAGCTCATGAAATACGTATGTTTATAGATTTGCGCTACTGAATTATTAACTTGATAAAAACACCCTTTCTCCGTTCCACATACACAATTGCACAAAACTCTCGCTGGTGTTTTTGGGAATTCTATCGCTTTAGAATGCGGCACTCTGTTGTACATTTCTAATTCATTCCTGTGAAAAAGTATGTGATATATGATTATATGCATAATTTGATTCTGCCTTTTTCAGATGGCTGATGTATCTCCTGTTGCTGATTCTAGACCTGGTCATTTGTCTGGGATGCTGTTTAGCCCTGGCGAAGCATTCTCGCTGGCTGCTGGCTCTGTGAGTGCTTCTCATGTTTCTGCGTACTTACTTAAGGAGCACAGATTTCCTCCACTGTGTCTGTAAATGCACTTACTGTCTTATACCAACACCAGAGATTTTATAAAAATTCGATTAAGTTTTTTTTTATGTTTTTGTGAATGAAACTGACTTCTATAAATGACTTTTATAAATCGAACATTTTCTGATTTTTCTTGCTGGACCGTCAGGTTCATGTGCTAAAATATATTTCAAAATAGAGTTGCATAAAAATATTTTTTGCTAACACTTTTTTGTCCCCAAATATATTTTGCTCTCCATTTATTTCAATCCAAGAAAATACATTCACATGTATTTGGAGGGTTTTTTCCCTTATTGAGTGGATAGAACAGTAAATAAAGTAACAGAAAAAAAAGAGAATGAGTGAGAGAGAATAGGGATGGGTAAGGTAAGGTTCACAAGCCAGAATTTAATCAGAATTTAATTTAATTTTTATCTGGGATGACAAGGTTTATTATCCTGTGTGTAACGTGTCACCTCATGGCTTTTTTTTTTTTTACTTAACAACGAAAGAGATTTAGACTATATAAACAAAGAAACTTTATTTTTAAGCACTTGTGAGAATAAAAGGCCTCTACGCCTTCTGCTTCGTGCTGCCTTTCTGTAGTTGCTCATTTAATACCTGTTCGAGTGTATATCTCTAGGAAAAAATCTGCTTCCTGTTAACTTCAGAAGAATTTTACAAGAGAACTGTGTGAGTGTGTAGGTGACTGTAAATGTTATATTTTTACTGATTGCAATTTAAAATAAAAGATTTATTAGATAGTACGTCTTAGCTCTCAAATCAAGTAAATAGCCAGTTTAACAAACACAGCAGTAAAAAAGAAAAAGGAGCCTGTCTTTAACAGTCTACCATCTTTATATTTTTTCATAGTAACCTTTCTGCTAGTATGAAAACCTATTTTTCTACAATCTTTCTGTTTTTGTCACGTGCTTCTGGACAGTAACATGCTTTAACAAAAGTTAAAATGTTTTTTTAATATATTCATTTAAGAATTTGTTAAAGAATTTCAAACATTTTGTGATTTTGTGAGTCCGTTTTTTGTTTTGTTATTGGGAAAAAACAAAAAAAAACAGAAAAAAGATTTACATTCACACCATTTGGAAGACACCCTTATACAGGATGACCTACATTTATCTCTTTCATACAATTGAGCAATTGGGGTTAAAGGAATTGCTCAAAGGCCCAGTGCTGGTGGCCTGGTGGTGCCGGGAATTAGAACTTCCAACTTTCCCTGATGTCACAACCCTATATGTAGTAAAAAAATCTGCGGGGTTTTCATGTGAAGTGGTTTATTTGGGCTACCACACTTTTATATAGTATCGTATAGTGAAACAAACTAGTGGACTATTGGCCAGCGTAATAAGTGGTTGGTGGTATAATGTTAATACATTAGAGCTCATTTTTGACCACCTTTAATTGCACAGACGTTTAGCCATCAGAGTATGGCTTATTTTTAAATACCTGATTTCCTGTGTGGTATAAGTAGTATTTTATCTACCCATCTGTCTTTCCTGCAGCTGAAACATCTGCGTGGCAATTTCTGCCTGGTCAGACCACATTTCAGAAGCAGTGGGCTTCTCTCGTGTAGTTTTACCTGCATATAATGACATCACACAATGGCATTGCAGAAACAAGCTCGGTCTGAATTGGCAATGCGGTTAGCTTGTCTCGCATACGTTGGCTACTATCGTTCTCTCATTTCTCATACATTCATCCTTGTCTCTTTTTCCCTGCTCCCCCCACTTACTCCACTAATGCATATTGATCGCTCTGCCAGGATGTGTGTGTGTATGCATGTGCGCTAGAGTGTATGTCTTTGCACGAGTGCACCTTTAACTAATTTTTAAGTGCTTCCAGTCCACTTTATTGGTGCTTTTAAGACCATCATCAGAAAAGAGATTCGGTTTGTGAAAACCTCCGCTACATTTTTGCGCCCATCAGGGAGTCATTTTCCCTGTTTTAACTCTTTTTTCCTCACTTAATGATAATTTTTTGCTATATCTTTCTCTTTCTATTTCTGCACATAATCATGCAAGATAATCAAGATACAAGCAATATCCCTTAGTAAATGTAATAATAATTTCAGGTTTGGCTAACTCCTCAGTAATATTTCAAAAGAATATTGCAGATCTTGCAAATAAGTTTTCTGTCAATGTTTTGGAAAATTATGGAATCAATGTAATTTGATAACAAATCTTGCCAAATTATTGCCTACCAAAATGTGATGGTAAATACACTAAAGGAAAAAATTATTTGATTATGCTAAGTTTGTATGTTTGCCCACTGACAAAGAAATTTCAGTGTATTTGATCCCCTAACAATCAGCAAATTTAGGAGCGCTTTTTTAAAAGGACTGCTTCTAATCTCAGCGTGTTACCAGTATAAAAGACTCCTGCCTACAGAAGCAATCAATCGATTAGATTCCAAAACAAAGAGCTGTCCAAGAACGTCGGGGACAAGATTGTAGACCTACACAAGGCTTGAATGGGCTACAAGACTATCGCCAAGCAGAAAACAGTTGGTGCAATTATTTACAAATGGAAGAAACACAAAATAACTGTCAAGCTTCCTCAGTCTAGGGCTCCATGCAAGTTCTTACTTTGCAGAGTTTCAGTGATCATGAGAACAGGGAGATTCAGCCCAGAACTACACGGGAGGATCTTGTCAATGATCTCAAGGCAACTGGGACTATAGTCACCAACAAAACAATTTGTAACCCACTATTCCCTGAAGGACAAGGCAACACAGAAGTGGCTCAAGAAGAAGCATTTTCCCATAGAAAATCTTGCCTCAAAACTTCAATGACTTGCAAGGACAAAATCCCTCCTGAGATGTGTGCAAACCTGGTGGCCAACTACAAGAAAAGTCTGAGCTCTGTGATTGCCATCAAGTACTAAGTCTTGTTTTATGAAGGGGTCTTTTTTCTCTCACTAACATGCTAATTAATTTATAACTTTTTTTGAAATTTCTGCATGTATTTGTTGCTATTCTGCCTCTCACTGTTAGAATAAACCGACTATTAATATTATAGACTGATCTTTCTTTGTCAATGGGCATACAAAATACCAACAAAATCAGCAGGGGATCAAATAATTTTTTCCTTCACTGCTTGTACACGGAATAACAACAAACAATCAGGGAAACATGATAAAATATAAGTACACTATAGTAAACTAATTTCTGATTTTTTAGACAAAAAAAGAAAATCAAATGTGAGTCCAGTGCTATAAGTCAGTGTTGCCAGATATGACTTAAAAAAACAGCTTTATCTGAAACCTCGTTCAGAAGCAGTGGGATATGATGAGAGTGGGTCCCAGTGAGATTTTAGTTTACCACTGAACAAACATCTACTAGCAATTTAACCAGCCAGCATGTCTTTTGGGAGGTGGGACAAGCAAGATAGAGGGCACGCACAGACAATAATGCAGGTCCAAGTAAAAAAAAACATCGTTTGTTCAGCATGTCAGGACTGTGCCTGTTTGTAGCTGCGCAAAATAAAAAATTAATCTGAAATCTGATCAGCTACTGAATTACATAATTGGAAGACAATGACCAAAAGCCACCTCTAACTCTAAGAGAGGTCTTTAAACAAAAATCACTGCAGATATACAGTATATCAGTCTTACTGGTTATAATTAAATTCACATTCACCTTTTTTAAATGACAGTGTACATTGCACAGCCCGTCCCCTAGAACATTCTATTCCACAGTTTTTCTTTCAGTACTGAACTGTTCTCTAGATTCAAATGACATGTTTTTAAGTACAAAAAGGTCATTTATTAGTTGTAGGCACAATCTTTTTGTCACTAACAGTTAACTAAAATAAAATTAAAAACTCAAGTTGTTTTTTAGTTTCAAAGAAAAAATTTCAAAATGTTACCTAAAATCTTTTCTATACTATCATTTCCTACCAAGCTGCAAGCAGTAACATAGTTCCGTGTTTATGTTATTAAGGGTAGTGATGGTAAATAACCTTTCAAACCTTTTTGACATATGACTATTACACATTTTCTTGGGTGTTTACCCAGCTGATACCTTTTGTTTGTGCTGTTCAGTGTTACAATTTCAGATCCAGGAGACATAAATATCAACTTTTCTTTTAATTCACATGAGGGCTGCATGAAGAGTTTTAGACTGTAGAATGTAGAAGTTACATTAATCACTGTGAATTCGGTCTAATCTGGTTTTCACCCTTATTAATAGTTGTCTTAAAAAATAAGTGCAGAATATAAGCATTTTTTTAAACTTATTTATTTGACCCAGATCAGTTGATACACTATATGGCTGAAGGCTAAAATGGACCTTCCTTAAACCAGAAAATTAGCACACAATTTACACCACTGGAATAAAGGGGATCAAGATATCAAGATATAAAACTAATGTCATAAAATTGGAACATAGTGGAGAATGTGGGCTTCTATTGTGTTGTAAATTAGCTAGCTTGATTTGTTATTAACTGAATAATTAGAATTTTGATCTATTTGTAAAAAGAATCTGGATTAAATGATGAAAAAAATGTATACATCATTTCAAATTGTTACAGCTATATATGTATATATATTAGGGCTGTCTATTAGCATATAGGGCCTCACAATAGCATATATCACGATACAATATATAACAATACATTGTATTACAATATAAATTGCAATTTAAATAAAAATGTAAAGCAAATACCTAAAGATGCCAGGTTTGCATCTGAAACAATAGCCGAATGAGTCAGAGACAAGTACATAAGCAGAGGATCATTTGACATGAACTAAGGGTTTTAATTAAATGTTATGTAAACGTAAATCAGTTTAACATAAAATGTTTAAATACAATATGTATCAGTATATATCGATACTGAAGGTTAGAATATTAATACATTATTGTGAAAAAAATGATTGCTATTTCATAACGTCATTTTATTTCCCTAGTGTGAAAAAAAACATTTATGGATATTACTGTACATGGTTAATACAATGGTATATTTACAACTAAAAACATACATGTCAACATCGGGTGAAAACAAATTTAAAAGACGAATTAAAGATGAAGGAGCAAGTTTAGTATTGGAATAGTTTTAGTATTAAACTCCACTCTGACTACAGTTCTTTTACCACTGAACTTCACATAAGACTACTAATATATAAACACTTTTATTTGGTTGTCCTTCTATCTGCTTATGTACTTTGTCCCTTTTTGTATTACAAGATTATGTTTGTTGATGTAAACCTCAATTACTGCTCTGAATGTTTAAAGTGTAAATTTGTTATAACCGTATCGGTATACAACACCATATATATATATAATGTGTCTGTTGTATGGCCTCTTATCACTCTCTTTCTGTGTTTCAGTATTATGGTGTTAGGTATGCTGACACTTACACTGAGCTGGGCATCACTTGGAGTGGGCACAGCCACTGCAGTGGTGAGTTGCTGTAGTTTTTGACTAAATCTGGCATTAACATTAACTACCTGTTACACTACATGTTACAAATCAATCCCTTTATTTTAATGTTTAAACACTACCTCTCACAAATTAAACACTACCTCACAAATTAAACACTACCTCTCACAAATTAAACACTACCTGTTACAGTTTAAACACTAAAAAATAACTCTTACAAATAAAAAACACTACCAGTTACAGTTTAAACACTAACTCTTACAAAATAAACACTACCAGTTACAGCTTAAACAATACGTTTTAAATAAAACCCTTTCCGTTGATGTTTAAACACTACCTCTCACAGATTAAACACTACCTGTTACAGTTTAAACAATATATGTTACAAATAAAACATTTTTTTTTATGTTTAAACACTACCTCTTACAGATTAAATACTACCTGTTACAGTTTAAACACTACCTGTTACAGTTTAAACAATACAACAATAACATTTCTTTTGTTTAAACACTACCTGTTACAGTTTAAACAATATATGTTACAAATAAAACATTTTTTTTTATGTTTAAACACTACCTCTTACAGATTAAATACTACCTGTTACAGTTTAAGCACTTCAAATAAAACCCTTTCTGTTGATGTTTAATACAAATCTTGATGCCCGATTCTGATTTTGTGACTATATCCAATTTTTTGGAAGACCTGCTTACATCTTCTTTGAAAACCAAAATACACTATACATGGCAAAACAACCCAAGGGAGAACCAGAAAAAGAAGTAAAAACAGCACAATAATCAATGAATGAAGATGAAATGTTTATTCAGTATTTTTCTTTCCCCGCCATATTTAACAATCGGCAAAACAATGCTCTCTGTGGGTGGATTAAAAAAAAGGGGGAGAGGCCTTGCTGCAGCCCTTGTCGCAGTGATAAATCTTTTTTGTATACATATCAAAGTATATACCGTTACAGTGGCTAACGCTTAGTGTTACAGTTTAAATATTTTGTTACAATTTAAACACTTCCCTGTCACAGTTTAAACATGACCTGTTGCATTGTAAACACCTACTGTCGCAATTTAAACACTACTTATTACAGTTTAACCACCTAGGGTTACAGTTTAAAAACCTAATGTTACTATTTAAACACAACCTGTTACAGTTTAAATAACTTATGTTTATACTTAAACACAACCTGTTACAGTTTGATCAGTTAGTGTAACAATTAAAACTTGTCACAGTTAAAATATGTATTGTTAATTTTAAAATCCCCGGCACTATTTAAACTGTACTTGTTGTCTCTGACCAAGACTTTTATAGAAAGAATGAAGCAAAAGTATTTAATCATTCATGTTAAACAACCTTTAGGCTCAATGATGTAAACAGCTTTGACTTCTGGTTCACTCATACTGTAGCATAAATAGATCGAGGTTCAGTATACATTCCTATTCTGTTAATCCTCTTTTGGCTGTATCTCTATCTCCCTCTCTTTTTCATGCATAACATTTTGAGAAATGTTTGCACATACATGCACTGGCATACTGTTTGGATTTTGTATTTAATATTCATGCCAGCATCTTAGATTTCTTAGCTGTGCGTATGTTAAAGATGAATTATCCAAAAAAAAAGATTGCTTATCTGTACATCTGTTGTTGTTTTTTTTTATACAGTCCCAATTTACCAGCATAATCATATAAATATTATATGCATTTTTATATTATAATAGTATACATATTAGGGCTGTTTAAAAATATTGATACGGTGATATTTTTTTCATCAAGTGTATCAATATTTTAACCTCTAGTGTCGAAACATTTAAATTACGTTTTAAACAATTTACGTAATATTTCAATAAAGCTCTCGATGTGTATCAAACTACTTCCTACTTCGATAGATGTCGCTGACGCCTACGGTCAGAAAGGCATCGCCAGCTTTCTATTTGTTGTATTTTTAGCTATTTGTCTTATTTTTTCAAGTATTGAAATGTATTGCAATGAGGATTGTGCCTTGAAAACAGTGCCTTGAATAAGTATTCATTCCCTTTTGAACGTATTTACATTTTGTCACCTTACAACCACAAACTTAAATGTTTTTTTATAACTTAAAAGATTTTATAAAATAGACCAACAAAACGTAGCTCATAATTGTGAAGTGTACGAAAATGATACATGGTTTTCAAAATTTTAAGCAAATAAAAATCTGAAAAGTGTGGTGTGCATTTGTATTCAGCCACTCTGAGTCAATACGTTGTAGAGCCAACTTTCCCTTCAATTATAGCTGCAAGTATTTTGGCGTCTGTCTCTACCAGCTTTGCTTATCTAAAGACTGAATTTTTTGCTCCTTCTTCTTTGCAAAATAGCTCAAGCTCAGCCAGATTGGATGGGGAGCGTCTGTGAACAGCAAATTTTCACTTTTGCCACAGGTCTGGACTTTGACTGGGCCATTCTAACATATAAATATATATCCAAACCATTCCATTGTAGCTCTGGCTGTATGTTTAGGGTTATTGTCTTTCTGAATTTCCGTCCCAGTTCTATGTTTTTTTTCAGCCTGTAACAGGTTTTCGTCCAGGATTGCCCTGCATTTAGATACATCCAGCTTACCTGTTCCTGCCGAAGAATAGCATCCCCACCGCCATGTTTAACTGTGGGGGTGGTGTGTTCAGGGCGATGAGCAGTGTTACTTTTCTGCCACACATAACGCTTTGCATTTAGGCCAAAAAGTTCAATTTGATACAGATACATCTAACCAAACCACATTCTTCCACATGTTTGGTGTATCAAACTGCAAACAGGACTTCTTATGTCTTTCTTTCAGCAATGGCTTTCTTTTTGCCACTCAGACTTGTGAAGTACACGCCTTACAGTTGTCCTGTGGAGGGATCCTCCCACCTAAATTGTGGATTTCTGCAGCTCCTCCAGAATGACCATGGGCCTCTTGGCTGTTTTTTTGACCAGTGCTCTCCTTGCTTGGTCTGTCAGTTTAGGAGGACGGCCATGTCTTGTTATGTATGCAGGTATGGCATACTTTTTTTCATTTTTGGATGATGTATTGAACAGTGCTCCTTGAGATGTTCAAAGTTGGGATATTTTTTATAACCTAAGTCTTCTTTAAACTTTTCCACAACTTTATCCCTGACCTGTCTGGTGAGTTCCTTGGCCTTCTCGATGCTGTTTGTTTACTACTGTTCTCTAACAAACCACTGAGGCCTTCACAGAACAGGTGTATTTATACTGAGACTAAATTACACACAGCTGGACTATTAACTAAGTAGGTGACTTCTGAAGGCAATTGATTGCACTGGATTTTATTTAGGTGTATCAGAATACAGGAGGGGCTGAATACAAATATCAGATTTTTATTTGCTTAAAATTTGCTGAAATATTTGCTGAAAACCATGTATCATTTTCATTTCAATTCACAATTATGTGCTACTCTGTGTTGGTAAAATCACATAAATCTCAATAAAAAAAAAACAATTTGTGGTTGTAAGGTGACAAAATGTGAAAAAAGTTCAAAGGGTATAAATACTTTTTTAAGGCACTGTATGTTGTGGTACATTGGTCCTTAACCACAGCCCTAGTACATAAGATCTCACTGTATATTGTTTGATATTCATTACTTGCTCACAGTAAATCATTACAGGTGTGAAGGACTGTCAACATTAGACATATTCATGACATGTGTACAAAAGATTCCAGTAGTTTGGACTAGAAAAAGTATATATCTTATATGGAACAAGTATTTCAGGCAACTACAAGCACCTATAACAGAATTTGTTAGTTTTTAAAAGAACAGTTAAATGTTCCGTTTAACTAGTTAACCTATGTGTATCGAGTACAGTTGCACTCTATTTGGTTGCTGTAAGGAGATACCCTTTCCTAGCTGTATCTATTTTTCTCCACAGCAGCGGAGAAACGATTAATGATGTCACTCCTCAGATACAAGTCATTGACTCTGTGTCTCTGGGGGAATTGAGTCTTAGCGTGGTTGATGAAGGGCAGAATCAGGGGTGGGTCACTCTCAGTAAAGTGGATTCCCCACTCCACCACTGGGCCACATTGATTCAAGTCCCAGAGGCTTGATGACTCTTTTCTCCCAATCTATGTAGAATACAATGTAGAACATAAATGCTATTAGGAATGGATTCCAGTAATCAATCAACGTCCCACAACTGGCAGGTCATTTAGAAGGTTGCTTGGATTCTTTGTTCTCTATTTTTTTGTTTTCAGACCCTTTGTTAATGATACGTATGACATCTTGATTATATAAAAAAGTGTCGTTCATTTTGTGTAATAAAAAAGAGAATGTCAGACTGACAAGGGCAGTAAAATAAAGATATTTAAAATATATTTTAACAACCACTTTGCTTGAAAAAATGCCCATCTTCTTTATAAATTTGTAGTGAATTTTAGATTGCTGCCTCTTCATTGATCTCCACTGGAGGCTTATTGGTGCCCTTGCATACTGATGTGTTCTGGCTGGACTTCTGAATACTATTTTCTAAGATTGTAATTGAGTCTTTGGTTCTACTGTAATTCAGAACTTAAAGCTTACAATTGGGTTAAATTAATTGGGTTAAATTTTTTGCCATGAGGAGAGATTTTGTCCAGTTGTATAGAGGCAAGTGTATAACACTAAAGGGTAATGGTTGAGAAATTAGCCTAGCGATCAAAAGGTGGTGAGTCTAAATTCCAGCCAAGCTGGCCCCTAGTCAGGTGTGAAAGTAAGACAACTATAAGTTAGCTGTGTTCCCAACCAACTTCCGCGTTCCAGATATTTAACTGTAAAACTTTAAACAACTTTGATCATACTTTATTATATGAAGTATTGAATCGCTAATTTATTGCAAACCGTATGCATATGACGATATGCACATTTGCGATATATTGATAATTTAGAATTTTGTGCAGCCCAACTGTAATTAAAAACAGTTTACAGGGCATGCAAATTTTTTAATTCCGGGTAGCCCTCCCACCATGCACTCTTCAGTTTTTGGTAGCATGAATAAAAAAGGCATTTTACACTGCCTGCTCAAAAAATAAAGTCACCAGTTAGATTTAACTAAGCATATAGGTAAGAGCCTCCCATTGGATAATTACTGCATGGATGATCATGTTTTGGCTGGCCTCAAAGGAGATTGCTGAAACTATTAAAATTCGGTTGAAAACTGTCCAATGCATTATTAAAACTGGAAGGATAGTGGGGAACCATCATCTTTGAGGGAGAAATGTGGTTGGAAAAAAATCTTGAATGATCGCAATCACACATAAAAAACAACAGTAGAACTCACGGCTATGTTTAATAGCAAGAGCACTTTCACACACACACAATGTGACGGGAACTCAAGGGATTGGGAATAAACAGCTGTGTATAAGTGAGGCTAATCAGAAAAAAAGGCTTGGATTTGCTTGGGAGCATAAAGATTGGAAGCAATGGAAGGTCATGTGGTCTAATAAGTCCAGATTTACCCTGTTCCAGAGTGATGGACACATCAGGGTAAGAATAGTGGTGGATGAAGTGATGCACTTATCATGTCTAGTTCCTACCATACAAGCCTGTTCAGCAATGTTATGTGCCCAAAAAATGAGGTCAACTGACTAACTCAATATATCGAATGACCAGGTTATTTCATCAATGAATTTTTTTCTTACCTGATGGCACGGACATATTCCAAGTAGATAATGTCAGGATTCATCAGGCTCACATTGTGAAAGAGTGGTTCAGGGAGCATCATCATTTTCACACAGATTGGTCACCACAGAGTCCTTATGGAGACTCTTTGGGATGTGCTGGAGAAGACTTTTTACAGTATATGTAGCACCTTATATTATGCTAAACACAAGATACAATCACGTTAAAACATATACAATTAAAATGTCATTGAAAGTAAAATATGTGATTTCATGTTTAATAAATTGTCTACTAATATATTACTATTCATTCCCAGGAAACAATAACAACGAACTATATAAACCTCATCCAAGCTTCCTTCTCGCCTTATGTACATTTAAAGCAGCCGATTTTACATTTTTAGAACAGATTTTACATTTTTACAGCAGAAGGAAACAATAGCCCCAGGATGCTGGGCTAGCGATTTTGCAAGTCCTAAAATATTAAAGTGTGTTTCACCTGTCTATTTGTGTTATTATTAAATATGATGACAAAAGTATGTACATGATTTAAATGTAAGCATTATTATATATAATATACAATTATAAAACGCTCCTGCCATCAAAGTAAAGGAAAATTCTGTTCGAAATAGCATAATTACTTACAGCTATTCTGAACGTGCCTTTGACCAATTACACAACCCCAGTCATTCAGAAAAGTTAATTAATCGTTTTTAAACTGTTCATCTTTGCACATTTGTAAATGCTACACACTTAGATTGAAACCTGTCCAAATATTTTCACTGAGGTGCAGCAACAAATACTGCTGCAGCTGTGCTTCATGTCAATTAGAGAAAATAACAGGTCTCCTCCAGATTTCATTTGCAAGAAGATGAATATGATGATGATGCACTGTAATTGCGGTGTTTTTCAGCCGTTCCGCTCATGCAAATGATTGTGGAGGAAGCAGAAGAATTTTTAAATTGATTTGAAAAAATGTTTTTTTTCCTGTTCATAGTAAGAGGGCCTGATACTGAACATGATACTAAAGGCTGAGTAAATGATGTTTTTCGATCAAGGTAAAAAATGGTTAATATCTTGTGCTAATGAATCGATTAATTTTTCCTCTAAAAAAATAGTACATAATATTTGGTCAGTGCGGTGCTGCCTCGTATTTTGGTGTCAGCTATGTTTTTAATTCATATATCGTATAGGAAATATATTTTTTTTACAGCTACACTATTTTGACTAGGTCTAGATTTGAGGGTTGCAGTCGGGAGATAATCTAAGATAAACATAGTTCAAATGATTCATATTTACAGAAGCAAATATTGTTTTTATTAATGCAAGCAATCAAGCAGCATAAATGTCCAAGTCTATGCCTACTAGTCAAATACTACACAGTACAATACATTCTACTTTAGCTTATATTGTATCTGAACTAAAACAACACTTATTTTTTTCAACCCAAACGGTTTATTTTTTCCGTGTTTTTGTGACCCATTTCCATAGGCGAAATTTGACCCTTAAATCAGAGGACTCAAGAAAAAAAAATCTTTACATAAAGTCTTTTCTGTACCTGCATTAGCAAATTATATATGAATTTTAACAAGTTGTGATGCAGATGAGTGAGATTTTTTGGAAGGTAATGATGCAGTACAGACAGGTGAATAGCCACTGAGCATTAAAAAACACTGATAAAGTAATCATCTTCCAGACTATTAACAAAATTAAGGTCAGAAAGGGCAAAAGCTTTGCCCCTCCAGCAGACATGGTAAAATAAAGAAAGCCAAAGGGCAGAATCCAAAAATTAAAGGTCAAACAGCATCCGGTAATCCGACACATAAATCCGAGAAAGGGCAAGACGAAAGACGAGAAGGGGCCATGACTAGTGTAGATGTACATTTAGACTCGCAAGCACAGAGCGCAACAATAGCCTATACAGTAGTGTCTCCATTGTCCGATCCTATCCGATGAATGTGCCTGAATGTGAAATAGTCCATCATAGCATAGTTTAGACATCACCGGGATTAAAAGGACGGAGATCAGCTTGCCACAATATATCGCTATTTTTCTGCACTTACCAAGTGTTATTTTTTAGCTATGCTGTAGAATAATAATGTATTGAAAACCCAATTTTGACCAACAAAATTGACATTTGTCATTTGTTTTTTGTTTTTGTTTTTTTATTTCAACAATCCAACATTCCAAATGTATGTGCTGCGATCTAGAAAAAATGTCCCGTCCCAGCACGACATTTTAAGTTTCTGTTGTAAACAAGCAGCTAAAAATTATGCAAATAAAAATTATTTATTGCCAAAAGTCAAACAACACATTCATCCTTTGTTGTTAAAGATAGTAGTAAAGATTTAGTGTGGCATGTAAGCAGACATATCGGATTTTAGACTAAACTTTTAGATCAATGCTACATTGACCCGGGCTGCAACAAGGACTCCTCTTTTTGCTCCACATAAAAAGAGGATTGTTTTAACGACCTTTAAATATGATGTGAAAAAAAGATACTAAATAATCATTTCGTCCTTGTCCATTGCATCCGTCGATTATTGCACTGTTTTTTTTCCGGTCAGTACGTTTACCTTGGACTATTTTGCTGTGTATAGTGTAAATGCAGATATTGGATATGGATCAGTTTTAAAAGAAGTTGTAAGCAGAAATCAGATATAGTCACAAAATTGGAATTGGGCATCAAGATCTGCAGCGTAAATGCGGTATACAGGATAAATGCAGGTAGGGTGAGGTCTCTAACATAACACAAAAGCTGGTCTAAGGACACTGGAAGACCTAGCACAGTACCACATAGGCAGACTGAACGTTCTGGTAGAGAATGACACAGCTGGTTAAAAATTCTAATTATTTTATAAGTTACCGTAGACCTGTGCACACAGGTGAGCTGTTTTTACAGTGCGAGTTAATTAGACTATTACAGTCTATTACATTACACCATGAAACAAACTAGATAGCATGTGATTTTTTTTTCAAATGAACATGATTACTGTGTAAAATGTACAGCAAACATTTTCAAATCTTTATTTTTTTTATGCAAGTAAATGTACAGGATGGCCAAGGTTAGGATTTTTTGTTAAAAAACGTTTGCTAGCCCGAAGTATAAATAACATTTACAATCGGTTAAAGACAACATTGATTGTTGTTAACTATACTATACTATAGGACTTGATTGTATTTGGGAGTGATGTCATTGACAGTCGACGGCCAAGAGGGGAAATGCCATTAATATTTGCTGACATTATTTTGAATCTGTACAGTATGTTGTTACCTAATAAAGTATTTGTAAAAATGTATAAGACCATTAAATCGTGCCGAACGATTTGAAAAAGGTAGGCAATCTGTAAAATTGTTGAGGATGTTATGACGCTCGTGCAACAATTTGATGACGGTTACTCTACAGATTTCCTTTTACCTAGAACAGAAGTAACGTAGTCTTCGCATTTATGATGGAAAGAACAAGTTAAAGACCAGGATGTCATTTAATGGATGCTGCTGTAAAGATAATCAGGTATTGCATGATATGTGGGTAATAATCTGTCCTGCTTGTGCTGTTGCTTGGAGTATATGAGGGAACTATCCATAGCAGACAGTGATTGAGTCAGCCGCGCCTTATGAAAGCTTGGTTAATCAGCCGCGCTTATATCCCTGTGGCACAGCTTTTAAATACGTCTAGCAGTTATAGTACTGAAAGTGGAGAAAAAAGCATTCTAGAGTTCCTGCAATTTACATTATTTATAACAATTAATGTTAAGCGTTTTCATAATCCTTTACACTAGATAGGTAAAAAGACATTAAATATTTATGAATATTTATAAATGGATATTTAAAGTTTATTATAACACCCTCCACAATTTCACTAATTTCCTCTATTCATTCATCATCTATACTCTTGTATGTAGATCTGCTGGAGCCTATCCCAGCCGCCTCTGAAAGGGTAAAAGGCAGGAGGGGTACACCCTGGACAACCCTAACCCTAGAATCACCAATCAACCTAACATAAATGTTTTTGATCTGTCCAGAGGCCTTTTTGCTGTAAGGCAACAGTGCTTACCACTAAGCCACCGTGCTGCCCTGATTTCCTCCATCATTCAGATAATTTAGTGCAATTTAATGGTCTTATTAAGTCTTTAAATGCTTGATTTAGTAACAACAAATAAAACAGATTTAAAATAATGTCAGCACATATAAATGGCATCTCTCCCCTCCTGGCTAGAAACTCTGAGTGACGTCTAATACAAACACGCCCTTGACACTAATTGACAGGTTTCCATGTAAGTCGTTGGAAATGCAAATGCTAAAAGGGTTTGCCGTTCAGTTTGTCCTTCTCTGAGTCATGGTGCGTTCACAAAATGAAAATACAACTGGTTGTTAGTTGTGTTTGGATTATGTCACAATTTATGTGTCCTCATTTAGACAACATATAAGCTAATCTAGTTCATTGCAATTGTTTGCAATAAACTTTGATAACGTTATTTTATTAATATTATTGTTTTTTATTTCATTATTTAAACTCTGTTTAAAAATACGTCACAATTCCAACCTCTCCTTATGCGCCATATATAGAACAAAATTTCATGTATTTAATTGTCGTTGTTTTTTTCAGCACATTGGATTTCATGTTTTTTAAAGAACTCGATAAATCTCCTTTGATATTTCAATAAAATTTAGTGTTTTGCTCTGGCAGCAGGGTTTAGGGTGGATGACAGTCCAGCCTTTAATGTATATAGCCTCCCATTATAAATAGTTTGTAACAAATATCCACAAATAAAGGCTTTTCACAGACAAACTATTTGTTCTTAGACCACATTAAGTAGCTTACCATGAACACCCCACAAAACTGTTTGTACATGTCTATACCTAGTCGTGTAGCATTTTGGCTTTGGTCAAAGGCTCGAATCCTTATACTTGTATTTTTTCTGCCTCCAGCTCATCAGTAATATATTGGTGCCTAATATATCCCACTCCTTGACAGGTGCCACTGTAAAAACAATCATATTTACACAGAGGATTTACTTCTACATATTAAATTTAAAACTGATGAAGCCCCTTTGAGGACTAGTGAAACATAGTACTGTCTCTTAGCAGGACATGCTGACACACATTTTTATCTACTTAGCAAAAGTAAATTTGGTATTTATAATATTTATAATTATTTATAATATACACCTAGATGTGTTTCTTCCCCAAATTGTTGACATGAATTGGAATCATACAGATTTTTTTTACTCTATGTAGCATTGCATTATTACTTGAGCTTCGTGTTTTAGCCACACTTCCGGAGGTTTTATTGAAGTAATACTGGTCTAAATCTTAAATAGGATATATTATTATGGCCGGCGCCGTGGTGTAGTGGGTTAAGGCTCCGCCAACTCAGGTTCGATTCCAGCTCAGGTGCTTTCCGGTCCCACCTCCCTCTCTTTTCCCTATTTTATCTCTGATCTATCCAATCAATAAAGGCAAAAAATGCTCAAAATTATATCTAAAAAAATACACGAATTTAATGACCTGGTGTTTAAAGTACATTTGTCCATGAAGTGTAGTTTTATTGAATTTATTTGATGAAGACCTTTTCTCTTTTATTTAAACTAACCTAATGCAGTGTATTATTTCCATTTCTCTGGTGTAGAGATTTATTCGTTTTCACTGTGTAACACATGGTGCAATTTGAATAATGCATGCACTTAGGTCTACATCATCACTTCATTCTACATCAACCATAATGACAGAAATTTCAACAGTTAAACAAAACAAACAAAACAACAAACAAAATTAATGTTCTTCTACAGCACAGTGCAAAATTAGCGTTAAGCTGACAGGAGGATAAAGCTATAAAACTTCGACAGATATAATGTTGAAACACTAACCATCTTTAAAAAAAAATTGTTCTCTTTTATTGCTATATTAAAATAAAAATTTTTACTTCTTTCTGATCACCCCTTGAGGCTACCAGTGTCATTGCATAATAATGTAATTTAAATGCACCTCACACCTCACAACCATTGCTTTATCTTAAGACAGATAAACTGCTGGTTTGATTAGTTATAAAGGGTGAACCCTCCATTTTGTGTCCAGTAATTGTACCTTCAAGTGGCAAGTCTCCCGACTTGCAGAGCAGTAAAACAAATGTTTGGGTGTATAAAAACGCTAATGCAAATGCCTTAAATTCTGTTTAATACATGTACTGCCATTTCTGAAAACACAAACGTTATTTATACAATCCTCCATGTTTTTACCAGCTTCCTCTTTTATCACACACATCCTTGGCTGCTTGTCTTATGTACAAATCTGAAAATGGATGATATTTACCTCTTGACCCTAGGGTACAGAATGTACATCTAGAAGCTGCCAAATTACACACATCTGTCTCTCTAAAATGCCTGCTAGGAGTTCTTTTTACAGTATTTACATAAGTTATTGCCATTGCTTATCCTTTCCGCATGCATCAGTTATCTGTCTTATGCAGATGGTTTTTTTTCTGCTATTGCCTACTGTTAATTTTCTAGGGTGCCAGTGACTTTTGTGTGGCTCCTGACAAATTCATCGTGAATCAAACAAAAAAATTTCTGAGAGAAGGCAAGTGGGTTTATTAGCACTAATCAAAAGATTAATTTTCAATATCATGTCATACACCATGATTCATTTGATAGATAGTAAACTTGTTTTTTTGTTTTTGTCTTACAGATGTAGCTCATTACTACCTTTACTGCAGTCAAACACTGCCCAATCCTTTTCAGCAGGTAAGCGTTGTTTGTCGTGCTTATAAGCTCACAGACAGAACTTTTAGTAGGGGCCGATGGCATAATTAGACCGGTTAATTGAGAGAAAGCTCCATGCTAACCCCATTATTATGGCATGATTAAAATATCAGCATGCCTAATTTAATTACTTAAAGAAGATATGAGTATACACATGGAGCAAATAGAATCCTTTAGTCTGGGGATTTCTGGTAATTAGTTTTGTCTGGCTTCCTGTGGGATTCCTGCCAAAGGTAGGAATTAGTGTAGTTTGTTGAAATTAGACTGCTTTTAATTGTTTATTAAGCAAGCTTGGCAGGAACATGTAGTAAAACTTGGCTTAACCTGTACTCATTAAGTACCATTATAGTGACGTTATAGGTTAAGCAGGATACTGAGAGTGTTGCTGAAAAACATATGCGCTCTTAGAATCCCAGCAAGAAACAGATTCAGGGCAAAGTATATATTGTATATATTGTTTATTCTCCCAGTACATGCTGCCCACAATTGTCTAAGATAAAGCATAATGGAAAATGTCACTTGTGTCACCATCATAAATATTGTAAATAAATAAAATAAAATCTAAAAGACTTTTAAATGAGTCAATATTTTATTCACAATAAAACATAGTTAATAAATCAAATGTTCTCCACTAAATGAGCTCATTTCAAATTTGATGCCTGCTACAGGTCTCAAGGAAATTGGCAGTAAAAGGCTAAAAATCAATTCATTTTGATAAGATTCAGCTAAGAGAAAATTTAGCAATTAATTAAATTAGACATCAAGTCTGTGATATGATCAGCTATAAAAAAAGTAGGTCTTAGAGAGGCAGAGTTTTTTAAAAGTAAAGATGGGCAGAGGCTTTCCAATCTGTGAAAGAGTGTTTAAAAAGATTGTGGAATATTTACAATACAATACAAATTGCAAAGGCTTTGCAAATCTCATCATTTACAGTGCATAACATCATCAAAAAAAAATTCAGAAACTGAAAAAATCTCTGTGCGTTAGAGACATAACAGAAGATCTTTGTTGGATAGCCGTGGTCTTCATGACCTCAGATGATACTGCATCACTCATCAGCATGATTCTGATTCTACTAAATAAGCCCAGAAATACCTCCATGCAAAAAGGAAGCCGTATGTGAACATGGTCCAGAAGCACCATCGTGTCCTAATTTGATTGTTCTATGGTCAGACAAGTCTAAATTTGACATTCTTGTTAGAAATCATGGACGCTGTTTCCTCCAGGCAAATATTGGCTCATGTGATTTAAAAGTCTTTTAGTTTCCATTTTTTTCAAAATTTAAAAACATCCCCAACTCTTCTGTAAATTGAGTTGAATGTTAAAGTCATATCTCTGTGATAGTCACTGACCATCTTCCAGAGGTCCCTCACCACCATGCAGATTCAGGTCCAAGGCTTGCTACAGATTTCTGTCTCTATATTCCCCACTGCAGAGGTAAGACCTGCACACTTTCACTGAGATATCCAGCTCATTTTATTTTGATGAATGTTGCTATTTGTGCATCTTTTAGAGGGATCTGTTGGGCATTCAAGCTCTCCTGAATAGTACAGAAATCAGCTTGCACCAGCTCACAGCTTCGCTGGACTGCCGCAGCCTACATAAAGTAAAAGCACTCTTTTACACACTATAGCTTTCTTAGATTCTGTAGTAGAATGTAAAAAAGTTTTAGCATGTGTGTGTATGGGTTTGTATGGCAGGACTATCTGGATGCCCTGATGGGATTGTGTTACGACGGTGTAGAGGGCCTCCTTTACCTCTGCCTCTTTTCTCTGCTAGCAGCCTGCGCCTTCTGCGCCATGCTGTGCATGATTCCGCGTGCATATTTCCTCATGGTCAGCAGGTAAACTTCATGAAAACATACTCCCATTTCATATGTACTAACCAGTTTTGGACATATCAGCAGGGGTTGTTTAATAAAAAACAGTATATACAATAAATATTTAAAGAATTCATGATTGATAAAAGTATTGGAAAAAAGTATTGGAAAAGTATTGGGAACATTCCAGAGTATCGTCTGGGCTACATCACCTCCTATCAAGGTTCAACACTATTTAAGTCTAATGATTTGAGAGAATGTGGACAGACGTCAGGCTTGTGCTCATCGAACCTCCAAAGAGCATATCAACAAATTATCAGGAAAATGTAATTGCAGTTCTGGGTGCACCTGGTCCTGTAAAATTGCTTTAAAATTTGTTCCTTATTATACAGCCATGTGAAGCAATTACTGGATGTAATAATTCCCACGAGATGGCTGCCCGTGTAATTATGCCTCCCCACTGTACTTAGCAGTAAGCAGCAGGCGTTAATGGTTAAAGGCATTGGCTTCCTGCAAACAGACATCCGTCCAGATGTGAGAAATGTAAAAGGATTACTATTTTTCGTTCCACTGCTGGGAAGATTTTTTTCAGTGGGAAGTGATTCATCCTACTTTACTGACCTTTAAGAAAAAAGATTTTTTGAATGGTAGCAAATATGATTAAATGAAGTAAAATTAAATCACTGTTACAGTCTTACAGTATTCATTAGCAAAAAATGAGAGAAAAAGAATGATATGCAAATGATAACCTCTCCCTTAACCATAAATTGTTTTAAATGTAATAACTGTTGAAAAAGGAGACAGAGGTCACAGAAAATGGAGACTCTAATGTGCACAGTTTTTCAAGCTTAGCCTACTCCCTTTGCCCACAGGGACAGGAACTATGACGACATTGACGAGGAGGACCCATTTAACCCACGCTCACAATGCATGGCCCCGTACAGCACTAGCAGAGCCAATGTACACAGCTTCTGCAGCTACAGCAGCAGCCTGGGCAGTCAGAGCAGCCTACAGCCACCTGTCCCAGCCGCCTCCACCGCTCCCCCTCCAGAGTACATGTAAGTTTATCTTAATGTTCCAAACTTAAAATCAAAATGCATGCAAAGTTTAGGCACTTTCCCTAAACTATTAAATCTGTTTGGACCACAATCATCTAAGTGGTTAAACCTAAACCCTTTCCTCAGTGTTTCTTGTGTCTGTTTGTCAATTAGGAACCAGTCAATGCTGTTTGCAGGAAATCCACGCTATGAAAATGTGCCGCTGATTGGAAGAGGTTCACCACCACCCTCGGTACGTAGAGATTATTTTGTGAGCTGTACAGTAGGCAAGCTAATTTTCTACCTTATGCATTCGCTTATAATAATAAACAAGTGTCAGTGTTTGAGGGCTGGTGCAAGACTGCCCCCTGCTGGTTCAACTGGTTTAAGGGATTAGCTTTGACTGCCTCCTTATAGTTTTTCTTGTACCTTTTTTGGGGTTATGTAGAGCATCTGAAATATTATGCAATTGTTGGAATTGCAATTATTGTGAAAATTGTTGGAATTCATTTAATAAATAAATGATTTACAGGTTGCAGACCGGGTCTGTTAATGTGGGGACCTTTCTACATCACTAAACATGACACTGTACAAAATTAAACACCATTGGTTGCTTTACCTCTCCCAGTCATTTGTCCTCTTAGGCATGCCTTAGCCATTCAAAGCAGCCAAGGTTCCCAGACCTTCTAATGACAGTCTGAATGTAAGCTAGAGGGATGGTTACACGAAAAATCATAGTTTCTTTACAGTTCAGTCACCCTTTAAATTATGTTGGTGATTGTGTAGGTGTGATTTAGTATTAAATCCATTTAAACAAAGTTTATAATCTCTTCAGTAACACTACTAATGTGATGTATGTAAGGCTACATGACACATACATGTCCTATTCATTATTATAAATCATTCATGTTTTATAAGAACACTTCTAAATCAAACAAACAATAATTGTTACGATAATCATTGATCAATAGACTATTAAAATAATTGTTTTTTGCAGCCCTAGCCTGAAGTAAATACTGTAATACGAAATGTATGGGTGGGCAATTCATGAGTTTTATTGTCCCGCTTGTTTTTTAACTAACCCCGCTCTATTCACCACTGATTACCTGGATCAGTTGTGTTTGATCAGTCAGAGGATGGGAGATACCACCACAGAGGAGGAGGGAATACTGGGGAAAAATATATATCTATATCTCCCAGCTTCTGATCAACTAAACACACATGCAGAGACATTATCAGTGTGTCCATTACAGAAGCTGAATGTCTTTTTTCTCTTTATATGGTAAAAAAAAAAAGTAAAAATGTAAAATATTTTTTTAGTTTTTACTCTTTTTATATTTTTCTATGTAATGTATTTTGGGAAAGCCCATCTTCACTATCACCTGTAACAGGCAAAAATCACAGCTATATGTTGAAGAGGTGCTTTACTACATTTTCACATAGAAATATTAATTAGTCACACATGCTTGCTTGATGTACGAGGCTGATCACACCTAATGTTTAGATAAAAGTATGAATTAAGTATGTTTATCGTATTAAGTAATTGCAAGATTTTTTTTTACCCTGTAATATATTTTAAGATGTATTTCAGCTGAAATATTATATATATTTTTGATTTCAAAAATATATTTTACTAAACATCACAGATACAACATACATTTTACATTGTCAGTGCCTTGGAAATGTATTTATAACCCTTGAACTTTTTCACATTTTGTCATTTTACCACCACAAACATAAATATTTTATTGAGATATTATGTAAAAAACCAACACAAAGTAGCACATAATTGTGAAGCGGAACGAAAATTATACATGGTCAAAATGCTGAGCAAATCAAAATCTGAAAAGTGTGGTGTGAATTTGCATTTAGCCCCCCTGTACTCTGATACCCTTAAATAAAATCCAGTGCAATCAATTGCCTTCAAAAGTCACGTAATTAGTTAATGTGTGTAATTTAGTCTCACTATAAACACACCTTTTCTGTAAAGATAAGGAGCACTGTTAAATCCATCATCCAACAATGGAAAAAGTATGCCACAACTGCATACATAACAAGACTTGGCCATCCACCTAAACTGACAGACCAAGCAAGGAGAGCACTGGTCAGAGAAGCAGCTAAGAGGCCCATGGTCATTCTGGAGGAGCTGCAGAAATCCACAGATCAAGTAGGAGAATCTGTTCACAGGACAGCTATAAGTCATGTACTCCACAAATCTAGTAAAAGTAACACTGCTCATCACACTGAACACACAATCCTCACTGTGAAACATGGTTGTGGAAGCATCATGCTGTGGGGATGCTTCAACAGGGATAGGGAGGTTGATGGAAAAATGGATGGAGCTAAACATAAAGTCTACAACGAAATGGTTTGGATTAAAGAAGATTCATGTGTTAGAATGGCCCAGTCAAAGTCGAGACCCAAATCCCATTGTGCATTCTATGGCAAGACTTGAAAATTGTGGTTCACAGACGCTCCCTTTCCAATCTGGCTGAGCTTGAGCTATTTTGCAAAGAAAGAATGGGCAGAAACTTCAGTCTCTAGATGTGAAAAGCTGGTAAAGACGTACTCCAAAAGACTTGCTGCTGTAATTGCAGCGAAAGGTGGCTCTACAAATTATTGACGCAGGAGGACTGAATACAAATGCACACCACCCTTTTTATTTGTTTAACATTTTACCATGTATCATATTTGTTCCACTTCACAATTATGTGCTACTTTGTGTCTATTACATAAAATATCGATAAAAGGCTGACAAAATGTGAAAAAGTTCATGAGTTATAAGTACTTTTTCAAGGCACTGTATTTATATTTTGCCAGAAAAAAAAATATTTTTTTTACTGTATGGGTTTTGTCCTTTAAAACCTCAGCATTGATGTGTGATGGTTAACTTAAGAAAGGCTTATTGTAAAATTTATTCCCATCTTAAATAATGTTTTATTTTTCTTTATTTTTTCTGGTTTCATTTCTACAGGCTTATAGATACAGTAAGTGGGCTTCCTTACAAGTATGTTGGTTATTTGTCTTTGTCCTTTGTCTTCTCTAGGCTGCTTTCCGCTTAGGTAATGATACTGTATCTGGTCCAGCAGTGCAGCTGTTTTTGCTCATTATCACTGTTTCCAGCACAGCCAAGCAGTTGGCATGTTGTAAATTATCATAATAAATCTTCTCTTTTCAGTAATGTGAGGTCTGACCTACCACTGTGTTCTTGTCGTTCAGTATCAGTCCTTACTGCCCCAAGCGATGTGCAAGTGCATGCAAGATCTTCCAAAGCCACAAAGTGTCTTTATTGCTTTATGTTTCCATCATCCAGTGTTAATGCGCATTTTAAAAGTATCGCATCAGAAAAAAATACTAAAAATGGCAAATAAAAAAAAAAAACCTAATCTGCGTTTTTGCTAATGGTGTCATTCACAGCTACTTTGTCGATTGCAAGCTGCACTGCTAGGACATTTATTACTTGCTCGATGGTTACTAATTGAAGTCCTGTCTCCATTATACTGCTTGCTTTGTTGCTCAGAATAAATTCTGACGTAGCAA
Source organism: Bagarius yarrelli (assembly GCA_005784505.1). Lineage (NCBI taxonomy): Eukaryota > Metazoa > Chordata > Actinopteri > Siluriformes > Sisoridae > Bagarius > Bagarius yarrelli. The sequence continues at coordinate 1,229,898 of VCAZ01000066.1, forward strand.
TCATTAAACACGTGACTAATCAGCTGTTGCTTGCTTTGTATGTATTTACTGTTGGTTACTAGGTTACCGATACCAACGTCAGCCGCTTGAACAACTTAATGTAAACATACCTAATTCGCATTTGTTTTTTGTAAAAGATTTGCTTAATATTGTTATTAGTGCTGCGTAACAGCTTGTTACTACAGTCAAGGGTAAAGGTGGCCTGTCCATCATAGCAGCTGATTATCTCTTTACACCTGCAGTGTGGAGCATATGAAAGTGTATTTAATGTATATATACAGAACTCACAGGCTACTGAACTAACGGGCTAAACTCTGTTCTATAGCCTTCATTTCAGTTCTTTTACTTTAGTATAAGTATATTCAATTCATTGTGCAGGGTACGTGTACAGAGCCAATGAAATGCATTTTTCGCATATCCCATCTTAGTAAGTTGGAGTCAGGGCGCAGGGTCAGCTATGATGCAGCACCCCTGGAGCAGGAGGGGTTAAGGACCCAACAGTGGTTGACTTGCCAGAGGTGGGGCTTGAACCCAGGTGTGTCTGGTCTTTAGATTAACAACTCAGCACCTTAACCATTTGAGCCACCACTGCCCCTCATTTAATGAACAACAAATAACCTTCAGGTTTCATGGAACCAGTGTTGATCAAGAGGAAACCTGACAAGAAAAGAAAGCCATAAAAATTAAAGGTGTATAAATGACAGGATTTATATTGAATTCTACAAAGTGGAAGGTGTTGGTATACGTGTTTAAGATCACATTGACCTTTCATCCACAGTCACTGTTTAACACTTTATTATTGCTGGTAAGTGCTGCAAATCTCACGACTTCACAGCTTGAACTGCTTCTGAAACTTTCTTCTTTTTATTGTTAATATTCTAAATATCCCAATGATCTGTTCACTGAAGTTTTGCAGTTGTCCAAGAGATCAAGTACAAACAGTTTTATAGTATGTAACTAATGCAGCTAATAGAGGTTTTACTTTTTTCTTTTTAGTATTCGCCCAGTATGAGGACCACATACCTGTCTATGACTGACGCCCAGATGCGACACTTTGAAAATGACTACCAGGTGTAAAGTGTAAGTGTGTAAAACCCGGGGTAGCCAAAACCACTTTGGAGTATTCTGAAATAATATTTAATAAAGATCTTTATGGTTACAATTTGTTTCTTAACTATTCTTGTTGAGAAATTCAAACTCTGCAGTTTAGTGTGTTGATTGACTCCAAGAAAGGACTCCGCCGAGGATTTACATTTACATTTATGGCGTTGGATAAGCGGTATACGCCTTCATCCAGAGCGTCTTACATTCATTTCTTTTATACAGCTAAGCAATTGGGGGTTAAGGGCCTTGCTCAGGGGCCCGGCAGTGGTAAATTGGTGTTGCTGGGAATAGAATCCCTGATCTTCCAATTAGCACCCTAAACACTAAGCTACCACTACCAGTAGTCGCTATTCCAGCTAACAGCCAACATCAACCACTGCGTGAATACAACTTTTTGGTCAGTACAAGAAAATATGCAAACTGGTGGAAAAAAATTTGCTACACGAACGCTCTATTTCTATATCTAGCTATTTTGGATGTTGGTGTGATGTGAACAATTCACCGAGGAACTAAAGCGAAATGATCCAAATTTCTCTCTACATCATCAGTTGTTTTACGGTGTAAAGTATAAAAGGTGCTGCTACCCCTAAAGCTTCTGTATATAATTTTGATATCTTAACGCAGTTATGTTTTACCTCATTGCTGGTGGGTTATGTTAACAAGCGTCGAGAGCTGCATCACAGGTCAGAACTGTACAAAAGGTTAAGCAGACGTTGAGAGGTTTAAAAGAATCTTTGTGTTAAAGTGGCTTTCTGGCACTAGAGTAAATGCAGGTCAAGGCTGAAGCAGTAAATATTGCTACTATATTGTGTGAATATTGCTAAGCGCTCTGTGTAAGCTTGCTTTTTTAGTGCATCACTCTTTTAATGACATAACGAGCAGGATTGAAATTGTACTGTTAAATATATACAGCCTGAATTCTAACATTACTCTTTTATTAAGAATGTTTTTCTATTGCTTATGCTTTGGACTCGTTCGGGAAAATGTAAAAATTGATTAAATAAATAACTTGTTTTTATTTTATAGTGGCTGTGTTTTTTATTTCAAACTATTTTAACATTTATTAAGAGTTTCCCTTGAATGGGAACACAAGAGGTTGAGGAGTTTGTTAAAGCTAAACAATTATTTATATCACTGAATTTGCAATTGTGTGTATATTTGGATAAGTTGTCAACAATGTTATCAACTTATTTTAATTAACAAAACAGCAGAATAGTCAATCAGAAAGTCTAGAAATATTTTCTGACTGTAAATGTTTGGGATAATAATTAGCCTGTTTTTAGATTTTTTTAGCTCTATGAAGCACATACTGACTGGAATTAAATTGGTTTTAATCCAAGATGTATTGATTTAGAAACAAAAATCAATCTACTGTGTTCTGCAGGTGGAAATGGCAAAAATAATGACCTGTGTCTCTAATAACCAGCCGACATATTGTATAGTACGTACATGTTTAAACATTTGTTCGATGGTCTATGAATATTTTATTTCAGGAGTGCTTTCACACCCATATGTTTGTTTTCCCCTAATCACTTTCAGCATCAATGAAAGTACAGACAAACTTGTATAGATTGTCTATGTTTGCTGTAGTATTACAATTGTGCCTGTGCATGAGATCCTTAAAGACCTGGTTTGACAAGGTTGGTTAAGAAGATGGGTGGCCTGCACAGGGCCCTGAGCTCATCCCTACAAATCTACCCATTTCTCATTTTACTGTTAGTAGTTCTAGAGAAAAACTAAGAAAAAGAATGCTTAGTTTCCTTTTGATTTACTGATCAACAATATACTAAATAGAATTATACTTCAATATATTGATATCTATTCATGGTTCATACCCGCTTATACGCCTAATCAGGGTCACAGGGATCTGCTGCAGTCTGTCCCAGCTGTCATTGGGTAAAAGGCAGGGGTACAACCTGGACAGGACACAAGTCCATCACAGGGCCACATACAAACAAACAACCACACACACTCACACTGATGGGCAATTTGGAAACATCCATTCAACCTAACATACATTTGAGAGGAAACCGGAGTACCCGGAGTACCATACGTATGCACAGAGGGAACATGCAAACTCCACACAGAGAGACCTGCCGAGGATACGAACCAGGAACCTTTTTGCTGTGAGGCATCTGTGCTAACTAAATAAAAAGACAGGTTTGAGTCTATCTGGACTATACTTAATAATCTACATATACAGTTATTAAGACACTTGGCACATAGTGACAAAAAAGTATATTTGGCATATGTACAAAATAAATAAAATTTATTACAAAGTTTATTACTTTTACACTTAAAGAATACATAAGTGTACTTTGATCAACTAAAAGGTTGACTAGTATTACTAACAGTATAAGTTTACTTTAAAGTAAACTAAATGGTGGCTAAGACTATAACTAACATCTTTAGGTTTACCAACTGCAGTAAATTCAGTTGCAGCACAAATGTAGACTTAAAAGTTTACTACCATAAACTGAAAAGTGGTCAATTTAGTCCAAAGAAGTATTGAAATAGCACATTTTAAGTACATTAATGTACGTCTACTCATTGCATAAAGTAACCCCAGGATTTATACTTCAAATGCACTGGAATTTACTCAATAAAGTAAACTTTATGTGTCCTTTTTTTGGTAAGGGTCCTCAGTCACCAGTACCAGACTGCAGACAGCGGTGCAGACAGACCCTGAATCACATACACGCTTTACTAATTTTACTATAATTAAGATCTAAATCATGCCAAACTGCTCAAATAATAGCAAACTCCATTGGATGCGTTTTCCGCAGGGCTGCACTGTATGTGATTTACTGCATTTTATCAGTAAATAATTTTAACACATCATAATCATTTTAATGCGGCTTTTACGGTTCGTTATCAATGTTTAGTTTAAAGAGTCGACTCATTTGTGAATAAAACGGTTCAAATGCACACATTACATATTAACCATAAATAATTTCTTTAACGTAGTTCTCAAAATTCGTGTGTTAAATGAAAAACAATATTTTTAACCCTTGAATTGCTTTGAAAAAATACAGTATACATTTAAAGCAGGTTATAATTACAATTTAAAGCTATGCGATTGAATCCCTGTTTAATTAATACAATAAATATCACGTTATAATATAAATATTACAAATATAACACAAACAGTATTACATTTTATTAATTGTAAAAATATATATATATAATGTAATGTTTAAAATGTATAATAAAATAAAATAAATAATATGTAAAATAAGTAACAGTTAAATTAAGGGTAAAAAAACTTTTATTATTTATTCATAATCTGACAGGAAACCGGAAGTTACATAAATTAAGTGCACTATTTTGGCCTTAGAACCTTTGGCCAGATCAGATTAATCGTTCTAATCGTTAATAATGAACTGATCCTAAACCAGACTTAAACCAGAACCCGGTCGCGTGATGACGTCACTGTCAGGGTGTTGTGTGCTAGCAGTTAGTGTTATAAAGCGGACCGGTGCTGTGACTCGAGGCAATGTGGACTTTATTCAGTGTTTTAGTGGAAAACTGGAATAATTGTTTTATTTCCGAAAAGTGTAAAGTGTAGCAGAACCGGCGGGGATGTGGAACAAACGCAATGGGAAACGTTTTCGCCGGAAAAGAACGTCCAAGTCGAGTAACAGAGCAGGACCGGGCTGTGCTGGTACTGTTTATTATTCCTCAAATACAATAAATCCAACTTCTATTTTTATCATTGATTTATTTATTTATGGTCGGTATGTCGTGTAACGCAAATTAAATCCTATTAAATTGATTTATTCGTCATGGATAAACACCTGCACCGGGATTGGACAGGTGTCTTTTTTTTTTCTTATTGTACTTCCTGTACTTTAAGCACCCCTTCATTATCCTATTATTCTTTCTTTAGTGTCATATAAACACTACCCACCGGATTGGATTGTCTATTGGTACTTCCTGTCCGTTTATACACTATATTTACTGTCACGGCATTTGGCAGACGCCCCTTATCCGGAGCCACTTACATTCATCTCTTTTATACAACTGAGAAATTGGGGGTTAATGGTCAAACAGTGGTGGTGCTGGGAATAGAACACTGGCCTTTCTATTATATGTGTTAATTAAGTGCAAATTAACCTTTAACAATGTTTTGTTTTTTTTAATCAAAGCTACTTTAAACATCGTTTCCATTGTACGCCATTTTCAAATTGGACGTGTAGTCTTTCTTTCTCCGCTGTGGGCTAATGGGATTGTAAAATGTCTATTATTTACATACTGGGGCAAAAGAAGGGTGATTATGGGAACTTTTGTTGACTGTTTCTCACATACTAAGGATTAGAACGTACTATTTGTCTTGTATACAGTGGGTTTCTATACTGTATATTATGCCCTTAGAGTACATCTGTGCCATAAGCAGCAAATGTTTAGTGAGCAATTGTTGGGTTGTGACGTCTGAGAGTGAAATGTAATTCAGATTTTTACAAAGTGCTGAAACTGGAGACTTTTCTCGAATATTGTGTCAGTGATTAGGAAAAAAGAGCATTTAATGAAAGTAATAAGCATTGAAATGTAAGTAACGACTGTCAACACTGACCAATCCGAATTAAGCAATTTGTGGATCCTCGGCATTCACCAATAAGCTTTGGGTGTCCCAGTATATTGGTTGTTCCTATTTAGACCACTTTTGCTAGCTACTAATTACTACATACCAAAAAACAACCCCACAAGACCAGCTTAGAGAAGCTCTGACCTCTCAGTAATCTAGTCACCTCAATTAGGCCCTAATCGAACGGATTCAGATCATTATAATAATGTGTTTCAGCCTATAAGCTTTAGGAACTGTTTATTGGCAGGTGCTTTAGTGATGATAACCAGTGTTACTCATGCCATTGATTAGTAGCTTTGATGTTATGATTAATTTGCATATATCACAATTTCCGTTTCTTTCTTTGCAGCAACTAAAACAACAGCGAGATAAACTGAAGCAGTACCAGAGAAAACTCACTGTTCAGCTGGATAAAGAGAGACTTCTAGCCAAGCAACTGCTGAAGGATGGAAAGAAAGAGTAACTTTAATGTTTGATCTCTCATCTAATCTGGTCAGGTTTGACTTTTAAAGAGGATGATGCTAAATAACAACAGTACAGCCAGGCGTTAAAGTGATGAGAAGATTTATGCTTAAATATTACAATTACAATGAAAATGAAAGTATATACAATCTTTTTAGCAACGTAAAAAATCAATAGCAAAATATATTGACCCAATTCGGATCTATTAGATAAAAGTACGTTAGAACAACGTTGTCTAAGATGATTGACACATTTTCATTTACATTTTCGACATTAAGGCAGTTACATATAGTTTATTTTGTACCCATCATGCTCAGGGGCCCCAGCAGTGGCAGCTTCATGGTGCTTGGAATAAAACCTGCAATCTTATTTTATCTGCACACCTGACTAAATTCTAAGATTTTTGTTATTACTGGTAATTTCAACAAAATCTGTTTCCTTAATAAATAAGTTTTGGCTAAATATTCATAGCAAGTACATTGAAGTTTCTGACTGATGGTCTTGTGGGTGCAGAAGAGCTCTTTTGCTTCTCAAGAAAAAGCGCTACCAAGATCAACTACTGGACAAGACAGAGACCCAGATAAGCAACTTAGAGCTCATGGTAAGCGTCGTCTCCTGCTCCCCTGAGACTGCACTAATGATCCAAATGAGTGACACTCTGTGGACATGTCCTACTTTTTTCTTTTAGTAGCAGAATGTCAAAAGCTTCTAATGTGAATGTGTGTTTTCTTTGCAGGTACAAGACCTTGAATTTGTTCAGGTTGAGGTAAAGGTTTTGGAAGGGCTAAAGGTGGGCAATCACTGCTTAAAGAAAATGCACGAGGTGAGCAGATCTAATAAAGGGTAGTTTTTACAGAAGTATGAATGATTGAAGTAGATTTCGTGTTTCTCACTTGAATCATTAGGGATTCTGCCTGCTTTTGCTGTAGTCCTTCCACTAGAGGGCACTCAACAAATCCTTAGAAGCCACTTAATCCTAGGACTCACAATGTCACAAACCCCGTCCCTCGGATCCAGCTGGTTTGCGACATGCTACGTGGATGCACTGAATCCCACGGTTCAGATGAATCTGCGCTTTTGAATCTTTTATGTTTCCTAAACAGCTTAGTCAGCTAACTACGCAGAACAACTGCATTCTGTAACTTTAATAGCAAGAAGATAATTTGAGACACAACTGACTCGAGTAAAGGAGGAGAAATATTTGTAAATCCTGAAATTATTTAACCCAGATGAATTTTACCAATTCTAGTTCTGGTCAAAAGACCAGTCTGCAGGTTTTTAGTTTTAAATTTAGTGAAGTCATGTTGGTTTATTTCTCCTGTGTGTGTGTGTGTGTGTGTGTGTGTGTGTGTGTGTGGTTTGCAGTTCTCCAGGTGCTCTGGTTTCTTCCTCTAGTCCAATAACATGTTGTAGGCTTTTGCTATCTCTAAATTGACTGTAGTGTGTGTGTGTGTGTGTGTGTGACTGGGGAGGTAATAGGTCTCTCTCGTCTTCACAGGCACTGTCCATTGAAGAGGTGGAGAGAATAATGGAGGAGACACAGGATGCCATCGAATATCAAAAGGTTTTTTTAATTACCTCCAGTACAAGTTACATCAGCTCACACCCGAACTAATTTAATGTTCAGTTCATAGGGAAAGTTTAGTCTTAGAAAAATAGGTGTGTAATAATAAAAGGCAGTGTAATACAGAGTACAGACTTCCCTACCATTAAATTGTATGTTCTGTAAAGTATAGTTACTGCTAGTATGAATTGAATTCAGATGTACTACAGCCACTATAAATGCTAAAAAGTAATAGCGCAGTGCTAAATGTGTTGGACTGCTAATTGGAGGATCTGGGTTCTATTCCCAGCACCACCAAGTTACCACTGCTGGGCCGCTGAGCAGTGGTGGCAGATCGGTGGTGCTGGGAATTAAACTAACTTGCCCACTGTCATTATTTGGTTAACAACTGGATAGTATAATTAGATTTGTATTAACTCGGTTTTTCTAAATGTTTTCATACCTTCAGCAAATTGATGACATGCTGGAAGGCTCCCTGAGTCAGGAGGATGAGGAGGCTGTGCTGGCTGAGCTACAGGCCATCGTTCAAGTATATTCATCTCTCTGTTAACCTGTCTGCTTGTTCTGGACTTTTTTATTTTTATTTGCCTACTTTTATTTGCTTAAAGATTCTTCTCTTTCAAAGGATGAAGATCAGGAAGTTCAACTTCCTGAGGTGCCCAATGAACCCTTGCCTGCAGTACCTGAGCCACTAAAAGGTATAAATATCAAATGCATTACTTAAACGGCCAGTAGGTGGCTCCATTTTCCTCTTTCTAACTTGTTTCACTTGTATTTTTTTTCTAGAGAGAGAAGCAGCTGAAGTGAAGCAGGACAGAGAGATCCTGTTGGCATGCTAGCTGACAAACTTGCGATACAGATTGATCACACGTTAATCCGCCTGTTGTATGAGAAGCAGCGCACACTGTAAACACACTCTTTAGAGCTTCCTTTGACTTTTATTAAAAACTGAGTTAACATTTCATACAGTGATGGAAAATATTTATTCACCTGATAATTTTGGACATTTTACCCACTGTCAAAGAAATGATCCGTCTATAATTTTAATGGTAGGTTTATTCCAACAGCGAGAGACAGAATAACAACAAAAACATGCAGGAAAAACACATTTAAAAAAAAAAAAGCGTAGTCTGATTTGCATTTTAATGAGTAAAATAAGATTTAGTCCTTTGCTTGGTGATTTAGTCCTTTGCTTGTGTACGTCTCTTGTCTCTGACATCCTTTGGCTAGCTCTTTGGTCTTGGTCATGGTGGTGAGTTTGCAATCTGATTCTGTGTACAGGTAACAAGCTGAGATTAGGAGATTCCCTTTAGAAGATTTCTTATATGGGATTCCCTTAAGACAGTCTCAGCTTGTTACCTGTATAAAAGACACCTGGGAGCCAGAAAGCTCGCTGATTAATAGAGGATCAAATAATTATTTCACTCAATATCAAATCAATTTATCCCTTTTTGGAAATGTGTTGTTCTGGATGTTTTGTTGCTTTCTGTCTCTCGGAATCAAACCTGCCAATAAAATTATAGACTGCTCATTTCTTTGTCAGTGGCCAAAATGTACAAAAGCAACAAGGGATCAAATATTTTCCCCTCACTGTACATTGTGATTTATTTATTGTGATGATGAAGGACAAAAAGATGCTAATTTAAACAGAACCTCAGAGGTCAAACAGACCATCACCATTTTCACTTCGAATCATGTTCCCATGACTCACATACTGGCTTGATTTAGCAGCCATTGTTATGACTAGAGTGGAAAAGAAATTAGGGAACTTTAATGAATCCAGCATGGGACTGTGATTTTACATTCCTGTTCTTTGCCTTTGACTTTTACTGTATGTTACCAGGCAGTATGTGAGCCTGAGCCTTTTATGCAAGTAAAATTCCATTTTATTATGTATGAAATGTGTTTTTATGAGTTTCTACATTATTATACATAGTACGCTGTAATAATATAACCCTTAGAAATGAGGGATCACAGCCATCATTTTTTGTACATTCTATTCCAGGATTAGTCTCACCGGTACTGCTATAATAACCTCTACACTTGAGATGCTTTTCACTAGATTATAAAGTGTGGCTGTGGGGATTTACTTATTCAGCCACAATAGTGTTAGTGAGATCAGGCACTAATGTTGGGTGAGGAGGCCAGGGGTGGGGGATTGTGTTCCAGAGGTGTTCAGTGGTGTTAAGATCATGGAACCCATTGGTATTATCAGGCTAGATCAGTGTTTCGGTCCCTTACTTTCAGTTAAGGGAAATATTAATGCTACAGCCAGGGCCGGCCCAAGCCTTTACAAGGCCCAAAGCAAAATTTTGATTTGAGGGCATCTCAGTGCCACCAACATAATTAATTAGCTTTTATTATTTGCCCACTATAAAACTTACATACCCATTATTAATTTTTATTTGTTGTAGCTGTGTTGCTTAAATCATACCAATGTTTTTACCCATCTATGCATTCTGTTAGCATAGGTTTTTTCATATATATATATATATATATATATATATTATATATATATATATATATATATATATATATATATATATATATATATATATATATATATATATATTTATATTTATATATTATATTTATATATCTATATATTTATATATATTTTATATATATATATTTTATATATATATATATATATATATATATATATATATATATATATATATATATATTTATATATATATATATATATATATTTATATATATATTATATATATATATATATATATATATATATATATATATATATATATATATTATATATATATATATATATATATATATATATATATATCTATATTCTATATATTATATATATTTATATATATATATATATATATATATATATATATATATATATATATATATATATATATATATATATATATATATATATATATATATATATATATAATATATATTAATATCTCATATATATAAATTCATGTGCCCACGGGGGCCCCCTGGTGGCCAAGGGTGCCCTAAGCAGCCACTTAGTTCGCTTCTGCCCTGGGCCAGTAGTTGATGGCAGAATACAGAATATTACTCAGTCTTTGTCATCAGTTCTTGAAGTCTTTGTATGTACATATGAGTTTTGTAGTTTTACATTATGCAGTTCACATTCAGACCTGATTATTCTTCCACTCACAGCGGTTGTCCTTGCTTTTACTTGTGTTTTTGCCACAATACCACTGGAGGCAGTATCCTTATCAAATTTTTGTTGCTAAGATAAGAAACGATAAGCCTGGTCTCGAGACCCAAACACTGCATTGCAGTAACAGTAAATGTTGATTAACCCTGATTAGGAAATCTAATTGCACCTGCTTTAGCTGGTACTTTATCATACGGCTAGCAACAGAAACCTGACCCTGTAGGAGGTAAAACAAGTTCATATTTTAAGCTGTTTATTGCAGTATGCCATTTATAATTTATGTGAATCTAAAGCATTTCAGTGCAGATGCGTTTATCCACTTTCCTCACTGCATTGCTACCATAGCAACGACTGACAGTATTAAATGTGATGGCATTGAGGTTATATCTTAAGATGCTAAAGTGTCTCATGACAAAATGAAAAGTTCCTGATTCTAGTGTCTGAGAGCTGCTTAACTAAATCAGCCTGTTTCTCTGGTGTGGAGCACGTCTTAAGAAAGGCGGTATACCAAATCCAGCAGAGACACATGAAGAGTGATTGATGAGGATCAGTGATTGCACATACACAAACCGGTGTAATAGAAATACCCACAAGACCTGCTCATTCAGGCAATCATCCAGTTACTCATCTGGCAGTGCATAAAATTATACAGATACTGCTGATAATCTGTAGTTAAGGTTCACATCAAAGCAGGATTTTTTACATCCTTTACGAAAAGAATGTTAAAAAAAACACCCAGCAAGGGGCAGGCCTGCAGCTCGAAAAAGCTTGACTAATGAAGTCGAAAGAGAATCAGCCACTGTTTACATCTGTGTTAAGCAGTAAAGCATCTCAATTCGTGAGACATGAGCTACCGCGGCAGACGATCATCTGAAACAGGATTCACCAAACTCGATCCTTGAGTCCTGCAGAGTTTAGCTCCAACCCTAATCAAACACACCCTAACTAGCTAATCATTTCCTTGCCAGCTATAATTGCAACCTACAGGCAGGTGTTTTAAGGCCAGTTAAAGCTAAATTCTGCAGGAGACCCGACCCTTCTGATCTGAAGCTACAATAAACACAGACTCATCAAACCTGGGCAGTTAAAGTCTTTTGATCCTTTTACGTTTACATATCTGGCATTTAGCAGACACATTTATTAATGTACATTCATCTACTTTTTTTTCCAACAGCGATTGAGCATTAAGAGCCTTGCTTAGGGGCCCAGCAGTGGCAGCTTGGTGGTGCTGGGAATTGAACTTATTATATTTGGATCAGAAATCTGATACCTTAACCACTAAGCTACCTGTTGTAATTCAGCAATAAAGAAAATGAGACAAAAGTACCGAATACTAAGTCTACTAAGTCTGCTTTTATTTTTAACTCAATCTTTTACATCCTCACATCATGTCTGACAGAAACTGTTAGTCCAGACCTCCCACTTCAAAATAGCAGTCACAACACAATGCCATGAACACAACACAACACTACCACATACCACAAACGATCTTATTAACCACTGAGTCATAACTTTCCCCTTTAAAAGTAACTTTTGAGGTTTTACACCAGAATTAACCCCATAATTCTAATTAACAGTCGCATTGTTTGTCAGGCGCCCTTATCCAGAGCGACATGCTAAAAGTGCTCAATGAACATCAACATTTGTTCGATTAAAATCAAAGTGTAGCACAGAGGTTGCGATGTTAGCCTACTAATTTGAGGACCAGGGTTTGATTTCCAGCACCACCAAGCTACCACTGCTGGGCCCCTGAGAAAGGCCCTTAACCCTCAATTGCTCAGTTGTATAACAGGGAATAATTTAATAATTTAAGTCACTCTGGATGAGGGTGTCTGCCATATGCCGCAAATGTAAATGTATTACAAACTCAACACTGTTGAAAAGATTAAATAAATTAAAAATAATAATAACAACAATTCATTGATTATCAAGTGCTGGGTATTACTAAAAGAGTAAGGTCTATTATTTCCTCGAAGACAATTAGTGATTCAGCTGTTCTGACATTGAGGCAGGGAAGTTTATTCCTGCATCTTGGTGCCAGAACAGAGTCTTAAGGCAGTCCTATCTTGGGTCTTAAGGGCCGGTGGAATCAGTCAGTGGTGCTTGTGAACATGCCCAGGTTTTGCCAACTGTAGACGAGTGGACAGACAGATATCCTAGTTGGGCAATTTTTAGGGGTGGGTTTAAGGAGATAGATACTCTATTTAAGGAGATAGATACTCGATAAAACTCTATCTATCTATTTATCTATAAAACTATTATAGATAGATAGATAGATAGATAGATAGATAGATAGATAGATAGATAGATAGATAGATAGATAGATAGAGATAGATAAAACATTATACACATAGATAGATAGAATAGATAGATAGATAGATAGATAGATAGATAGAACATTATAGATAGATAGATAGATAGATAGATAGATAGATAGATAGATAGATAGATAGATAGATAGATAGATAGATAGATAGAACATTATAGATAGATAGATAGATAGATAGATAGATAGATAGATAGATATAACATTATACACACAGATGATAGATAGATAGATAGACTATAGATAGATAGATAGATAGATAGATAGAACATTATAGATAGATAGATAGATAGAACATTATAGATAGATAGATAGATAGATAGATAGATAGATAGATAGATAGATAGATAGATAGATAGATAGATAGATAGATAGATAGATAGATAGATAGATAGATAGATAGAACTTATAGATAGATAGATAGATAGATAGAACTTAACGTACAAAAGTAGAAAATAAAAACGCATGTGTATATAGAAATCTTTACCAAATTTTGATTTGGTGGGCAAGACAGACATTCGGATGGGCTCAGCCCCCACCCCGCCCATCCCGCACATCCCGCACATGCCCTGTTGTGGATGTGAGGGGCCGCGGTGCAGTGCGGGGAGTGAGAGGTGCTTTGAGGTAAGAGGTTAACTTTGACTTTGCTCATTATGTGTTCACTCGTCTGACTTTGAGCACCTCTTTCTTTTGTAGTCAATAATATTGTGCTACGGTTGCCATGGTTATTAAACCTGCGGACTGGGATTAAGAACAGGTACCGTACAGACCTGCCTTGTGGGCGGAGTTAAGTCCAAGGGGGCGTGGTTTTCCCCAAACTGAGAGAGTTGTGTGTTTCATTACCGCAGCACGGTGGGCGCTTCTCAGCTGCAGCTCCTGTAGAGCTCAACGCGCCAATTTCTACAGTCAATTCTGAGCT